>JAJOZX010001015.1:245000-525000 GCA_023014485.1 Bathynomus jamesi | reverse complement strand
ATTTAGCCTGTCCTCCAACAAACGTACCAAGCGAGAGATTATTTAGCAGTGCTGGATTAATATATGATGAAAAGAGAAACAGACTGGCAGCAGAAAAGGCAGAAAAATTAATGTTCCTTAAGCATAACCTTCCTATAATTAAGTTTGAACATTAAACGATGAACATCTTAGTTTACTTTATTTTAATTACTCATTTATAAATATGCCTAATAAAACTTTAAACTTAATATAAATAGTTATCAAGCTAATTAAAGATCTCTTTCTATAAGGGTGGAGGTTGGGGAAAGAGGTCGGTGGGATGCATTTGAGTTGGGTTCACGTCCCGCATCCTGGTAACACAATTATGGTTTCTAATTGTGGCTGAAACTCAACAAAATATAACGAATTTATTTGCAGACGAATTCACTAATTGATTTCTATATTAATTGATTTCTATATTAGTTAGATGCTTGATATTATTTTATATGTTCAGAGAAAAGTACAGCAATTATTGTACAATTAATCAATTATACTACATTATAGCTACAGCTCTCTATATATAATAACTTATTATATACGTTAAACACAACAAATCTCGAATATATCCTAAAAAATAACGAAAATGTACATCCGCATCCGCATCCGCGGATGTTGAAATCAAACATCCTCATCCGCATCCGCATCCGCGGATGTGAAAAAAATAACATCCGCTACATCACTAATACACATACATAATTCTCTAAACAAAGTTTCGTACCTGAAAGGTTTTATGGACGAAACAAAGGCGGACATCGCATGCCTCAGAAACATCTTAAAGATTGCCATGGAAACTGCGATAACTGCGAACACTGTATCGATAAGAAAGAATTGCATATCGATGGATTCAACTTACTAAGAGCGAATAGAACAACGAGACGTAAAGGCAGCTGTGCTATTTATATACATAAGAGGCATATGACAGAGACGGTAATAAGTTAATCCAACAACTTCGTGGAAACCCTTGCAGTGAAAATAGAGAAACTAAACGTGGTACTGATAGTCATCTATAGACCTTCAAACTCCCCAAATGAAAAAATTTCGGATGCCATTGATGGTATCAGAACCCTAATAAAGTCCCTAAACTCTCCATCCCCTAATATAATACTCTGCAGCGATTTTAATTTTCCATTTATAAAATACAAAAAGGTGGGTAGAAATATATTTATACAAGATAAGGGGGGCACAAGAGAGGACCAGGAGCAAGCAAAAATGCTTATGACTCTCACAAACGAGTTTATGCTGACACAGGAAATAACAGAAAATACCACGAAAAATAACTGCCTAGATCTGGTATTCACAAATAACACGAACTTGATTGCCGATATAAAAATAACCTCAACTATTATCTCAGACCACAATATAATCGAGTTATCAACAAATATGGCGATAACTTTAAAAGACAATACACATACGGAAAGGAGCAAATTTGGGGCTTTTAACCTAAACTCCAAGACCATAAATTGGGAAGAAATCAGATCACACATGGCCCAAATAGAGTGGAGAACAGCTTTAGAGAATAAGACAACTGAGGAAATGCTAACAACCTTGGAAGAAAAGACGTTGAGAATTTTGGAAAAAATATGCTCCGAAAGCACAACCAAAAGGAAAGAGGAACTGGCTTGAGAGACAAAAGAGAAGAATATTCCGCAAAGGAAAGAGTAGCGACGAAGTTAGCAAATTGCGGAGACAACAATGTCAGGAAAGTAATACAAGAAAAACTGGAGAGTATCGATGGGAAATACAAACTCTGATAAAGGGCCATACAGACAGGGAAGAGGAAAAGGCGGTAGAAGCAATAAAGGAAAATCCAAAATACTTCTACAGCTTTGCGAAAAGGAAAACAAAAACGCGCGCTACTATCGGGCCCTTAAGGAAAGGGAATAATGAACTAACAGACGATCTAAAAGAAATATCTGAAACATTGATAACCCAGTATGAATCGGTCTTCAGTACCCCAAAAAGTGACAAAGCGATACCTGACATAGATGCATTCTTCGAAGAGAAATTGCAAGGAGAATGTATAACAGACTTTGATTTTTACCCCAGAAGATGTAGCGCGAGCTATAGGACAAATGAAATCACATTCAGCTGCAGGTCCGGACAAATGGAACGCACTATTAATTAAAAACTGTAAAAATGAAATAGCTACACCCTTATACTGGATATATATTGTCCCAATATATAAAGGAGGGGATAGATCTCAAGCAAAGAACTATAGACCAGTGTCATTAACGTCCCACCTCACGAAAATATTTGAAAGAATAGTCAGAGAGAAAATCTATGACTTCTTGAAGACACTGGAAAGATTCAACGAAAATCAGCACGGATTCCGATCGGGAAGATCATGCTTATTACAACTTATAGAGCATTATAACAATATCCTAGATGCACTTGAAGGCAATGAAAACTATGATGTCATATACACGGGGGCGTACCTAAAGTATTTGGCACCCGGCGGATCCTTCCTTTGGCACCCCCCCTAAATAATTTTAAAATTTAAATACACAGAAAAAATATATTATGTTTGCGAGTAGATTTTTAAACAGTACAGTACTGTCATAAGCAAGTTAGAAATAAGAAAAATGCAGGACATTAAAAATTCAGTGAACAGGTAATACTGCATTTTATTTTATACAAAAAAAAACAGGAAATCCAGTCTCAACGCTCAGCCTATTCTTCAAAGGTAAATAGAGAGAATTCAGTCTCTGCTTTCGAGCCTTAATTTCTGCAAATTGATCAATGACCTCATCAAAATTCATCTTCTTTGCTTCTTTCACATGAAGCAATAGACACACAGACAGTCAAAAAGAATCTCAAACACAGTGACAAGCTTGGCAAAGATTCACAAAAATCCCATTTCACAATAAACTCCAGAAACTGCAATGCTGTCCATTTCTTTGCCTCTTCAACGCTGAATTTGGCAGCTTCCAAATGCCTCCGAAGTCGTCCAATTTCCACACTGATATCTTCATCAGAGAATTCATCGAAAATCTGAGTCAAATTTGGAATATACTTCCGAAGTTCTTCTTCTGTTGCAACAACCAAAGTGTTTGGCTGAATAACAGCGAAGATTGACAGAATTTGATCCATTGCCTTAGAACGAATCTCCAATTCTTGATGAAAGCGATCAAGACATTCAAACATAGCCCTTTTTACTTCCTCTGGCAATGTGAGACCAGCATCTTTTGCCATCTCTCCTGGCATCCTTTTTCGGAGCTTTACTCTCCCTCTTCTCTCCGTAGAAATGTCCATTTCCTCACACTTTGTAGTTGCATAATGAATGGCAGAGACAATTAATTATCATTATTATTATCATTATTAATTATCATTAATTATCATTTATAAACACTTAAACATCACTATGATACCACATTGTCAAAAATTACTGGACACTGGTATGGTATAAGTACCATGATATTGTTATAAACACCAGCATTTTATGCTTTATCATAATTATTTAATGAAACATACCTCATGTATGTGGAGTCACAGTGTCAAGTGAACAAGACTTGGAATGTCAGTTGCAGCCAGCTGGCTATGCTCAACAAACTGATGACAAAAACGTCAACAAACGTTCGCCTTTCGATGTAATTTTTATCAAATATTTAATTTTTCGTTTGTAAATTTTGTATTGCCAATAAAAATAAAAATTTATTTTATAGTGAAAATTAATATTAAGCTGTTGTAATAGTTTAAACATTTTTTTATTTTTTTTCTTACTTTGGCGAATTTTTCATTTGGTTTGAAAACTTGTACTGCTATTTCAACTCTCCCGATGGCACCTTCCTCCTGGCTGTCACCCGGAGCGGACCGCCCCCCCCTTAGTACGCCACTGCATATACACGGATTTTGCTAAAGCTTTCGACAAGTACAATCATGGTATAATAGCACATAAAATGAAACATATGGGAATAACAGGCAAAGTGGGAAAATGGATCTATAACTTTCTCAGAGAACGACTACAGGTCGTCAGAATTCAAGGTGGATCATCATCAGAATCAGAAGTACACAGCTCAGTGCCACAAGGTACAGTGCTGGCCCCATTCCTGTTTATTATCATGCTAAAAGACATAGAGAGTGGAGTTAACAGCAACAGTAAGTAACATCATTTGCGGACGATACAAAGATCAGCAGAAAAATCAGCAAGGCAAATAAAGTGGAGGCCTTGCAGAGGGACACAAACAAAATATACAAATAGTCAGAAGACAACAATATGCAGGTCCGGCGCCAGCCTATTTGGCGCCCTTATCAGGACTGCAGCTGGCGCCCCCACCCGCCTCCCACTTCACGATTGGGTTTGCCCACAAAGTAATCAAGGTACCATATTGAAGAAACTATTTGCCTTACACTGATCTATTTTAATTTGCTAATACATACATTTATTATAAAATTATAAAATCATTTCACAGTTCAAGAAAGTGTCATGACCA
The DNA here is from genome assembly GCA_023014485.1 of Bathynomus jamesi. Taxonomy (NCBI): domain Eukaryota; kingdom Metazoa; phylum Arthropoda; class Malacostraca; order Isopoda; family Cirolanidae; genus Bathynomus; species Bathynomus jamesi. The sequence continues at coordinate 520,552 of JAJOZX010001015.1, read as the reverse complement.
ATCAAAACAGCGAGTAAAGCGAGGCATATGTAGTAACAAATCAGAACGCTCAAAAGTGCTAAAATATGCGTGCAAAAATGACATATCTACTGTTTTTTCCAAGCAAGAAGGGCATATGTCACATAAAAACAGTTATTCGCTTATTGACGACTCCCGGAACTCATATTAAGCCGTAAAAAAGCCGAGTCGCTTATTGACGACTCCCGTCTGTGCGCGCAACATTTTTAAATCGCTTATTTACGACTCCCGTCCCTAAAGGGTTAAGGTCGTGATAGTGAAAGTTCTATAATGACCCAATAAGATGAATAAGTTAATTATGTAAATATCAGTCAAGCTAAACTGGTGTACATACGTCGTACAACCTTTCATCATTTGTCTATGCTTCTCATTCCTTCATTATTTTTTTCATGTTGTTCTTACATAATACTATCAGACGTGCACAGGGCGGGAGGCGCTGGCGCCCCCCAGATCTTTGGCGCCCTTAGCATTTACTAACCTCGCCTAATGGAAGCGGCGGCCCTGACAATATGACATTTAACATCGAGAAATTTCAGCTCTTGAGATATGGTAGAAATGAGGAAATTAAACAGACTACATATGCTCCAGATGACAGGAAATTCAGAGAAGCACGAAAGTGGTCGACTTCGGGGTAATAATGACCGATGATGCCAAATTCGAGACACAAAATCAGGTAGCAATAAACAAAGCAAAAAGAGTCGCGGGACAGGTACTAAGAACGTTCAAAAGGAGGAATAAGACAGTAATGATTCCCCTGCTGAGAACATTGATCATACCAAAATTTGAATACTGCTCAGTTTTGTCGTCCCCATATAAAAATGAAGAAATTAATAAACTAGAGGAAACGCAGAGACATTTCACAGCCTAGATTGATGGCTGCAAAGAACTCAACTACTGGGAAAGACTACATAAACTAAATCTGTACTCCCTGGAAAGAAGAGAGGTATACCATAATCTACATATGGAAAATGATTGAAAAACTGGTATCAAACCTCAAACTAAACCCAATTACCATCCAAACAACGCTGTACAATAGGAAAAGCAGAATATGTAGTGTTCTCAAACGAAAGGCCCGACAAGGGACCTCCTCAACACTGAAGGAAAATAGCTTGGTTGTCAGGGGGCCAAGACTTTTTAACCAGCTTCCTAAGGACCTCAGAAACGTTACAGGGGTCAAAGTTGAAGTCTTCAAGAGAAGACTAGATGCCTGGCTCAAGACGGTACCAGATGAACCGGGTGTACCTGGCTATGTGCGGTGGAGAGCGCAAGAGAGCAACTCGCTCCTCCACCAAACCAGGCCTAGAGGCGGGACCACCAGCTTGACCTTCGTGTGAAGAGAGACCGATGAACGAAACCGCAACGAGGTTAACGAGGTATATATATATATATATATATATTATATATATATATATATTATATATATACGTGGGTGGGCTGAAAAGTAATGCCTCCACTTAAATAATTTTGGATTGTGTAGAGGTAGCCAGATAACAATCTGGAATGGGGTGGGGATATCAAGTTACAACACAAAACCGGTTTTGTGTTATAGCCAGTCCGGTGTAGTGCTAAATAAAGAAGTGAGGGAACGCATTTTGAAAGTGTTACTCAGATGCGGGGGGGACAATGGCGAGCGCGGCGAGCCCATACAGCCAGGGCCGGCGCTAGGAAGTGCGGGGCCCAATTAGAAAATTGTTAGCGCCTAGCGGGGCCCTCTACCCGTTGTCGTTTCAAAGTTGGAGTGACAAGAAATTTCGCTAGAGCACCTCTTTGTTTTTCATTTTCAGCTGCCTTAGCCTTGGCCAGTGCTCGTTTCTGATTGCCGCTCAAATACTTTCGCCCTTTGTCTCTATCTCTGCTTGTGCTTGCCATGATGACGATGATGTAAGGGCTTTTTCAATTACTTTTCTTTTAAAAAAGCTAAACGGCGACGATAAACTGAAATTACAAAACAAAAAACAAAATCATTCACAATAAAGACTCCCTGGCACTGAAAATAATAAAGATGTGCATGTATGCATCTAATGATTAAAGCAAAAGATTTCATGATTTTTAAAAGCCTGGGAGTAAGAAGAAAAGCGCAGGGGGCAAAAGAACAAGCTCTAGTAAATAGAAATGTAAATGCTCTCTATGATAATGAGGCAAAAACTAGTTAATTTAATATGTAGGATCTACTTACCACCACGTTTCTCTGTTACATGCAGGCTTAAGACACTTCAAGTTTGCAGTTTGGACATATAAACAATTTGGACATATTTAACAAACAACACAACTTTACATTCCAAGCTTTATGTTATATAATCTCATTAACAGCGCTCTTTCTGTGTTGAGGGTTTGAATATCGTCCACAAATTACCTTTTTTTAAAAAAGCTAAACGGCGACGATAAACTGAAATTACAAAACAAATAAACAAACGATTAGCAATAAAACATTGAAACATAGATATACGAGGACGGACTGAATAGTTTCACTGCCTTCACAGTAACAAGAAACTTCGTGCACACTGGACACTCATTAATTCATCATAGCGTCCCCCACTCGAGCGCGTGCGCGGGGCCCAATTTGAACAAATCGGTCTAATCGGCTTAAAACCGGCCCTGCATACAGCTGGGGGTCCGGGGGCACTGTAAGCCCCCTGGGAAATCTTTTGAAATCTGACCAATTTCAGGGATATTTTGAGGTCATATGCACTGGATATTAGGATATATTCCAAGGTTGAAGATGCAGTATTTCCAGTGTCATTAGATATACGACATCCAGTACGATCAATAAAAATAGCTAACAACTGGAATGATTAACTAAAAAAAAGTTAACTGGTACGCCGTGGTGACTGTTTCACCAGATCTTTATAGGCTAGCATTGCCTCAGTCGAAGCTAAAAGAAATGAAGCAGTTAATGATTCTTTCTCATATTTCTTCTAGGGGTGGGAATTAAAATTTCATGACGTTAGAGATTTGTAAGTTCGGATTTATTTGAATAGTGAGGGAACGCCGTTCCGTCTACCAAAAAAAGTAAGGGAACGCCGTTCCCACAGCCAGTGGCGGTTCCTCATATGGGCAATATGGGCAGCCGCACAGGGCGGCATTTGTGGAGGGGCGGCATGAGCGCCTGCAAAAAAAATAAAAATAAAAATAAGAATAAATAAATAAAGAAATAAATAAAAATAAAAATAAAATAAATAAATAATAAAAGATCAATAAATATATTTTTATTAATAAAAAAACATCTATTGCATTTTCCATAAACCTTCCCATAAAAGACCTAAACAATGCAAAATGCTTCCAGATTAATATTATTGGAATAAAGGCCCATACTTTAACATATCTAATGTTATTTTTCTGGGTTGGTTAAATAGTGAAATGTGTATTATTTATTACAGAACGAATCTTCACACTAAGCCACTAAGGTCTGTCAAATAACCGCAAATGGATAAGAAGAGGTCAAAGCTATCAGGTGCTCAGTTTAGAAAGAAGAGGAAAGAAGAAGAGGAGAAACGAGCAAAGATAAAGGTATAGAGCTATGTCATCTACTCTTCACTGCTATATTGCACTGCTATTTTGTGATATAGCTTTCTGAGTCATTTGAAGTGTACTATTATGTATATAATTAGCCATTAACCAAGGAGGTTGTATTATTCATTTGTTTCCTATTCTAAAAGTTTAATAAATTGTGCTTAATAACATGTTAAATTAATTGTACTAGCCTATTCATGCATTGGTCTGTTATGTTCTATTTTACTATTTGCAGGGGCACTTTTGAAATATTTTGGAACACCCTCTGCCACTAGCCAGGATGAGAAGCCGTCTACTTCTGCCATTATTGAGGCTGAGGAGCCATCTACCTCCTCAGCCTCACATATGTCTCCACAAATGCAGTCTGATCCTGAGGATGAAGACCCATTTGCTTCTACTTCTCCCCGGCAGGACTCTTCAGGTGAGTTTGTGTGCACATATGTCTGTGAGTGTGTGCGTGTATGTGTATGTGTGTGCATCCCTGCAAAGCATTTTGCAAACAGTTATAAATTATAATGTTATTATCACTGGGTCTGGGTTACTGGGTATGTGTGGTGTTTCACCACCATAATTCCATAACACCACCACCATAACAAAGTGCTGTGAATAATGTGTTATCTAACTTAGGTGTGTATACTAATGAGTAATGCTCTTGTTCTTTCTATTAGAAATGCCTGGAGCAGAATCGCCTCCTGAGGATGAGTCTGTCCACCGACCCTGCTAACTGGCCTTCAGTTCTGACTGAGAGAATTCGGACACAACTGGTTTCCAGGGGACCAAGTCAAGTACCATCTGACTTTGTATTCCCTAGAAACGACAGTGACGGAAGAAGTTTCCACCATCAATACTTCAGGAAGTCATTGGTTAGTGGGGAAAATATAACCAGAAGTTGGTTGGTCTATTCCTTAAAAAACAACAGCCTTTTCTGTTTCTGTTGTACATTATTTTCCAAGAGGAAAATAAATTTAACAAGTTTGGGACTCTCGGACTGGAAGCATGCAAGCTCATTGCTCACATCACATGACAACAGTTCAGAACACCTAAATTCTATGAAAATCTGGAAAGAACTGGCAGTGAGGATGAGAAAGGGGGAGACCATTGACAAGCAGGAGATGGCACTTCTGGAGGCTGAGAAGTTGAGATGGAGAGCGGTGCTGACACGTCTCACTGCTATTGTGCATTCTCTGGCAGTTAGGAATTTAGCACTAAGGGTACATACAGAAAAATTGTTCTCACCATCAAATGGCAATTTTCTGAAAGAAGTTGAACTGATGGCACAATTTGATCCTATAATGCAAGAGCACATTAACCGTGTCCAAAAAGGGACCTCCAGTCACACCAGCTACCTCGGCCACCACATACAAAACGAACTCATTGATTTGTCGAGCAGCAAGACCATTTCAGCAATGGTGAGCGACATCAAAGTTTTTTTCAATAATTCTAGATTGCACTCCAGATATCAGCCACACTGAACAGTTGTCAGGTGTGATTCGGGTTGTGTCACTGGAGGGGAAACCCCATATAAAGGAACATTTCATGGGGTTTTTGGAGGCAGAGGAGTCCACTGGTCAACATTTGGCATCTCTGATTCTGAAGAGACTGGAGGAGCTAAAAGTTCCTTTCATGGACTGTAGAGGACAATCATACGACAACGGGGCCAACATGAGGGGAAAAAACAAGGGTGTTCAATCCAGGCTCCTAGAAATTAATCCCAGAGCTCTGTTTGTTCCATGTGGGGCTCATTCTCTGAATTTGCTTGTGGCCGATGCTGCTAAGGGATCTATTGATGCCACAAGTTACTTTGGCATCTTGCAGAAGCTTTACAACTTGTTTTCAGCCTCCACACAACGATGGGCCATTTTGAAAAAACATGTGAACATCACATTGAAGATGTGGTCTGATACAAGGTGGGAAAGCAAGATCAAGAGTGTGGAGCCCCTGAGATATCAGGCAGCTGCAGTGAGAGATGCACTGATCGAGGTGAGGGACCACACCAAAGACTCTGTAATAAAGGTCGAGGCTCAATCTCTGTCAGAGGAGGTTGGGTCATACCGCTTCGCCATTTGTTCAGTGGTGTGGCATGACCTGTTGTGCCAAATTCAGCATGTGAGCAAGCAGATGCAGTCTCCTAGCATGCACGTTGATGTTGCAGTAAATCTCCTAAAAAAAACAGAGAGAGGTCTCCGCAATTACAGGGCAACAGGTTTTGTGGCTGCACAAATGGCAGCCACAGATATCTGTGAACAAATGAATGTGGAGGCTGTGTTAAAACAAAAACGGCTGAGGTCCACAAAGCGGCACTTCTCCTATGAAGCATCTGATGAGCCCTTGATTGATGCTTTGAAGAAGCTGGAGGTGACATTTTTCAATGCAGTGGTTGATGCTGCAACATCAGCCATTCAGGAAAGATTTTCCACGTTGGAAATTGTGGGAGAGAAGTTTGGAGTGCTGACACATTTCCAAAATCTCACATTTGAGGAGCTGACAGAACAATGTGTGAACCTTAGTACTACACTACACTTTAAGGGACAATCTGACTTGGATGACAGAGAGCTTGCACAGGAGCTGAAGAACTTGCCTGACTTGCCATCAAAGACCATATCCTTGCTTGAACTGCTGACATTTATCCATGAAAGGGAGCTCTCTGAAATATATCCAAATTTGTGGACTGCTCTCAGAATTGGTCTTACTCTTCCAGTCACTGTTGCTGAAGCAGAGAGGAGCTTTTCAAAGCTGAAGCTCATCAAATCCTACCTGAGGTCAACTATGTCACAGGAACGCCTTACCGGTCTGGCCATCATCAGTATAAATCATACAATTGCTGAGCAGATTTCATATGATGATTTAATTCATGACTTTGCATCAAGGAAGGTAAGAAGAGTCAGGCTTTAGATGGCAGTTGTGCTGTGGTGCAATTTATTTTGTTTCTTGTTCAAAGTGTAGCATAATAATTACCCTCTCTTAAGTGTCTTATTCTATTTATGTGATAGAGCATTTGTACAATTTAGAAATTTGATTCTCTAGTTTATTTATGGCAGTTGTGCAATTTAATTTGTATTTTTCCTGTTCATAGTATCATAATTACATTCTCTTAAGTGAGTTATTCTATTTACGTGATGAAGGATTTGTAAAATTCAGAAATTTGAGTCTTTGTTTTGGTTCTGAAGTTCCAACAATTAGTCCAATAAAAAGTTATTTTGTGAAAGAGTTATGTCTGTCCTTTATTTTGGGGGGATTCGAATGTGTGTGTGTTGGCGAACAGGGGGGGGGGCGCTGAAGGTGAGGTTCGCCCAGGGCGTCATGTAAGCTAGGACCGCCAATGCCCACAGCACTACACCACTGGTTATAGCCTAATATAGTCTACACTCATTCCACAAGTTGGTTCAGTATCGATTACAATGGAAAAGAGTAAAGACGTTCGCTTCAAGCAACGTGCCGTAATTGAATTTTTGACCGCGGAAAGTGTTGCTCCCATAGACATTCATCGGTGAATGCAAGCTGTGTACGGCAAACGGTGTGTTGATGCGAGTACCGTTCGACGTTGGGCGAAGCAGTGCAAGAAGATTTGCGAAACAAACTGCGAAGTGGAAGGCCTGTAACGGCAACCGACGAGTCTCTTCGGAACTACGTTGACGAACTGATTCGTGGAAATCGTCGCATTAAACAAACTGAATTGTTGCAATGCTCGATATCTCCAAAAAGCGAGTGGGACACATTATAAGTGTTCTCGGTTACCGAAAGGTCTGCGCCAGGTGGATGCCTCGCATGCTCACTGCCGAGATGAAAACTAAGAGACTACGCATTTGCCAAGAAAATCTGCAACGCTTCGAAAATAAAAATGAATTCCCGCACAGCATTGTGACAGGAGACGAGACGTGGGTCCACCATTATGATCCTGAAAATAGACGGCAATTCATGGAATATCGGCACAAAAATTCACCGCAACCAAAAAAATTCAAAGTTAAAAAATCGGCTGGAAAAGTGATGAGGACTGTTTCTTGGGATATCAATGGTGTTGTGGGGCCGCGCAGTTAATTTTCCGCATTTATATTATTTTTATATTAGTTACCGACAAACCAATTTTGCGCGTACCAAATTGTATATATTTTATCATTGTGTAATTTTAAGAATCATATATAATCTTTATAAATAAGTATTGTACATAAATTTATATATATATATTTAATTAATTCAGCTGTATATAGAATAACAAAATCTTCTGTAAAATAACCTCAGCCAACCAAGAACTCAATAAACTCTGAAAACGACCGGCTTTTCCTTCAAGACACCAACCCCCCAAACGACAGGGAGAGAAGAGGACACGAGAGGCCCCTAAAAGAGATACCCAACAAAGCGATAGCTTGCCTCTCGTATCCTTCATTCTTCCCGGCAACTACAAGTAGCACCAAGAAGGAACCAGCTACAATTGGTGACCCCGGAGTGACCCGAAGCAGCCAGCGGAAGCAGCATCCTTCAGTCGCCGGGCGGAACAAACCGAAGCCACGCCTCTTCGCCGCCCACCCGTAGTAGCCGGTCGGAACCAAAGCAGCAGCAGACCCGAATTACATTCCCGCAAGATGGAATCTGTTGAATCAGGAGTGCACCATGTCACCATCAAGCCACCCACGTTCTCTGAAGCGTCGGCCGCAGGATGGTTCTCCATCATGGAGGCACAATTCCACATTTCCAGAATAACATCCGAAGAGACCAAATTTTTCCATGTTCTAGCCTCGTTACCCCCCGAAGTCGTCTCACGAATTTCAGCAGCAACTCTCTCCAACAAGTCGTACACCGATTTAAAAAAGAAATCGTGAGTCATTACGAAAAGACGAAGCCAGAACTCTTCGAACGACTCATCTCCAACACTCCTCTCACTGGAAAGCCCTCCCAATTCCTTCAAGATATCCACCAAACGGCACTGAAGGTGGGCGTCAGCGATGATTTGGTGAAGCATAAATTCATCCAGGCGCTCCCATCCTCAATAGCGCCCGTCGTAGCAGCACAAAAGGAGCTGACGCTAACTCAACTCGGCAAACTAGCCGATGAGTTAATACCGTTCGCTCAACAAAGCTGCTACGCGGCGCCAACGTCAACTCGAGCCAATACAAGCCCAAGAACGAATATCCCCATCGGCCTAAAACCCTTCAGCGAGAATCAGCGGCCGGTGGTGTGCCGCGCGCACCTATTATGGCCCCCAAGCAAGGACCTGTAGACCATGGTGCAAGTGGCCAAATAAAGATGACGCCAAGCTGCTCCCCTCGTCACGCCCAAATTCAAGATCTTCCTCACCATCAAGAGAAACGTCGGAAAACTAGATAAGCAGGCTGTGATTAACGCGACGTCCGGCCTGCCGCTGATCTCAGTCGCAGCTCGCATCGCCAGTCTGAAGGTCAATTTTATCATTGACACAGGAGCGAGCATCTCAATTTTACCACCAACTTGTGTCAATGATTGTCAACTCCACCCAACCGCAGTAAAGATTTCCACCGCAAACGGTCAGCCGCTCGAAATATTCGGAGAAGTAACACTGGACATATCAATTCCTAAATTACGAAGAATATTCAGGTGGCCATTCGTCGTCGCCCAAGTCTCCAGTCCACTTCTCGGCGCCGATTTTCTATCCCATTATGACATCCTTGTGGACTGCAAGCATGGCATTTTGAAGGATAGAGCAACAACTCTTCAAGCCACTACTAAACCTGTGCAATCCAAAGACCTTCACCTCATCAATATTAACCCTACCGACAAATTACCTCAAGAAATCAGGAACCTGCTTGACAAGTACTCCTCACTACTGAAACCAGCTCAACCGCAGAAAGTTTCCACCAACACTGTCAAGCATACCATCGACACTGGCAGCGCACCACCAGTGTTTGCAACCCTCGACGTCTTCCACCCGATAAATTATCCTCAGCTAAGGCTACTTTCAACAACTTACTTCAAGATGGAATTATAGAACCCTCAAAATCACCATGGGCCTCACCGTTACACCTCGTTCCGAAGAAGATACCAGGCGAATGGCGGGCGTGTGGTGATTATAGAAGCCTAAACGCTGTCACGAAACCGGACAGATATCCACTTCCTCATATAAGAAGTCTGTCAACATCTCTGCACGGAAAATCATGCTTTAGCAAAATCGATCTAGTCAGAGCATATCACCAAATTCCAGTCCACCCAGAAGATATCGAGAAAACGGCTATAACAACTCCATTTGGTTTATTTCAGTATTTATACATGCCATTTGGTTTAAGAAACGCCCCTGCAACATTTCAACGCTTCATGGATACAATTTTCAGAGGAGTTGACTGCGTATTTGTGTATCTCGACGATATTTTAGTCCATTCAAATAACGCAGTTGACCATTTGAAAGACTTAGAACGCGTATTCAAGATCCTTCAAGAACACAATTTAAGAATTTCCTTAGAAAAATGCATATTTCAGCAATCCAAAATTGAATTTCTGGGTCATGAAGTTTCCCCAGCAGGCATTCGTCCTCCTGTAAACAAAGTCTCCGAAATTCAAGATATTCCCCAACCGCAAGATTACCAAAGCCTCAGAAGATTCCTAGGAATGACGGGATTCTATCGCCATATGATACCCCGTTACGCCGATTTAGTCTCACCTTTAAGTGAAATCGTCAGAACTCAAGTCAAAAGCAAAAGTCTACAGTGGAACGACGAAGCAATTCAAGCCTTTCAAGATGTCAAGGATGCACTACGGAACGCCGTTACGCTTTGTCATCCTCTTCCATCAAGCTCAATCCTTCATTTAGTTACGGACTGCTCACAAATAGCAGCTGGAGCAGTTCTTCATCAAATAATCGACAGCACACCAGTTCCCATCGCCTTCTTTTCCAAGAAATTAACTACAACTCAGCAAGCGTACGCCGCATACGATAGAGAATTACTCGCAGCATACCTAGCCGTCCTGCATTTCCGTCAATTTTTAGAAGGTCGTCAAGTAATACTCTTCACGGATCACAAACCGATGGTTTCTGCCTACAAGAGTCCCTTACGAGCCAAGACAGACCGACAACAACGTCATTGGTCTGCCATCACGGAATACGTATGCGATGTAATACATATCTGTGGATCCGAAAACGTCGTAGCGGACTGCCTTTCACGCAACGTAAACGCAGTACATATCGACGCTTTCGATTTATCAGCAATCGCGGAATCTCAACAAAAAGATCAAGAAACGCAAGAATTTCTCCACGTCTCAAGCCGTTCCCGTTTCCAGAAAATACAACTTTATATTGCGATACATCCACGCCATATCCCCGTCCTTTTGTTCCCAAGCAGCATCGATCTTCCATCTTCAATCAATTTCATAATATTTCTCATCCAGGCATCAAGCAATCACTTCGTATCATTAAATCAAGATACTTTTGGCCCTCAATGAATAAGGATATTCGAACTTGGTCCCGAAATTGTGAATCATGTCAATCCTCAAAAATTTCTCGCCATACAAAATCAGAAATAACCCCCTTCGATTTACCAAGTTCAAGATTTGAAACGGTACATATCGACATCGTCGGTCCCTTACCGCCAACCACTTTGCCCGGTCAAACATATCCTTCCCCATATAGATATCTCCTAACCTGCATCGATCGTGCCACAAGATGGATAGAAGCATATCCTCTGATTGATACTACAGCCACATCAATAGCACACGCATTTCTCGATGTATGGATTTCAAGATTTGGTGTACCACTGCAAGTCATAACGGACCGCGGATCCCAATTCGAATCCGAACTCTTTAGGGAACTCTCAGCTCTCATCGGATTTCACCGACTAAGAACTTTGTCGTATCGCCCTCAGACCAACGGAATAATTGAAAGATCTCATCGCACCATCAAGACAGCAATCATCGCTCGAAAACAAGATTGGCTCCCCGCTTTACCCATAGTTCTCCTTGGTTTACGCAGTCTCCCCAACGAATCGGGTTATTCACCGTTCACCACCGTCACCGGAACCACCCTATTATGCCCGAGGCCAATGATCGCCAATTCGTCGTCAAAATCCAATTCAAAATTCATCTCCGAATTAGCCAAGAAAATGACGCAAATCGATTTCGCCCAACTCTCTCAAGGAAACATTCACTCAGCCCCCAAATCATTCATTCCATCGGAACTCCACAAATCAAGCCACGTATGGGTACGCATCGACCGCGTTCGAAAACCATTCGAGGCACCATATCAAGGACCTTTCCGTGTTCTCGAACGCCACGATAAGTACTTCGTAATAGAAAAAACTAACGGATCATCAGAAGCCATTTCAATTAATCGTTTAAAACCGGCGTATATAGTTTCAGGTCCCACACAGGTACCGGGCGCACAATCGGACGACATCGGATCGGAGAAAAAGCACGCAAGGAAAAAGGACGATGGAGGACGCACCTCGGAGGTAGCAAATACAGACCTCAGGACGGGCGCGCAGGACAACGCAACAACCGGAAACGAGGCCGACCGAGGATCAACGCGAGCTGGACGAAGGATCCGATTCAAATCAAGACCCGAATATTTCTACTTTTGATATACGTGCTCGCTTCTCGGGGTGGGCAGTAGTGTGGGGCCGCGCAGTTAATTTTCCGCATTTATATTATTTTTATATTAGTTACCGACAAACCAATTTTGCGCGTACCAAATTGTATATATTTTATCATTGTGTAATTTTAAGAATCATATATAATCTTTATAAATAAGTATTGTACATAAATTTATATATATATATTTAATTAATTCAGCTGTATATAGAATAACAAAATCTTCTGTAAAATAACCTCAGCCAACCAAGAACTCAATAAACTCTGAAAACGACCGGCTTTTCCTTCAAGACGCCAACCCCTCAAACGACAGGGAGAGAAGAGGACACGAGAGGCCCCTAAAAGAGATACCCAGCAAAGCAATAGCTTGCCTCTCGTATCCTTCATTCTTCCCGGCAACTACAAGTAGCACCAAGAAGGAACCAGCTACAGTGTTGTTCTGGAAGACTACGGAGAGAGAGACAGCAATCAACTCCGCACTTTATATTGAAACTCTGAAGAAGTTGAAAAAATGGATCAGGAGGGTTCGCACCCACAAAAACGCAGTCATTGTTCACCATGACAACGCACGCTCTCACACCAGTGTTCAAACGAGAAGGAATTGAAGATCTGCAATTCAACGTCTTGCCGCATCCACCATATAGACCCGATTTAGCACCATGCGATTTTCACCGCTTTCCTAAACTTAAAGAACATCTTTCTGGAAATTGTTACGAGTTTGATGAAGAAGTTAAGGCCGCTGTGAAATTTTGGTTTCGTAGTCGAAGCTCCAAATTTTATCAGGATGGATTTCAAAAACTCATTTATCGTTGGTGTAAATGTATCGAGGTAGAGGGTGATTTTATAGAAAAGTAAATGTATCGTTTTGAAGAATAAACTCTAAGGTACATATCTGTTTTTGTTTTGATAAAATCCTTCAACCCGTTTAAAATTTGAGTGGAGGCATTACTTTTCAGCCCACCCTGTATATATATATGAAACTTATTTCACGAAAGTAACACGTGAAAAATATTTATGATGAATAAAACCACGAAGGAAAGGAAACAGAATGGTGCTCAAGCGCTTTCGTCTAATGACATCCACAGGAACACTGAAGTACATAAAGAGTTACAGCCTATATATAGATTACAGAAAATATATATATATATATATATATATATATATATATATATATATATATATATATAAATAATAAACGGAGAAATATAAATAAAAATAAAAATTAAACATTAAAAGATTGTGGGAGGAACATACAAATTTGTAAGGAAAAACTACCGATGTTTTAGCACTTTGCTCGAATCCAACACAAGATCAAATGAATTGTTTCCAACGAATGTTATAGTTAATTAAAAATAATAAATTGAAAAATAAAAATAAAAATAAAACTTATAAGAGGAGCATACAAATTTATACTGGAAATCTGCTCAGGTTTTAGCACTCTGCCCTTCTTGTCTAAGTTCGATGTATATAAAAATAAATTGAAAAATAAAAGTTATTAGAGTAGCATACAAGTTTACCAAAGGTTTAACGTTCTACCCTTCTTATCTAAATCCGTTCTGAAGGAATTCAAAACAGGATCGAGTTGAAAAAGACCTTTGCTTATGTTGAAGTTATTTGTAAGTTAGATAATGGCACACTCAAGAATATTTCTATTAACAATGTTGCTAGACTGAAACAAAACTGTAGCATTATTCCAATCAATACAGTGGGATAACTCTGACAAATGGACAAAAAGGGCACTGGACGACTGTCCTGCTCTAACGGAATATTGATGCTGTTTTATACATGTGTGCAAATCCTTTCCCGTCTGACCTATGTAAAAGGAATCACATTGTTTACAACCAATTTTATAGATAATGCCTGAATTATTGGTAGGGCTATTTTTTACCATTATATTTTTCACAATATTGTTATATGAAAATACTACATTAATATCCAAAAGTTTAAGTACATTAGCAATGCCTAAAAAGTCCGGAAAAAATGGCAGTACTAAAATATTCTTTGACAAAGAACGAGTGTTATTATTCACACGATAGAAAGTTCGTTTTGCCTTGTTGAGACAAGATTCCATAAACGCAGATGGATAACACAGATCATTTCCAATACCGTTGATTTTTTCCAATTCGCCAGTCCGGAATACATCGATGCCGAATTGGAAAAAATCAACGGTATTGGAAATGATCTGTGTTATCCATCTGCGTTTATGGAATCTTGTCTCAACAAGGCAAAACGAACTTTCTATCGTGTGTATAATAACACTCGTACTTTGTCAAAAAATATTTTAGTACTTCCATTTTTTCCGGACTTTTTAGGCATTGCTAATGTACTTAAACTTTTGGATATTAATGTAGTATTTTCATATAACAATATCGTGAAAAATATCAGAGTAAAAAATAGCCCTACCAATAATTCAGGTATTATCTGTAAAATTGGTTGTAAACAATGTGATTCCTTTTACATAGGTCAGACGGGAAAGGATTTGCACACATGTATAAAACAGCATCAATATTCCGTTAGAGCAGGACAGTCGTCCAGTGCACTTTTTGTCCATTTGTCAGAGTTATCCCACTGTATTGATTGGAATAATGCTACAGTTTTGTTTCAGTCTAGCAACATTGTTAATAGAAATATTCTTGAGTGTGCCATTATCTAACTTACAAATAACTTCAACATAAGCAAAGGTCTTTTTCAACTCGATCCTGTTGTTTTGAATTCCTTCAGAACGGATTTAGATAAGGGTAGAACGTTAAACCTTTGGTAAACTTGTATGCTACTCTAATAACTTTTATTTTTCAATTTATTTTTATATACATCGAACTTAGACAAGAAGGGCAGAGTGCTAAAACCTGGGCAGATTTCCAGTATAAATTTGTATGCTCCTCTTATAAGTTTTATTTTTATTTTTATTTTTCAATTTATTATTTTTAATTAACTATAACATTGGTTGGAAACAATTCATTTGATCTTGTGTTGGATTCGAGCAGTGCTAAAACACCGGTAGTTTTTTCCTTACAAATTTGTGTTCCTCCCACAATCCTTTAATGTTTAATTTTTATTTCTCCGTTTATTTTATATATATATATATATATATATATATATATATTATATATAATATATATATATATATATATATATATATATATATATACATTCAACTGCAAAGAACACGCAGTATAAATAACGTAAAGAACGACGCTTGTATAGGAGATATTCCGCGCAAGACGAGAAAGAGAAAACAACTTCATTTTTTCATTTGTTGTTTTCTCTTTCTCGTCTTGCGCGGAATATCTCCTATACAAGCGTCGTTCTTTACGATATATATATATATATATATCACAAATTCAGAATGGTTCCCTGAGACAATTATATGTTAAACACAGACCGTGCATGGAACAAGGAACTCTTCTGGGAAAATTAAATCCACTATAGTCCGAATAAGTAATGGTAACTGACAAATACCATAGTTTTTCTTTTTCATGATTTTAGCCCGACGTCGGGCTAAAATCATGAAAAAGAAAACTATGGTATTTGTCAGTTACCATTACTTATTCGGACTATAGTGGATTTAATTTTCCCAGAAGAGTTCCTTGTCCCATGCACGGTCTGTGTTTAACATATATATATATATATATATAATATATATATATATATATATATATATATATATTATATTCTGTAATCTATATATAGGCTGTAACTTTTTATGTACTTCAGTGTTCCTGAGGATGTCATTAGACGAAAGTGCTTGAGCACCATTCTATGTTTCCTTTCCTTCGTGGTTTTATTCATTATATATATATATATATATATATATATATATATATATACACCACACACACAGTGCTTAATTTGTAAATGAAAAAGAAGTGGAACGCAGGTGAAGCCCTCACAGTTAGGGGGTCTGGGGAGCGCTGTAAGCTCCCCCAGCCGGGTCCGGGGCGGCGCCCCGGAAACCATCGCATTTTAAGCACTTTTTCTGCGAAAACTGCGCAACATGCAAATGAAAGTTCTTCGAATACAGTATTATTTTAAAGAAAAAGTTAGACTGTGATTGCAACATCTAAGTGAAATGTTATTTCATCTAAGTGAAACAAAATATTATATGTATTTGAAACAAAATAAAATTGCTTTACTTACATGCTATTGCTATATATAGGAAGTTGATAGAATAATCACATTAATTTCCATACCCACTCCAAACTTCTTTCTGCTTGATCGACTAGTTTTCGCTTTCTACTGTCTGTATTTCGTGGTATTTTAAATTATGAAATTACGTTGCTGATCTTTTTATTAAAATAAAAACCCTTTTTTTAAATTAGGTTTTAAAATAAAAGTACCGGAACGGCGTTCCGGAGCATTCCGTCACAAATTAAGCACTGTGTATATATATATAATTTGATCTTACATTTTCGTCGGTGGTCATTGCAGTTACAGTAGTAACTGCAGAAGGTTTATATATATATATATATATATATATATATATAATCACGCTTCCGTTAAGATGGGGTGAGTGGGTTTCATCAAAAACTTGAGAAGGCGCTTTTTTATCGGATGCAATGATTTTTTTTTTTTCAAATTTCACCAGCGTTAGGATTTTAATGAAAAAAACATGCTTAAATTATTACCATTACATACTACCTCAGGTTTTTACACACCCAGTTAATTTAGGTTACGTTAGGTTAGGTTAGGTTAACTTAACCTAACCGTTACCTAACCTAAATTTAACCCCAAAACACATGTACAGAATAGTAGTAGCAGTTTTGGGGGTAGGCGCGAAGTTACGCCCTCCAGACATATGGATAGGGGGAGATTTAACCACCTTCGCAACATCTACGAGGGACCTACAGTTTTTCGTGGGATCCGAACCACGGGTCATTACATAATATGGACGTAGAGGATGGTTCTCCATCCAACTAATATCCTTCATCGTCGCTTAACTTCGCTCATCCACGGAAAGCGGTGTTACGACATTGGCCACAACAACGTATATATATATATATATATATATAATATATATATATATATATATATATATAATTATATATATATATATATATAATAATCCCCGCAAGGGGGTTCTAAGCTCGTGCCCTTGAGTGCTCTTTGTGCTCGTTTCTGGAGGTTTCACGTGCGCCCTTCCGGCCCTAGCACCCAAGGATGATGGGGCTCGACCCTGCAGTCCTTGTCATCCTTGGTCTTTTTCCACTTCGACTGTCCCCTCCACCCTTTCTTTTTCCTCTGTCTTTCCTCTCACTTTTTCTTTGTTTTTCCGCTGAGATATGCCCTTTAAATAGAGGCGAATCGGTTCTTCCTGAAAAAAAAAAAAAAAAAAAAAAATATTATATATATATATATATATATATATATATATATATATATATATATATATATATCAGGGATGGGAAACTGAATCGAACTCGAATCGATAAACTGATAAAACCGATATTATTTTATGAAGTGAAATCGAAAAAAACTCGAACTGAAAAAAATTCTGACAACTAAAATCGAAATTCGAAGTGAAATTGAAAAACAATCAAAAAATGAAATCCGAATTCGAATAGATTAAAAATAGTTTTGCGTTTGAGCAGCATTTGGATCGCAAAAAAATATAAATAACGTGAATTATTTTCCTTTTTTTGCGACTTAACATTTGTATGGATTTTAAAATATCTTTATTTATTCTTTAATTCGATGTGGAACGGCTTTTTTCTCTTTTTAGATTGATTTTAAGTCCTCAAAGAAACAATTTGTTGCCCGAAAACATTGATAATATTTTAATTGTTCGCTCTAATTTTAACACGCGAGCTTACGAGGTATTTGTATTTTGTATATAATAAAGAGAGGTGCATTTAATCGTTTTATTCCCCTTCTAATACTATTATTTATATATTTTATACGTGTCGTGCGCTTTAAAATTTAAAAAGTTGTGAATTAATAAAACATTTCGAATTGAAAGTTTTTGTTAAATAAAACTTTATGCGAAAGAAATGAAGCGAATAAATTAAAAAAAAAAAAAAAATGTGTTTCGTGCTGATTCAGTTGGCTATAGATGCTTACACGTTTAATCATACAAAAGTAAAGATAGTTACTAAAGCAAATTCTCTCTTTGAAAAACAGAAATAGAATACAAATATAAAATTAAATCTGAATTTGTCAATAGGGTACCCCCAAAAAATATAATATAAATAGTACAAAGAAATTCTTAAAGAAATCTGAAAAAGAAACTAGAATCGAAATTTAAATTGAATCGAACCGAAAAATATAAAACTTGAATCGAAAAAAATTAAAAACTTAAATCAAAACTGAAATCGATATTTCTGCAAATTCAAACTGAAATCGAAAACTGGACTTAAGAATTTATCAGTTTCCCATCCCTGATATATATATATATATTGCAGTCGAGTTTTATGGCTGTGGCTGGACAATGTTTTGTACCTACATATAATAAACATTTTTCATATCTGGCAACACTATCCAACCATTCGAAAATAGTTTACGCATGTACAACACTGTTCAACAAAGATTCTGTTCCTCTGGTAGTGTTGGGTGTTCCTTACTGACTTTTTAGTGTTGATTTCGAAAATAATAGTTAAATTTTTCAATCACCCACAGTTTCATATATACTGTACAGGGTGTTTATAAAGTCCCTATCTATTTAAGTGAAAACGTAGCAAAAAGGGTAAAATTCAATAACAATATAATAGAAGGCATACGTTTAAGCATATGATTCTACATGAGCACCATCAGTATCTCTACAGAGTTCGAATCTGTCAGCAGCATTGCGGAACACATTTTGGAGCGTGACGGGGGTTATTTTTGTAACTATTGTTACGATACGAGCGCGTAAATCATGCGGATCTGTAACCCTCGTTTGATAGACGTTTGATTTGATAAAGCCCTATGCAAAGAAATCCAAGGGCGTTAGGTCAGGAGATCGAGCCGCCGAGGTCCTGTTGCCTCTACCCGATCCACCGATTTGGAAATTGTTCATTTAGGTACTCCCGAACAATGTTTGCGTAATGACAAGGTGCCCCATCTTGTTGAAAGACGACGGTGTTTAAAAAGCCATCTGAATGAATCTGGAACATTTAAGTGCTCGTATCGTAACAGCAGTTACAAAAATAACCCCCGTCATGCTCCAAAATGTGTTCCCCAATGCTGCTGACAGATTCGAACTCTGTAGAAATACTGATGGTGCTCATGTAGAATCATATGCTTAAGTATTCATTAAATGTATGCCTTCTATTATATTGTTATTGAATTTTACCCTTTTTGCTACGTTTTCACTGAAATAGATAGGGACTTCATAAACTCTGTATATATTATCCTGCACGACCACTCCCGCACCAGTGTTTCTACTCGTAGTTGTACCCCAATTTGCTGGCACACCGCTGGTCTCCCCATTAAGTGCAATTCATGCAACTGCTGTTTTAGCCATTTCCAGTGCTACAGTATCATCTTGGGGCCCAGTACCTCCCGAAAAGTGTAGTTCTAAATGCTGCCAATTATACCTACATATTCCTGTTTTTGAAACAAAATTTAAATTCAACTAGTTTAAAAATTGTGGGTGATGGAAACATTTATTTCGCATCCAAATTTGTATTCTGCGTGCAAAAATCTACCCAAATCACCTTATTTCACTTGAACAGGTGAAAAGTTATAATTTGTTGTCCAGTGTAATCGCACACAGAAACCTTAGTGCGCTCAGTTATGAGAAGGCGGCGGCTTTGCCTACATATTACGTAGTATTATTATTTTAATGTGATTCATCACCTTCGTAATTAGTTTCCATTGCATTTTGGGAATAAATTTAGTGCAGATAACGTAAAGAGCATCGGATATCATGCCTAGATTGAAGGAACTTTCGAATGACCTATGGAGGACCATTGTCAATGCTCATACATCCGGAGTGTGTATAAGATATCGGCGAAATATGGAATTCATGTATCAACTGTTCGTCAAATTATTTATAAATGGAGGGACATAACGACGACGACAATTTTGACCGCGAGTAGCCGACCACCGAAGATCTCACTCAGGATGATTAGGAAACTCGTTCGAGGTTAGCAGTTATCCAAAAGTGACATCTACAGACTTTCATGGATCTTTGAGAAGCGCCAACACGCACGTTCATCGTTCCACAATATGAAAAAGCATGAACCGACCAGGACTTAATAGGCCAGTCGCACGACGAAAGACACGTGTTCTCGAAGAAACAGTCGACAAACAAAACTTCACTAGGGTCCAGCTGGACGACGCCCCTACCAACCACCCGAATAAAGGTACTTTGTCCTAACCGTCCGAAGTACCTTAGAAGTGAAAATATATTATTTTTAAAATCAATCGTCAAATGAATTCTGATTTTAATTTCCATTAATTGGGATAGACTACGCCGTAAAATAGGTGTGGCCGAGTGTATCCCGACTTCCGTAACCTGATACAATGACCGTTTACAGACAATATCAGAATTTGAGAAAATTTATCCACATTCTTTGACCAAACTAACTTCACATTAACCAAAATAAAGACTATGAAGTTGGATTTAATCGCCACGCCAAATAGATGTGTCTGATGCCTGATACGCCTCCAGATTTGGCGTAAAGATACCAATTAACACAAGAAAGTTGAAGATTGTTTGGTTGGTAAGCTCTGGTAGCGACACTCGTTTGGTATCTTACTATTTACTGATGAATGATACATATTCGTTAGGCCGGGTCGAAATCTAGTCGAAATGATTTTTTTTAGATGGGCACTATGTGGGGTTTATGAAATGATATCCTGACCAACATACTCCAAAAGAAAGTTTATGCTCCCCTCCGTACCACTAGCATACTCCCTCTTATTTTTGGCTCCGCCCCCAAATTAAAAATAGTATCATAAATCAAAATGGAGCTCATTTAGAGCATTTTTTTATAGAGATGACCCCCCTTAAAATTGCATAATATACCTCATGTGCAATTTTCAGGCAATTATCCAAGAAATTTCAAATCCTTGAAAAATTGCCGCATCCCCAAAAAGTGTTATCAGTATATAGAAAAGGGTGGCATAAACTTTAGTATGGAGTACTGATTGCCTAGGAGACCAATTCATAAACCTCATATAGGCCTAGTATATTTGTCTGAAAAGAAGACAATTAGTCTATTGTACCATTTATTACACAAAACAGCTTTGAAGTAAAAAACAAAATTTAATTTAAAAATTACCTTCACAATTTACTAATTACTTGTGGATGTGCCTTGGCCCCATTGGCTTTTCCATTCAAACTGTGGCAGTCTTTTTCTTGATTCCAGTTGATTGAGGATAAATTTGTGCCGATTGCCGTAGCCAATCCTTTGTTCTGATGCTTTTGTCACTAAGTTCACTGCACTTTCCACGCTTTGACTGTGGCATGAAAAGGCAGCAATTTTCAAGGGTTCTGTTCTTGTATGCAGTAGCTCTTCATTGCTGAAATTCCTTATCAAAGGTGGAGGATTGATAGCTTCCTTTCTCCAGTCAATCATCTTATAGTAGTCTTTGGAATCGAAATTTAGAGATTTAGGAAGCTCAAAATTTCGTGTGCCACTGAAACGTATCCGACTGAGAAGTATCTTCTGAAGAGCATCTTCTCTGACATGTTGTCTGCTATCAGTAAGCATTGACAGTAGGATAGCTTCGGGATTGGAAAAATAAGCATTATTACGGAACACCGGTTCCATAATAATGCGATGTTTTTCTTCCAATCCTCGCATCAAGACAATCAAATGAAAAAAATTCCGTGCTCCGTCAGTAGCTTTAGGATGGGATTTGATATGAAACCATCCAGGAGCATATGATTTCATGACGATGGTTACCAGTTCTTTCAGATTTTGTTCGGATGCAAAGTCGATACATATAAACGAAGAATCCGGTTTGCTCGTGTAATCCAGCGAGCATGATGAATGGCACCTGGAGACCTGCGGGCTAGACTTTCAGATACCCATCCAGATTGCACTGCTAGGCACATATCATAGAGATACTTTTGATCACTGCTTAACTCTTTCACGACATTCGGTGGTATATCTTGGACGTTGCCCTGAACTGGTGAAAATGCCACTAAGTCTAAAATAGTTAAATCACATTTCAATTTGGCTCCAATTGAACCTTTAAAGGTATTTGGCCCTGATGTTTTTCCGTCTATGGTTTCAAATATGTCTGAAGGGGAGTTCATTCATGTGTAAAAGACACACGAGCCATTGAACTGATCTATGCAAAAAAATTTCAATCAATTTTATGGTACCAGCAATTCTACCAGTATTGACAGCACTACCGTCGCATAGCAGAGCATTGACAGTGTCGATGCTCGCTGAATCAATTAAGAACGTTATAATTTCATCAGCTATACACCGAGCATTTCCTGCGTCAGGGCAGAGATGGTCTACATAGATACCTCCAGGGTCTTTGATCAGCACATAATGTTGTTCTTTCTTTTTCCATGCTTTGCTAACGTATCATCCTTTCTTCCATCAAACCCTATACATTCAATATTCACATTTTCACATCTAGATCTAACAATATTTTTCTTGCCTACACGAATTCTCTCTCTCTATTTTCTTCCTATCAAGCATGTTAGATTGATCGATTATTCCCATATCTTTCAATGCAGCATTAACAATAGCTGCTGTAGCTCTCGAACTCAGACGGTAACGGTCTGCCACCAATGGTAATTCATTGTATGAATACCTATTTTGATCATTTTCAATCAATTCCACATCGAGCACGAATTCTAGCTCATTGTCACTGTCTTCTATATCTTCGCTAAAGTCATCTACTGAAGAAGATGGTACAACTTCCATAGCCTCTGCCATTTTCACTTGTGACCTTTGTTGCCTCTCTTGTTCTTCTCTTGCTCTTGAGAGGGATCGTCTCTGGACAGCGGCAGCTTCACGATCAAATGGCCCTAATTGATTTATTCTTTGCTTTTGGCCTACAAATGACTCTCACTCTACCATTGGGATTTTTACCTCGCATCGACAAAACGGCCTTTCTATTCCTTTATCATAACATTTGCAAGTACAAATGTCAAACATTTCATCATATGAAGCAAGTTTTTTAGCAAAATTTTCATTCCTTTGACGTAGAGGAACCTTGTTCAAGGAAAGATCTGATCTGATTAATCTTTCCACTGCAGAAGAAATAGATCTTTCTTGAATGACAGGGAAAGAGAACATGGCCCAAATATCTTGAAGATCTTTGGTAACTATATTGTAGCAATCGTTCGCAGTTGCTGATCCCCTTGACTTGATTTTTTTCTCTCTTTTGAATGAAGAAATAGTCTGACAACGTCTGCCTTTGTAGGAATCATTGATCGGCGGAATTCAGTAGCAAAACCAAAAGCTGCATTCGAAGATTTGTTTCTGGTTGACATTTTTTCAACCTTTTTAAAAAATTAAAAATCCAGTTTTTATAGAATCATGCATGGATCATAAGTAAATCTAAAGAGCATAAATTCTTATAATTCCTGTAAAAATATATGATAATTAGAACATGAAATTTATTGGTATTGAATTTGAAATTCAACACACAGCTCAGTAAATTGATTACACATAAACGATGTTTATGTGTAATCAATTTTCTGATATAGCAAATATTTTGAGAAAATACGCTTGGTGAAAATTTTGAGAAATCCAAATTTTTGAGGTAATTGCCTGAAAATTGCACACGAGGTATATTATGCAATTTTAGGGGGGTCATCTCTATGAGAAGATGCTCTAAATGGTCTCCATTTTCATTTGAGACTATTTTCATTTTTGGGGCGGAGCCAAAAATAGGAGGGTGTATGCTAGTGGTACGGGGGGAGCATAAACTTTCTTTTGGAGTATGTTGGTCAGGACCCCAATTCATAAGCCCCACATAGTGCCCGATCTGCCCCAAGAAATTCGACCCGGCCTAATATTCGTCTTAGTATTTTAAGGTAAAGAAAAAATCAAGTGAAACCGGATATATGAATTTCAAATAGTTACTTTTTAATATGGTTAACAAATTTTTTAAGAGAAAATACTTTATCCCAACACTTCTTGTTGCAAAAAAAAAATTAGGTTACTCATAAACATTTATACACTATACACGCAATCTAAGAACCCCTTTCCCATTCTCTTTTGTGTAGGCATTTATCCTTTACAGCCACGATTAAATGGCCAATTTGTACACAAATTATCAGGCCAATAGAGCAGAAAGGGCATAAACGAATGCATAAAAATAAAATTTAATGGCACATGGTGAAAAAACCTCGTTAACTTCATCTATATTAAAGACTCCAATTGATCCACTATAACTGAAGGATTCTCTTCCTCCTCCTCCTCCAAATACTGCAGTACTTCAAGCGGAACTTCTCTAAAAAGACGCTCCAAACACCAAATCAATTTTCTGACGTCATATATCACGTGATTCTTCCCCATCCTCCAGTCCGGAAAACTGCTTAAATTCACATCCCCTGAAAAGACGTTCGGAACAAATTTTGAAATGCAGTTTTCAATCACCACAATATGAATGTACACAAATCATTTTTACCTTCACTCTCAATTTATAAGAGCTCCTGAGAGTCCTTAGAACCTTACGGGTGTCCCGTGCGATAATTCCTCATTTCACGGAGGCCAGGCTTGTTGCCCCGCCTCTCGAGTTGGCCTCATGAATTAAAGAGTTGGTTTCTTGAACTCTCCATTTCACATAGCCATCTGGGGTTGATCTGAGCTAGCTGTCGTCTTCTTTTCAAGACTTCCACAAAAAATAATGTATTAGTTATACCTTTGCTATTGTACTTACTTTTATTTATAGTTGTCTGTCATTAAACTAAATCTTTTTTTTTTTTAAGTTTTTCCAAATTTCCTGTCGATTTGGGGGATAGTTTTCCATAGATTTTAGTTCCTCATTTCTTCCGTAACTTACCTGAAAATTCTAGTTAAATTTCATACTATTCCGTTTGTGTCCATTTTTAGAGATTTTATATCATCTCGGTTCCTTATTCTTCTACTCATTTTGGTGTCATCAGCAAAGGATGTTACTGTGCCATCACTGGTAACTTCTTCATCTATCATATATCAGTTAACATGATTACGAATAGTAAATAGCTAACACCATTCCTTGTGGCACTGAGCCAAGGACCCCCGATTCTGAAGAAGACATTCTTTGGATTGTGACAACTTGCTGTCGGTCACCAAGGAAATTATATATCCATTTCCCTACTTCTTTATTATTCATATATATTTCAGTTTATGGGCTATGATTCCATGGTCACACTCGTTGAACGCCTTGGCAAAATCTGTGGATATATCACACAATCGTTATCATTGTTTTCGAGTACATCAATGTTGTTAGGGTATTACATTAGATGTGATAGGCACGGTCCTCCTAACCGGAATCCATGTTGGTTATCATTTAATGTTTTTACCCCACTGAGTATCCAAAAACTCAGATTTTTTCCTCCAACTACTTTCAAATATTTTGGTGATATAAGATGTCAGCGACAATGGCCTATAGTTTTTTGCCTCAGCTCGATCTTCTCCTTTATAAATTAGAACCATGTTCGCTCCCTTCAAGATGATCGTCTCCATATCTGTTATCCAATATAGGGGCATAGCGATTTCATTCTTGCAGTTTTTAATCAGGGTAGTATTAAAAAATTGGCGCGTTAATGAATCAAAGTGAAGAGCCCGTTCTACTCCCCCGCCTCTTCCTTGGGATGACACCGCTTTTAAGAAACATTGGGTCTGAGTGGTAGTTGGATTTGGGGACCGTCCTATGCGTCTAGATGTAGCGACCCGTGGTTCGGATCCCACATATAGCCGTAAATCCTGTCCGTCACATGCCCCCCTCTGCTGTTAAAAATTAAACAACCCCCAAAACACAAGTATATACTGTACGAGTAATGTTATATTAATCAGCTTAGTCATCGTATCGGTTTGAAATAATAACCGGCGGTACTTTCCTGTTATTCCGGACCCCAGACTTTTTTTAACACTTGCCAAATTGACAATTGGTTAGGTTTAGTCGTGATATTCTTGTTAAAACTAACGAAAATATCACAACTTAACCTAACTAATCATCAATATTATATATATATAATTTAGGGTGTCCCAAACTCATAGGGGGCCAAAATATTTTTCGGGATACAAATCCGCTCGTGTTGCGCCCTTTTGATGTTTCCCATTAGAAGTCTTCCTGTAAAGTTTCAGAGAGATCGAAGGAAATTTAAAGGTCCCGAACTTTGAACACTTTATTTCTCCTCTTAACTGAAAGGCAAATTAACTGAAATATTTCTCTCAAAAGTTCCATCACAAAGATGATTATACAAAATAAACATGTATTTTAATCTTAACACACAAACAACAATTTCAAAACATCACATTTATGCATTTTAACTAAACACGTGTTTGTTCCCTTCCGGCTCACATTCCGTCGGTGTGAGTGGACAGTTCGAAGGAGGAACTGGAGGTCTTCTTCATCACGGCACAGAGGTTTGCTTGTGTATTTCTCAATGAGGGCGATGCCTCGCTCTGCTCCATCATTGACCACCATCAGTTCTGCAGCTCGGCTCTTTGCCAGACGGTAGTTTTCGTCAGTAGGCCATGTTTCAGGGTCTTTGGTGAGGAACGTGGGCCCAACTTGGAGAAACTGGAAGAGTGTGGTGGATCGACTCGTCACCCACGGACTTAAACGGCCATCCACTTGGAGTCCCTTGCCTTGGACCCGTTTGAGTCCTTTCCCAGGGCGCTTTTTCAGGTTAGCCGTCATGTTACGCTTTTCATTGTCGTCAACTCTGTCATCAAACAGTGCAAGACAGATTAAGTCCTCCGAGATATACCACAGATGACGGAGCACAGCCCGGTAAGCTGTGTTTCCAACGTCCTTGTCAGGGTAACCTACAAGAAGATTGCACAGCCTTACGTCATTTTTGGGAGATTTGATGGCGATGGGAGCCTCGTGCCAGTGACGCACGTATACAAGGCTCACGAAGAGAGCCATACGGCGAACCCCTTGCAGTTCTTGGAGACGAAGTTCGGAGAACTGGGACTGCAGTAATGCTATTTTCAGGCAGTAAATACCTTTGGCCATCCATCTGGCCTGATGGTAAGCCCCTGGAGGCCGAAGCTTGTAACGTCCTACGTCGTCTCCGAGGTACAAGAGGCTCAGTCGAAGAAGTTCTTCATAATCCTCTCGAGGATGATTACCACTTCTTAGGGCATCGCGGAGATAGTCCATTACCTCAAGTCGCATTTGTGAAAGGGAAGCATTGTCATTTATGAAGGCTTTAGCCACCTCGTCCTTGTCAAATGCATCCAACTGACAGTGGTTCATTGATGGCCAGGCCTCCTTGAATCTCCTGAAAAGTGGGATTTGAGGACTTGGTGGTGTTCCTAGGCACACGACGAAGACATCCTTGAGAATCACTTCGTGAACGTGATGACGGCAAGCAAACCATAAAAGAGATCTTCCTAATGCCGCTTCCAAACGCGCACACGCACCTTGCACTATCCCTGTGTTTGATGCCGTCGTGTCAAACACCATACCTATGATCTTGTCCTCAATTCCGACTAGGGTGAGCGCTTGATGGACTGCGCTTGCGATTTGCTGTCCTGTGCCGTCTATTATTTTCGGTGCTCCTAATAGCTCTTCCACACCATCCCCAGTCACCACAACAGCAATCCGATCGACTGACTTACCCTCCTGTTCGGTGTCAGTGAGTATCTTTGTGTCCCAGTGGATCTGCAGTCGAGGTGGAAGCTGCTCGAGGTGGCCAATAACATTGGTCCCTATCATTGTACGGGCCTTTTGTCGGAAGCGGTGAACCGTGCTCTTTGATGGAACACTGTCAGGACCGAAAGCTAGGGATTTTGCAGTCGCAGCAAACGCTGATGTTGCCTGTCGAACAGAAAGGCCCTCGCGATCCCAAGTTGCTGCCAGGTCAAGATCACTCAGACTTTCTTTTAGTCTGTCATGTTTGGGAGCTTTCGAAGGTTTAAGTCCACAAGTGACGGCTTCGTTTCCACTGTCAGCTGACGATGTGCTAGAACTGCTGTCGGTAGCCTCTTCTGTGACTCCTACAGCTAGAGCCTCCTCCGTTTGACGCCGGTGTGCCCGCTCAAGAGCTCTTTCCCTTTCCTGTCTTTTCATTGTGGCTGCATTATATTTTCTATCTTCACCTCCCATGTAACTCGTATGTCGATCTGCCCTTTGGGAAATGAGGAATTCCTTGTCTTCAAGAGGGATATCTCCCCGATCCAGAACGTCTGAGCGGGCGACATCAAAAATATCCTCCATATCAGCCAAGAATACATCCGGCTGCATATTGTAAGTCATTCCAGTCTTGTTCTTGTTTTTATGCAAATTTCGATACCTCTGAACCAAAGCTTTTAGTTTAGTCGAGGCATGAACGGAGGTTGTTGCCAGATTCGAGTTGGCTCTAGCCCAGATTTCTAATACAGCCGATATTACAGCCTTGACACTGTTGGAATCTGTCTTCTTTTGGTCGCGGTGATGGTAGAAGAAAAGGAGCAACACGTCCATATTACTTGGTAATCGAGATTTAGCCAGCTCTGCTATCGGAGACCTCTCAAGAAGCCACAACTTGATGTTTGATCTTGTCAACGCCATAATGATAAATTCTGAAAACCAAAAACAAGTCATCAAACGTCGGGACCTCTAAATATCATCTGATCGAGTTGAAAATCACACAGCCAATGCTTTAGCCCAAACCACATCCGGGCATGACACGAGTGGTCAGGTTGTCTTAAGAAAAAAAATTGGGACACCCTAAATTATATACATATATTTTTTTTTCAAAGTATGACCGCTCATGGCCACCAAAAGAAAGGTGGATAGCAGAGCGAACATAAGACAAAAACTATGAAAAAAGCTAGCGGAAATGAATAATAGACGGGGGGTGGGGGAAAGATATAGAAAAATCATAGCGGAATCACAGCCGGTAAAGAAGTCGGGAACGAGAGAGAAAGGAGAACAACCCGGTCACCGAAAAGTAGGGACCTTCAGATAGAATAGCGCCAAGCCTATCACAAGGCCCGACGCTCACCAAAAAGGGAAAATACACTCCACCAGGAGGTGGGCAACTGTAAGTGGAACGTTACAATTGAGACATCGGGGCACCCGATTCCCGGCCAATACGGACGTGGGCCAGAGCCACCTCCTTATGGCGCGACCGATGGAAGGAAGAGGCCCAACATCCCAATTTGGGTTTAATCTTGCAGAGTTTGTTATTTGTAGCGCCATCCCAGCGACTCTGCCACCGGGAGCGCAAAAAACTACGAAAACCAGGGATATAATCTGAAAAGGGGAGGAACACGGGTGAAACCTGTAGTCGGCACGCGGAACGGGCAGCTTGATCGGCAGCCTCATTTCCAGCTACGCTAACATGTGCAGGGACCCAGCAAAATACCACCACCTTGCCACCAGAAGTGACAAGGATATGGCACTGTAACTGGATACGTCGAACCAGTGGGTGAACGGGGTCGAAACACTCCAAGCCATCCAGGGCACTGCGGGAATCCGAATAGATAACAAACGACCCATCCGGATGCTCCCGCGCCATCTCCAGAGCGCTCAGAATGGCATAGAGCTCCGCCGTGAAGACGGAAGCATCATCAGGGAGGCGGGTACATCGGGGAACAAGGGCAGACGACTGGGGAACAACCGCAGCCCCAACGCCCCCCGCCGGCCTCGAGCCATCTGTGAAGACCGCAACACATGCAGAGTGACAAGCTGTATGCTGAAGGAGCAGAGACCGAAGCAAGGCAGAGTCAGAATCGGCCCTGCGAACGGGGCGCAACGCCCTACAGCATGTAACAGGGGTGCTCTCCCAAGGTGCAACACTCTCGAAAGAGACCGGTATGACGGATGGAGGAGGAGCACCCATACCATCGAGGAGGGAGGTCACCGTGTCGGTGAAATACCAACCCCTCCAACCCGGCAGAACGCCCTCTCAACCACCTGGAACAGAGGAGAGTTGGGAAGACGGAGAATGCGGAGAGTGCTTGGCAATGAGGAACGATCTCCGATCCTCCAAGGGAGGGATGTCGCACTCAACCTGCAGACTATCAACCGGAGAGGAGCGGAAGGCGCCAGATGACATGCCAGCAACATTTGTCGACCGGACATCTCCCCAAGCCGGGTCGCGACTGTTAAAGTCTCCGAGGAGGAGAAACGGCCGAGGCGGTTGCAACACCAACTCGCGAACCGCGTCGCGAGGAGGAGGGTCATGGGGAGAAATATAAATCGAGCAGGCAGTGTACTGGCGATCTAAAAAGAGCCGCACAGCCACAGCCTGCAAGGAAGTACGAAGAGGCACACCTCGCGAGGGTAACGAATGGTGAACATAAATCGCCGCACCCCGCCGGCGTATGTGCTCATCCGGAGCGCAACCTTGCCTCCAGCAGGGCGGCAAGGTTCTCCCAGTTAGCTAAAAGCCCCCTACAGTTCCAATGCAAAATGGAACTCTAAGGGGAAGAGGCAGAATAAGAGGCAGAGAAAACCGAGAAATAGCCACGGACCAAGCTGAGCAGCAAACTCAACGGTCCGTAACCAGGAACGGAATCGGCTTCCCCGACTCACCCCGAACGGGGAGAGTAGGGGCCACAGAGGGCAAGCCCCGGTGACGAAAATCCCGATTACGGGAGGCCACAGACTCCGCAGCTGCTCCATCCGTAGTAGAACGAGGGTGGGAAAGTGGAACAGGGAATTCAGAGGGGGAAGAGGAGACGACGAGACGGGCCCAGCCGAAACCCCAGACTCCCCACCAGAGGTGAGGCAGGGAGAACCAGATGTTCGAGGACTCGTCACACCAGACAAGTGCTGACGGGGGGGTGGGGGTGGCCAGGAGCCGAATGGAGAGAGACTTCATGAATAAGGGCTAGGCCCCTCTCGACCGGGTCCACCGTGGGAACCGAGTCAGTAATCGAGGGTGTCATGGGGCGGTGTACCTCAACCGACACCCGGACACTAGTTGGGGCACCGGGAGGTGACGCCCCACCAGCCCTCCGTAGAGGGGAGGGAGTCCCGAGCGGATTAGGAGCGGCGCGCCGCTTCCCCTCCGGTGAAGAAGGGGAAGCAGGGCGAGCAGTGGTCATGAACGGGTCTGGAGGACTCCGACCACGGGTAGGCAAGGATCCAGACCCCGAGGCTGGAGAGGGAGAAGGGGCACTTGTAGGCAGGGAATCAGACGTGGTGACAAAGTGAGGCAGGGGGACAAGAAGGTTCCGCGGCACCAGGAGAACCACCAACCCCCGGAACTTCCATGGGGGGGCACCACTCCGGTAGGCGCCGGGGTAGCACGGGAGGGGCCCGAGGACCCGCCGGAGCCAAGAGCCGCAGCATAGGACAACCCCCGCCGCGGCTCCGGTCACGGACCCTATCGCGCGCACTAAGGAATTCGGTAGTCCTTAAGGACCGCACCTCGAATTCAAACTTGAAAATGGGGCAGTCCCGAGAGGAGGAAGGGTGGGCCCCCGAGCAGTTCGAGCACCGCGGGGGCTTCGTGCATGGGGGAGGGTGCGCAGGCCCACCGCAACGGACACATAGCTTACCCTCACGGCGGCACGCAGAGCTAACATGGTCAAACCGGTTGCAGCCAAAGCAGCAAACCGGGTGAGGCACATACGGCCGCACCGAAAACTCGCACGACCGTCGATCACCCATGCCCCAGAACACCTGGGCCGGAGGCACACGGGAGTCAAAGGTCAGGAGCAGACGAGCGGACGGGGTAAGAGCACCATCCCGGCGCGACGAAAAGCGGAAGACCTTCGTGACCCCCTGGGAGGCAAGATCCTCCTGCAACTCGCCAACCGGGATTAACAGCAGACGGGAAGCGAAAATGGTGCCCTGACAGCTAATCAGTTGCGGATGGGGAGTCACAGAAACTCTGCAACCCAGAACATCCTGCAACTGTAGAAGGTACTCAGTCAACCCCGAAGAACGGGACTTCAAAAAAAAGAGACCCATCCTTCAGAGGGCGGATATCATAACGGCAGGGAACCCCCACCGTCTTAAGACGCTGAAACACCCGTTCCGAGTTGCCCGGAAGGGAGCCAGCGGAAAGGCGGAGAACAAGGAACCTGTCCACCGGACAGAAATTGACAGCAGAGACAGGTCCACGTGTGACGGTAACCGAGAGTGGGCGAGAGAACGAGAGTCGCGAAGACCCCGCCTTACGGCCACCACGAGCCCGGCCACGAGAGCCAGACGCCGCAGAGGACGAGAGGGGGCCATACGGCTTTAAGGTCAATCCAGCGGAGGCAGAGGCCGCTGAACAACCAGAAGTAGTAGTCTTATCCAAATCCAAGGACGGGCCAGAGTCGTTAACGGGAGGGGATTGAGTTTGAGAAATTTTATCCATAAACAATATAATTATGAGGAAGACAGCCTCGGACCCAAGCAGGGGCGTCCGCAGGATTTTTCGCAAGGGGGGGCAAAACTAACTTATTAGTTCTTAGTTCTTATTAGTTCTTTATTAGGTAAAAAAAAAAATGCACTGCGACCACTACGAAGTACATAAATTTAGCACCGAAAGCAGGCTATGATAAGGGGAGATGACGGTTTTTACTCGTAGTGGTCGCAGTGCATTTTTTTTCTACCAGTCAAGTCCATTTTTTATATGTTATATGATACTATGATTAACTATAATCGTGTAAGTTTCAGTGAAATTGACCAAAAGGTTTTCGAGAGAAACAAATAAATAAAACACTCAATATAATGATCTTTGCAAATAATTCCATTACTATATCTTTCAGTATAGTTTATTTAACACTTCTAAGTTCAACGACACGGCACTTCGGTAAAGTAAAGGTAAAGTAAACGACATTTCCTTGAATGTGGAAACACTGACTGAGCTGCAGTAGAATTATAGAAGTCGTTGCGTGGGCAAACACAAATTTCCAAGGGAGGGCAACTGCCCCCTCTTGCCCCCCCCTCCGGACGCCCATGGACCCGCCACTGCATCCTTCAAGGCGCAGGCCCAACGTCCCGGGTAGCCCGCCCCCCAACCTAACTGTCGTTTTAAAAACAGCAGATTAGCTCTCCTGGAGTTTTGTCCGTTAAGGGCCAGCAAAAACCCAATCCAGATGCAGCAGCGGTCTGGGCGCCCATACCATCCCCAGAGCACGGCTCAGCCACGGAGCGATGCCCTCCAGCGGGTGCACCCGATGACCCCAAGACTGCAGGCAAAAACAAACGGGGGGTGGGGGAAATACTACAATTGACAGAGGCCCAAGACCAAGTCAAGACAAGAGAGATTCCGTAAGATACGGAAAAAGATGGGGAACAAAAACAAAAAGGAAAAAAAAACGCAACTAGGTAACTCTCTGCCCACACCCCGCGAGGAGTTGAGGAAACCCCAACAACCCACGAGGTGTGCGAGCCCCCTCGGCCCGACAAGCCGGAATACCTAATCGAGGGGGATATATGTATATATATATATATTTTTTTTTTTTTCAGATTTACCGCCGATTCGTACCTAAAGAGGCGGTACATATCTCGGCGAGGCAGTGAGTGGGTGATATTACTGTGCTAGGGGTGGTAGACTACGGGAATGAGTAAGGGTCAGTCGATGGATAGTGGGTAGGAAGGGTATGGTTTCAGATGCGATGGAGCAGATGGGAGTGAGTAAGGAAGAGGAGAACGGCTTCCGCTGAAAAGTGGGGGCCTTCGGCGAGTATGGATCGTAGGCAGTTGGGTATGGGGTTTTCGGCCGAGAGAGGGAAACACCTGCGACAGAGAGCGGACAACTTTGAGCATTCCACCAGGAGGTGTAAGACAGTGATAGGGGTATGGCAGGTAGGGCAAAGCGGGGCTGGCGATTTCGCCATAAGGTGTCCGTGGGTGATGCGGCTGTGACCTATGCGGAGACGGGCTAGGATTACTTCTTTATGGCGGGACCGGTGGAATGAAGAAGCCCAGTATCCTATTTGCGGTTTGATCGTGTGGAGTTTATTTTGTGTGGCCTGGTCCCATTCCCGCTGCCATATGGAGCGGAAGTGGGAGCGGAAAGCCGGGAAGAAGTTGGAGAAGGGGAGGGGTCGGGAGGAGGCCGGCAGCAAGCAGGCCGTCTTTGCTGTGCGGTCCGCCGCCTCGTTACCCTGGATGCCGACATGAGCCGGGACCCAACAGAATGCGATTGTCTTGTGTTGGGAGATCGTTAAAAAGTGGAAGGTCTGCTGGATGGTACAGACGGGCGGGTGAGGGGTTAAATCTTTCTAGGGAGAGAAGTGCACTGTGGGAATCCGAATAAATGACGAAAGAGCTGGCAGAGTGGGTGCGCACGATATCGAGGGCCTCCGTAATGGCGAAAAGTTCCGCCGAAAAAACGGAGGCCTCGCGGGGCAGGCCGACGCCCCGGGAGAGCGGCTGGGACAGAATCACCGCTGAGGAGGCCACACCAGCTTCCGAGCGGGAACCATCCGTGTAAATGGCGATTGCGTCCGGGTGTTGGGCTGCGTGTTCGCGGAAGAGTGACCTGTATATCATGGCGCTCGTGGTAGTCTTCGGTAGGGAACACAGATCTTTGCAAAACTTGATTGGGGTTAGGATCCAGGGGGGGTAGATGCTGAATGAAATGGGGATAACTGAGGGGGCGGGCATGTTGAAAAGATCAAGGAAAGAGCGGACCGCTTCAGTGAAGTGCCAGCTCCGTCCCTGAGGTGGTAGTTCTAAAACCGCCGTGCCCAGAAGCGAAGAAGGTAGCCTCTGTGCACGGAGGTATGTCCGCATGAGGAGTAGACCCCGTCGGAGGGCGAGAGGGAGGTGGTCACATTCCACATGGAGGCTGGAGGCTGGGGAGGAGCGGAAAGCACCGGTGGCGAGGCGGAGGCCTCTATTAAGTACTGGGTCCAGGATACGGAGGCGGGCGTTGGAGGCTGAACCGTAAACTGCGCTACCATAGTCCAGCTTCGACTGTACTATGGACGTATAAAGGCGAAGAAGAGAGCGTCGATCTGCACTTTATGTGGTGAGAAGGTGATCCAGGAGAGCGAGGGGGCGTCGAAGAGATTGCTTTAGGTGCTTGAGATGGGGAACCCAATTGAGCCGTCGGTCTAGGGTCATGTCCAGAAAACGCGTAGAGGGTACCACCTCAAGAGGACTGCCATATAATGTGACAGAGGGTAGAGGAAGGGTTGTGGGTCTTCTTCTACTGAAGACCATACACTTGGACTTAGGGATGGAGAGGCGGAAACCCACCGACGTCGCCCACCTTTCCACCCGGTAGATGGCGAGCTGCGTTTGCCGTTGAACGACAGACGGTTCTCGCCCTGCGAAGTAGATTGCAAGGTCATCCGCGTAAATGGAAGAGCGGATGGTGGGTGGAAGGCATTGTGAGACCGTGTTCATCACGACGGAGAAGCAGAGAACACTGAGGATGCTCCCCTGTGGGAACCCGTCCTCCTGCACAAAGGTGTCAGAGAGGACTGAGCCCACCCGGACTTTAAAGGTCCGAGAAGAAAGGAAGCCCCTGATGAAGGTAGGCATGGCTCCGACGAGGCCCAGATGTCGGAGCTGACCGAGGATCACTGCTCGACGGGTGGTGTCATAGGCCTTCTGGATGTCAAAGAAAATTGACAGTACGAACTGTCATTGTCGAAGGCATCCTGTATGTCTCGGCTGAGAAGCAGGAGGGGATCAGTGGTGGAGCGGAATTGTCTGAAGCCGGACTGGGTAGACGGGAAGGAATTGGTACGTTCAAGGACGAACGATAATCGCGTAGCGACCATTTTTTCGAGGATCTTGCAGGCACAACACGTCAGGGCGATTGGTCTGTAGTTTGTGGGGTCCAGGGAATCTTTGCCGGGCTTGGGGATAGGGATGACGTGGGCCTCCTTCCACCTAAAGGGGAAGGCCCTCTATCCATATGCGATTGTATAGTCTAGCAGGAAAATTTGTAAGGTAGAGTGGAGGTGTTGGATCATGCCGTACGGAATACCGTCCGGGCCGGGACAAGGGGATCGTCGAGAGGCCAGTGCCGCCTGTAGTTCACGCATGGTAAACAATCGGTTGTAGGTGCTGTCTATGGACGGTGGAGAGGGGCTATCGTCAGGGGCGGGTACGGAATTGGCTGCAGAGGAAGAAACGGCGGCGAAGGTAGAAGCAAGGTGGTCTGCCACCGACTTGGGCTCACATAGGAGTCCGTCGTTAGTCCGGAGGACCGGGGGTCGGGAGGGGACATGTCGCCTCTCGACACCCCGCACCTTCTTCCAGATGGTAGCCGAAGGTGTGTTGGCGGTGATGCCGGACACAAAGGCACGCCAAGAGGCTCGGCGCGCTGTCTTCATTGTGCGGCGGGCGATGGCCCTGACCCGCTGCATCTCCGTGCGATGGATGGGGAGTCGCGTCCGGTAGAAGCGCCGAGTTGCCTTCTTCTTGGCGCGCACGGCCTCCGCGCACTCCGGGGTCCACCAAGGAACCCGTCGGGCGCGGGGGTAGGCGGAGGATTGTGGTACGCTTGTGCTTGCGGCCGTTAGAACGAACTCGAAGTATGCGATGCACTCGTCGATGGATGGGAAGTGGGCAGTTGTAAGGGTGGTATATGTGTTGTCGCGGAAGCGGGCCCAATTCGCGTTGGTGGTAACCCACCTTACCGGTACCCGTACGGTCTGGTCGGGTCGATTGAGGGTGAGTAGAATGGGGAGATGGTCACTTCCATGGTCCTCTCGGAGGACTTGCCACGTGAAGTCTAGGAGGGCATCAGTTGAAACGAGGGACAGGTCTATACAGGATGGAGTGCAGGTGGTGGCATGGTAGAATGTAGGAGAGCCATCGTTGAGGCACTCGAAGGAGAGCTCGGTCATGACGGATATCAGGGTTGGGGCCATATAGGTGGTGTGTGTGTCGCCCCACAAGGGGTGACGACTATTGAAATCGCCCAGTAGTAGGAAGGGCCTGGGGAGTTGTTCCACGACTTCCACCAGGTCGTCGCGGGAGACTTGAGCGTGGGGGGAAGGTAGATTGAACAAATGGTGTACTGTCTATCCAGGGAGAGCCGGACGGCAGTCACCTGTAGCGGGGACCGGATGGAGAGATTGTAGAAGGGGACTGCGTGGTGGACGAGGATGGCAGCTCCCCTTCGAGTGCAGGTAGGAGGCGGGGTGGCGTGCAAAATAACCAGTGGGGCAGGGCATGGGCCTGGTCCCCAGGATTAGCTCCTGGAGACAGACACACACCGGACGGGAAGTGGCAATCAAGGAGTTAAGGCCTTCATAGTTTGCAAAGATTCCTCGACAGTTCCAGTGGACTATGTGGTTTTCGGGGGATCCATTAGTTGATGAAGGGGGATGGGTAAAGGTGTAGGCGCTAGGAGGTTGGAGTGTGAAGGGAGATCTGGAGTTCGCGAAACTGAAGGCTGGGTCGGGAGCATGGCTGGCTATCTACCGTTCACCAGGGAAGGAATCGGTCGGCCTGTCGAACCCGCGGAGGTTGCGGGGTCGAGTCGGCCGAGCGAGACCGGAGGCGTGGATCACGGCAGGCAGAGGAACATCGTGGGCTGAGCGGGTCAGAAGTGCCTTGACGGGCTTCTATGGTCGGGCCAGGGGGGGGCACGTTAACCCCAAAAGGGCGCTACCCCGCCTGTCCGGGGTCTCACGGCGGACCCTAGGTGGTGACAGGGGGTACCAAAAGACCGGGCGGGTGGGAGGGAGGGCGTACTCAGGGTAGCTGATAAGGAGGGGGCCGGGGATGTTGGGGGGTAGGTACGATGGGGGTGGAAGGAGGTGAACCAGAGTGGTCTCGTGGAGGGGTGGAGAAAATGGCACCAGGAGGCAAGGGCAGATCCAGGAGACTCATGGGCGTGGGCGCGGCCGAGCTTCCCTCGGTCACACCGTGCAGCTGCGCCAGAGCCGCATCCACTGGATCCACTGGGCTGGGTCTCGTCGTAGGGCGGGTCGTGGATTTCGGCCACTATTGTCAGAGTCTGTGGGGGTAGAGCGGTGGGACTTCTGCGATGGGGAGAGATGGACATAGGACGTGGTGGGCGGTGTAAGGGTCCGAGCCGTCTTCTTGGTCTTAGGGGAAGAGGGAGAGAGACGTTGGAAGGCCGGAGGGTCTGGTGACACGCTCCGGCGTCTCCGCCTCGACGGCTTGCTCCGGGCGGCAGGTTCGGGCGTGTACAGGGAGTACTGGGAAGGCAGGGTTTGAGGTGGCTGGGACCTGGACCCTGGTCCCAGACTCCTGGGGGATTCGTGGCAGGTGAGGTGCGGGAAGAAGAGGAACGGTGGGGGGACAGGGGACCGTCGGGTCCTGCGAGGATTTGCTTGTGGGGAACAGGAAGCAGTGGCTGGGGGGGGTTTCGGCGGCAGGCCAGGGCGGCGTGCCGAGATGATAGAGCCGAGAGCAGCGGCATAGGACACCCCCGGCCTCACCTCCCGACTCCGCACCCTGTCTCGTGCCTCACGGGGGCTAAGGAAGTCCGTCACTGTAGGCCTCGGACCTCCTTCTCGAACCTGAAGAAAAGGCATTCTCGGATGAAGAGGGGTGTGCGCCTTCACAGTTGGAGCATTTGGGTGTGTTGGGGCACCTGTCAGGGTGAGCGAGTCGTCCACAGTGAACACACAATTGATGCGGCTGTCGACAAGCGGAGCTAACGTGTCCGAATTTATTGCATTTGAAGCAACGGGTCGGGTCTGGGACGTATGGGCGGATAGAAAACTCGCATGAGGCGCGGTCTCCCATACCCCATACAATGCGGCCGGGGGGATTAGTGTATTGAAAGTAAGGAGCAGAGGGGTGGGGGAGGGGGTGCCTCCCTGTCGGGATGTGAAACGATAGATCTTAGTGACTCCTTGGGGTGCGAGGTCCTCCAGGAGCTCGTTCACTGCGACCGACAATAGGCGGGTGGCGTAAATAGTGCCCTGACTCTGGTTCAGGCGAGGGTGTGGGGAAACGGACACCGAGCATCCAAGGACCTCAGTGACGGAGAGTAGGGCTTTCGTCTCTGCGGCTGAGCGTGATTTTACGAGGAGGGAGCCATCCCTCTGTGGGCGTACGTCATAGCGGCTGGAGTTGCTGTGGGTTCGGATCGCCTGGAACGTCCGTTCAGAGTTGTCGGGAGGGACCCAGATGTAGGCCGAATCACCAGGAATTTGTGGATACTTGGAAGGGAGAGGGAGGCTGTAGAGTCGAAATGGACTGGATATTCAACGGTCGATAGGACGGCCGTGAATGCCGGCTCCCCCGTCCGCCGCGAGGCTCTCTCCGGGGAGGTGGGCTGACGGCGGGTGAGGGGGGCATATGGGGAGAGCAAGAAGCCGGGTTGTGGGGGCAAGTCCTCGGTGGAACTTGACTTGCCCGAAGGTGGCTGAAGTGGGCTGGGGCGAGACCCCTGCTCCAGAGAGTGTAGGTCCAAGGGCGTAGTCGAGGGACGGACTGGGGTCGGCAACGGAAAAGGAGAGTGCAAGCGTTCCGCTTCCACAGGGGGGTCAACCCCATTAGGTTGCGGTCTTCCAGTGGTAAAGGACTCGAGGGCCTGGTTGCCCACCACCCGAGTGTTGAGAGAAGAGTAGTCCGGGAATGAGAAGCAGTAGTCGTAAGCCGGGGGAGAAGTGTCCATAGCGAAACAAAAAAGAACTTCATCCCCCGCGCGCATCCAGCCACCACCGACTCCAACAAGGGAAAGGCGAAGTGTGGGCACACTTGGTCCCACCGCCGATAGATGTCACGCAGGGGAGATACACCCGCACCCAGTCCCTGTGCCTGAAAGGCGGCCACTCTCATCCAACGCGCGGTGAAAAGTGGCAGGGACAGGGTTTGGGTTTGGTTGGAAAGCGACAAGGGTGCAGGGCAACCACCTCCCACACCCAAGGGCCAAGGAAGGGTCAAAATCAAGGTCCAAAGAACAACGCCAAAAAAACAGGAGAAGCCAGAAAGAATGGGTTAAAGGAGAAAGAAAGAAAAAGAAGCAGGAGATCAGCCGGGTCCCCAAACGGGCCCAATGGTCCACGAGGGCAGAGAAAGCCCTTACACCGAAGAAAGGTGTATTCCCACATTCGCCACAGAGGGACACGCCCTATCGCTCCGGACAAAGCAAAGGGATATATATATATATATATATATATATATATATATATAATAATTTGGTTCTACATAATTTACGACTGTCACATTATTAGTTAGAATTTAGGACGGTAAAAGTGAGGATATCCTGGGGTCCAGGATAACAGGAAAGTACCTAACCGGCTCTTCCACTTCTAAATTTTCTAAGTCACTGAAATGAGCGTGGTCTCGACTTGGTTAAGCGACCATCTCGTTTTGATAATCAGCTTACTATCTAAGGAGCTACTGTAAGGGGTGGTAAACAATGAGTCCCCCCACCCCCCTGCACAGATGAAACTAATAGAGGTACAAAAAAACCGATTGTTGCATCTTTTAGACAATTTAATTCTACGTCTAAACAAAACCACTCAATAGTTGGTGTTACCTCCTTGTGCTTGGCGGACGACTTCAAGTCGGCAAGGGTAGGAGGTGAGGAGAGACTCGAAAAGGTCAGTGCCGTACTCAAGATTTCGGAGGATTGTTTCGATGTCCTGCTCCATGGTCCAACGGCAGAATCTTTCAGGATCCATCCTGAAAGACCGCGTGGAATCCCTGATACTTGCTGAACCACCAGCCACCCGATTCTGCCGCCAGACCATGGAGCAGCACATCGAAACAATCCTCCAAAATCTTGAGTACGACACTGACCTTTTCGAGTCTCTTCTCACCTCCTACCCTTGCCGACTTGAAGCCGTCCGCCAAGCACAAGGAGGCAACACCAACTATTGAGTGGTTTTGTTTAGACGTAGAATTAAGTTGTCTAAAAGATGCAACAATCAGTTTTTTTTTGTACCACTATTAGTTTCATCTATGCAGGGGGGGTGGGGGCAATCATTGTTTGCCA
The DNA here is from genome assembly GCA_023014485.1 of Bathynomus jamesi. Lineage (NCBI taxonomy): Eukaryota > Metazoa > Arthropoda > Malacostraca > Isopoda > Cirolanidae > Bathynomus > Bathynomus jamesi. Next base: position 479,604 of record JAJOZX010001015.1, on the reverse strand, counting down.
TGGTGTACACCACCACATATTTCAAGTCATTCAAAAATTCTAGTATTTTTGTAGATTAAGTACAGACAATACAAATATATTTTATGTTATTGTTGTCCCCAAGTTATTCTCTCACACTCTGATCATGAGTTTTACTGAATATTTCATGTACCTCAAAACAATCCATAAATTTTTTATCCCTAACTACTCTTTCAGGTATTTTATTGAGGTGTGATATATTCCTCCCTCCCCCTCCCCCTCAAGCAACTCATTTTTTGATCACTTGCCTCATAAGCACCTCTAAGTGGGAGACTTGAATTCGCCGTAGCAAGAACGGGTGATCATTCACAAAAACTTCCATTCTCTATAAGGAACGAGTACATGGGATAGATACAAGGACTTCCCGCTGATATTCCTCGCGGGAAAGAGATTTTTTCTACTTTAGCGGTGGCACAACACGGCGAAGTACGAACGACTCAACGTAAACACCTTTCACGGCGGAAGACCCCAAGTTGAAACTCGACGACATTCAAGAGTTGGCAGATATACACCTCACAGACATCTAATTACAGAAAACAGGCTCACACACTTGCCTGCCTCGTTAATAGACTAGATAAGTATTTTGCAGAAATACATAATTTCCTAATGAACAAAAACTTTAAAAAAAATTGCATGGCACGAATGAGGCGAGGTAGAGATGCATTTCTGTCACGATTTCTTTTTTCTCTTCTTTCTCTTGGGTGGCTGGATGCACGTGACGGGTAAGGGCATGATGTGGAAAATCTGATTTCTGTTCTCAATTCCTGCTTCAACCCCTTTCCTGTAGAAGCATTTCGTCACTGTCGACGTGATAACTGCGCGCGTACACGGGTGTAGACGTGGAGAGGTTAACCTTTACCTCTCCTTTAATCTTTTTGGGGCTAGCCTGGAGTGGGCCATGGGGTCTTCGTTGGACTGATACTGTAGCTCGGTAAATAGAGCTGTAAATATTTTGTGTAAAATCGAATCCATATGTTCCGAGATTTTTGTGACGATAGCAAGTAGTTGACATACGATCAGCGCAAATACTGTATATTATTACGTTAGTCTATACAACGGTGCTATCTAGTGTGTGCGCAGCGTAATTGTAGAGCTAGTGTATATATTCGCCTCTTTCCTGTAAAATTTCCTTCGCTACTTTTCCAGGGGTCAAAGTATTTTCTTCAACTTTTCCATATCCCCTCTAGCGGGGAGGGTGGGGAGAGAGCCTTGTGCTTTTCCATCCAGTTCCTTTACTACTGCTAGAATAATTTAAAAATGCGCTAATTTAATAATAGGACCCTCCCTGAGTGGGCCGAAAAGTCTTTGAGGCTTTCATGCAACTCCTTGTCACTCACTCACTCTCAACGAACTTTTCAAGAGCGTTTTTTTTTTTAAATAAACTTCTCATTTTAGGTGTTCCACACCATATTCCCTGAAAGTGATAAACTTCAGCATTCCCATAATAAATGGCAATATTACAAACAAATCGGTTCAATTCTGCTTTGTACCACAACAAAATATAACTTCATAATCACACACAATAACAACAACAACCACCAATCAAATAATTTAAACTTAAAATACAAATATTTGGTTTTGAAATTTTTAGGATAAATTTTTCAAACCTTTTAAATAGTTAATTCTCCGAATGGAAATTGTTCGCAAAAAGCGATAAAATTCCTTGACGTCCATTCCGTGAGTGGACTTCAGAATCAGTTGGCACTGTGGTACCCATCCGTCCATCTCTCTGCAGTCCTCAATCGCTTTTTCAACCTTAAAAAGAAAAGAAAAAAACATTAACAGTGCAGCGTGCAACGAAATACATTTACAGTCTCGTTCTAGGCAAGTTCAGTGATAATTTATCAAATTTTTATCATCTGTGACGAGGAAAACCGAAACAGTTGTCAAAAACGCTGAACAGAAGGTGTAAAAGGGATGATTAACAACAGTTATAAGGAACCCCACCGCCACCCCTCTACCCTACCAAAATCAGAGTCCTTTTACTTCTCTACACCGGTGTCGGGCTTTGATAATTAAAATGGAAGGATCACTCGTTGATTCTTAATTTCTTTTTCAAATTCTTCGTAGTACTTTTTGGGATTAGCATAATAAAAGTTCCAAAAGCCCATTTCCTCTCAAACGCTTCACAGAAACTTAATGCTCCCTAACGAGTTCCCTCAGAGTTCAGAGTTTTTCAACTGTTTCACAAAGGGATATCCCTCGAACAATTTCGGGTCTCGAATATCAAACGAGCCCTTTCCACTACCTAAACAATTCATAGTCGGAAAAAGGAGTAGGCACAGTGCGTAAATTGGCACTGCAAGACGAGCATTCCTTCACTGAATCTCTCCTTCCTTCCTTCCTTACCTCTTTAAGAGAAGACAAGAAGAAATCCAAGACGAATCCGATGTTTGTTCCATTTATCCAGTTGTGGTTGATGGATATAGTGTCCTCCTGAAAATGGTGGGTTGGTTGTTGACGAATACTTGGAGGCAAAAATTTAACATTAACATCACTTTCATTGATAGCCCTTCCAGTTATATTTGGTTAAAAAAGGCAACCCCTCCTCCCAACTTATTCCCAAAGACGTCGATGGGGCAATTCATCGACACCATTAAACGTAACCTAAGTTAATCTAACAACCTAACTTTATTTTTAACCTATGTAACCCAGAGCGCGCCTGTCACGTACCGTCGATGAAATGTCCACCGCTTGATATTAAAGTACAGTTGATTCAAAAAACCGTGTCCTTAAACGCCATATTTCCTACGAATATTTATCGTAAGAAACAGGAAAGTTTCAGAACTGAACTTTTTGAATTCACTGCACACCCCTATTTTGTGTGGAAATTCAAAACAGTTGTTGTGACAACTCATTTTAGACAATACATTTTTCACCCTTTTAATCATGTTTGTTATAATTTTATTTCTTACTATAAAGTACTATAAATGTAAGTTAATTCAATATTATTAGGAATGGACTATCAAATTTAGTTATTCGTTAATTGCTTTATTTGGTGTTTGGCAAAGGAATGTTGTTTAAGAAGTTTCACACTAAATGTGAATGTCAATCCCGCAACACCATCACAAACAAATTAATGAAAATTACATTATTATTAATATTTGGTGTTATTTAATCTCCTTAGGGCGCCCGGTAACTCGGTGGTTACGGTGGCGGATTCCCAGAAGTGTGGCGCTTGTTCGTTACCGGCTGCTGGCATCAGGTGGAGTTGGCCGCTTACTCCGTTTCTGCTCTGGCTCAGGTGACCCTTGGGGCACAATCACCCCATGTAGGGGTGAAATGAGCTTCTTGGACGTTATCTGTTTTATTTAGTCTCCTTCGTTCGGCTACAGGCGCAGCTAGCTCCGCATCTCCTACGTTAGAGGAGGGGAGAGATTGGGCGGGGAACTCATCGTTCCCGCTTTCTCTCCACGATCGGCACCAGCAGCCTCAGATCGTATCCGGGCTGTTTCTGCCTTCTCACCCCAAGTTTGTCGGGACACTGATTTTTTTTATAAGGAGTAAACGAATTTAACCTCCTCCGTAATGGCTAACAAGGTTATCTGACGGAGGGAACCTGTAGGGGTTTACATGGGGTGTTTGCAAAGATGTTAATTCAACTAAGGACACATTTAAAACAAAATTTATTAAAGTTATGAAACGATTGACATCTAATAAATTCTAAATATCAATGAAACAAATTTCGATATTTTTACTAATAAATGAACTGTGTATTTTGATGAACTAAAATTTGCTGAAATCGCTGTAAAGGAATGTACTGTAACAAAATTTTTTGGTGTAATACTAGAGAAGAATAAGCCCAAAGATGCTGCTTCTAATGAATCTACTTATTATTATTACCTTAATTCACCTTCCCGTAATGAACGATATTCACTAAAATTAATAATAATGTTCTTGTTTGTTTAACTTCTTTTAACATCTTTGAAGGTCATGACGGAGGTTATGACATCCGAACCACTACCCCCACCTAGGGAGATGTGGAAAATCACTCGAATCGCTCAGATATGAAATCAAAGCCAAGATTCGAACCCAGAACTTTCGGCGTTCTTTACCACTAGGCAAGTATTTATCGAATAAAAACAAATACACCCTTATGACGTAATCATTTCAAATCTTACCAAATTCCACACTTGGTGGTACCAATTCGAAGGTACGAAAATAGTTTGTCCTCTCTCTTGAACAATTTCCACTTTTCCCGTTGCCAAATGCAATTCGGGGTATTGGCACGTGTCTCTGATGAATTAAAAAAATACTTTTAAGGGATGGTCCCCCACAAAAAAAATCTTAAAATGGTGAGCCCAGTGAAGTCACAAGCTTAGAGCGATAATGTAAAAGTTTGCTCTCTTACAAAAAAAAAAAGCAAATTCGAACTAAATTTTATCGGTTAAGATTACACTCGGAACGTAAAAGTCCCGGGTTCGATTCCAGTCACCTATGCTAAAGCTCGGGATCACGTAACTCTCGGAGTTCACGCCCCAAACTCATCCCTCTGAGAGTGGGAACTAGCAAAAACAAATTAATAGAATCCATGAGAAAAGTGAGACGTTTCGATTTCGAACAAAGGACCTTCATCAGTTCATTTGTGGAAATAAATGATTAACTGATATGTACACATAAATCTAATCACTGATAAAACAAAACGAACCTCAACTCGGGCGACTCAATGTCGTAGACCAGATGGCCGAATCTATTCCTGAGGAAGGCGCTATCCGAGGGCGGATAGAACACCCATCTCTTCCTGCCGCAGATGTTCGCCGACCAACTGAAGGAGCGAAATACGTCAGCGTGAAACGGAGTCCTGCAATAATGGGTCTAAAGTGAAGGAAGAATAAGGTCTAAAACGGGTAATAAATAAGATGTTAGGTCCTATTACCTCATCAATAAAGTTCTCCTGAAGGCAACTAGTCCGAATCAAAACGTTAAGTTGTACTTTTCTTAATGAACTATTATCCAACTGAAGACCTCTTGTATTAGCTGAAGATGACATTAGGGAGAATGACTAAATTCCACACCTAAGCAGCCCTTCAGATGCCAGGTGTGGTGGTGCTTCCAGAATTTGCCTTCCGCTCATCATTTATACCCCTTACATTCCACATACCCACATGTGCCTCCCTTCAGTTACGTGGGCGACCCAGGCAGGCGCGGCGCCCACGTCCGAGACCATCGTGGCCCTTCGTGGGGAGAAAAAGAGAAAGATGGGTCCCCAAACAAATCCTTCCCTTCCTGTACTGCACAAGGTGCGGAGCTAGCTGCACCCACTGGCGAGTGGTGAGGTTGACAAATCCCTATGTCAGTTTTAGTGTTACAAAATCGCAATAAATATTACACCGTTAGTTTAAATGTAGCAGGAAAAGGAGAGAATACCCCCACTTTACAATCATTTCTGCCTCTGAAGAGTAAACGTGATTATAGTAAAATTTTCCATCAGGTTGGAAACTTAAAAGGAGCTGAATTCTGACTACCAGCACTGTGCCCACCCCGACTTCTAGCAGCTTACAACACTTATCTGGCCAGTGTTATTCTTCTCACAGAACATAAGCCCGCCAGAGATAGGCTACTGGTGAAGTCGCGGATTGTTAACACGAGATCCTGGGTTTGAGTCTCAGCGAGCAAGGACTTCATATTTCAGCAAATAAGGTGACCATCCTCCACTCTAGATGACTGGGATCCCACGGAAAGCTGTAGGTCTCCTCCATCAGGTGACCTTTGCCATCAGGCTATGAAGGAGATTAACCAACCCAAAATATTATCATTCACACACTTTTAGACACTTACTCATGCCTTCAGCAGAGCCTAAACACACTTCTTTAATTAGAATATTTTGCTCGATTTTTTTAATACATTACATCACATACATTATCTAATAATCCATTTTAATCTTTATGGGATCTCATCCTTGGGTGGATACAAAGTTTTAACTCCGAACCGAAGACACTTCAATCAATTATACACGAACCTAAATGAAACTGAGTTCACAATTAAACAGAACACTTTATAATATAAAAACTCAAGGTAAGAGTAAAGAATTCTTCAGAGTAGTTTCATCTAGCTATTTCTTCCCGAAGACAGGCAAAAATACGCAAAAGAATACTTTACTTTCTCTAGTGGGTTTTCATATATACACACTGTATATATATACAGTATATATACAGTATATATATATATATAGATATATACAGTATATATATATATATATATATATAATATATATATATATATATATATATATATATTACGAAGTAAGGGTTTGAATCTAACATAGTATATCATAATTTATATTTATTTTATCTCTAAACAGATTACGAGTCTTTATATTTAGTACAGTTATAGAAACAAGTCAACATTAATCTTGACACGCAGATTTATGGATCTCTTACCTGCAGAATGTCTCAACATTTTAAGACATTGAAAACAACTGTTTACAATAAACTGTAATGGAAGAATAATTGCTACAAGCTTTGAATTTTGTGTGTAAGCAAAGCCTACCTATATTTAGACAGTCCACATTTGTATTATAACGTGTAAATAGTTTCAAACAAAAGGTTTTGAACGCAAAATTTTAAGACCGTAAGACCTTAATGTTTACTTTAAACTCGCGAGTCCCTTAGATTTTGAGTGTAGCTTCCCAAATTTGGTCTCACTTGCTTTGGATGTGAAGCTCAAAATTTTCATAGCTGTAGTATTTTTGTAAATTTATAGACTCGCTTGCTTTTCTGCGATTCACAAAAGTGTATAAACAAGGCAGACCCAAAGAGGTACCTAAATGTTGAAATCTGAAGTCTGAGCAGAAACTCTAGCCCAGGACCTTTAAATTAATAGCCTGTTATTTTACCACTATACCACCATGGTGGCTGTGTAATTACACATCATCTTATGAACAAAACAAAATTGAGGGAAGGATTATGGAAAATAACTAATACAACCAATACATATGAAACACTTACCAACTCCGTTTTGGCCCGATGTAAACGAAGCGATAATCGTCCTTTGCGTCAGTCCTGTGAGCCCAAAACTCATTGAGCCAATCGGATGCGAAGTAAAGAGGAACCCTGTATGCTTTATATTCTGGGAAAGCGCGGACAAAATGCCAATCCTGGGAAAAGACTTTTGGGTTTGAAGGTCTTTAATGATTTTGCTCATAACTAGTTTAACTTATAAAACACTAAATAATAGGTATATGAATTAATTTACACTCTTTACAAAAAGTTCCGTCTTGCAATCCCACGTTTCTTACCGATATTTATCAGCAAGAATCGTGGTGTCAAGAAAAAACTTTTTTGAGCTGACTGTACTGTATGCCTAAAGAGGTCTTGAAATGAGTAAGCTTGACTTTCAGTTGTCCAAACATTACTAAATACAGTACTAGTCAAATTACCACAGAAGTAATGGAAATTAAAATATATATCTGATAAAAGACATATGAAACACACACAACTCTACAAAGTGAAGTCTGAGCTGTTTATAATAAATATTATATCATAAGTATAATCACAGTTTCTTCAATACAACTATTTAAGTTCTATGTCCATATGGAACAATGCCACTCAATGAAGAAACTACTGCCTGAACATCAAAAGCCTTTAAGAAAAAGTCATCTAACATCCATTAATACAAAAACTTAAGTATTAGTGCTATATGCTTATTATTATGTATCATTACTGTGAACATAAATGTGAAAAAATTTGACCACCTTAATTTTGACTGATAAGTCTCTTTGTTTTGCCTTATTTGTACCATAATGAAATAGCTACTCATAATCCAAGTCACCAAATATTTTTCCCCTCATCATTCATCTCCTCTCCTACTGGAAAATTTCCCATAAAAAAAAAAAAAAATTCTGATTCACCAACTATTTTGACTATAAACCTGCAACCCATGACCCAATTACTGCTCAGCAAAGTTTAACCACAATTTGAAGACCGTTTTATCCAAGTTAATTTCATGAAATTATTTGTAATAAAATTTTCATTAGTTATACCATACCATTAACTCTTTAAGCCAGCTAAGTGAAAAAAAAAGTTTGTTTCATAGTGTACAGAAGTGCAGGATGGGGCCCAAACTTGTATTTGCCTTACTGGTCTAATATACTATCCAATATACTGTAGGCTTAACTTAAGTGTTTTCAAAATATTTTGGCTCCTAAATACCTAAAAGTTTATTCTTACTTTCAAATATAAACACTTCTTTTCTTGCCCAATTTGTTTCTGTCTGTAGTACTTTAAATAATCTTCCAAAATAAAAGTTTGCTTTTCTTGAGAATCAAAATGTTTCTGCTCACAGTTAGCAACAGGTACTTCAGCTCCACCTAAAATTTATAATTAGCAGTTTAATAAAAGATCCAAAGATATAAACATGCCTAAGTCTAGAACACATTAACAAATATGGTAGTTTCAGCTTTCAAGCTGGAGAGGCATAGCCTTCCTAAGTTACACAGTCTGCGATATGAACAAGGCATAATCTAACCTGATAAGATTATAGGCCTAATGAAAAAGAAAAGCCACAATAAACAAGATATCCTGTTAACCACTAGGCCTAAACCAGTCTTATATTTTGGCAATGTTAGGTACTTAACTTTTACATTAGATCATCTCAGTTTTTCAAGAAACATTTATGATGAAAATGGCCCACTGCCAATTAATTTATTAAAATGAACATTGCATTGCAGCCCATAGAGTTAAATCATACTTTTCTAATGTGGAGGCATTCCGTGTCAAGTGTACACACCTTATGTTAGGTCATCTCACTGATTTTAATGATTTTTGGTGTGGTAGTTGGGTATGATGAGTAATGAAGCGTGACCAAATTTTAGCCACTTGGGTCAAATAGTTTGGGAGTAATGACCCCTCCAAATTTGGGGTCAGCAGCATAACCTCATGATTTTGAAAGGTCATAACTCAGGATCTAATGGATGGATTTTAATGATTTTGGTGTCAAAATGCTCAGAAAAGACAGCAGAATAACTTTAATTTTATGCACAGAGTGCGTACATTCCATTAAAAAAAGTTGCATTTATATTTCACCTTTGACCTTGACCTCAGGTCAGAGTTCAAAATTCAAGGTCATGAAAATTGGCATAAGTAAAGACCTTTAGATGAAGCATATTCAAGCAAGAAATTGGAGTGGGATCTCCATGGGTTTGTTTTCCACAAGCATTTGAAATTGTGCATGTTGAAAATTTTGAGCATTTTATTTAAGATAACTTCACAAATAGTTCATATATATGTATGTATGTATGTATGTAAATATATGTATAAATATAGCTACATTCATGATTTGATAAATAAACTGTATGTATTAAGATTTTTGCAAATATTAAGGTATTTGCTGCTCTAAAAGAACAATAATTTTCATCAAAGTACCTATATAATTTGTATATTTAATCATGTTAAATTTGTGTGTGTTCAGGTTTTGACTATATGCTGATAAAATGTCATCAAAATATTGTTGTGATCCATTCAATTCTCACAATAAATTAAAATCTTCTGATCTTCAGCCTGCTTCACAATCACTGATAGAAAAATTTCCAAATCATTTGAAGCCAGGCCAAAAGTTATGTTCATCATACAGAAAAAAATTTTCCTTACCTATTTTACAAGTTCAAAATATAGCAGAACCAGAAATATTATCATCAAGCTCATCTGATACTACTATGGAAACTGTGTCATCAGATGATGTTTTTGTTGACAAGGAGGCTGAATTGTCAGCAATGAATGAGACAATCACCATGATTGGGGAAAGTCTGATTGTCAAGTGCAAGATTCAAAGAAATGAAGCATACCTCCCAACAAAAATGGCCAAAATACAAAGTTCAGTAAGAAGACACTTATATATGGTAGATGAAATTCCTCAAGAGCCAGGTCCATCAAATGTAGACATGACCAAATTATGATTCTAACTGTTTTTGCACCATCAATGAGTGTAAGAAAACTAATTCAAGAATTTAACTGTTCACAAAGAATGGCTGTTCAGGCTCAGCAGCTTGCAAAAGAAAAGGGAGTATTGTCATCACCAAATCCAAAGATGGGAAAGGAATTGCCACTGGAAGTAACTAACACTGTTAAGGAGTTTTTTAGAAATTATGAAATAAGTAGACAAATGGCAGGCAAGAAAGACTGCGTAATGTTCAATAAAAGAAAATTGTGAATGAAAAAATATCAAGAGAGGTTAGTTTTATGTAATCCAAAAGAAGCATATCAACAATTTAAATTTAAGTTTCCAGCTCTCTCTATAGGATTTTCGAAATTTGCGATGCTACGCCCCAAAGAATGTGTTTTGGCAGGAGCAAGTGGGACGCATAGTGTGTGCGTCTGCACAATTCATCATAATGTTAAGTTAATGATGACAGGTTCTAGAATGGCAGAAATTACCAGTGAGGAAGAAACTCCATTGAGTAGTTACCACTGCGCTTTAGCCAAAATTATTTGTGACAAAAGTCAACCTTCTTGCTATTTAGGAGTGTGTGATCAATGCCCTCGACCTAATTTGCTAAAGAAACTCTTCTTAAATGTTACAAAGAAAAAGGTATTGATGAAATCCAGTACAAACAGTGGACAACAACAGATTGATCTCAGCTGGACTGTGTTATTCAAAATTTAGAAGATTTCCTAGATACCTTTATTTCTCGACTAACTCAACTAAGGCATCATGATTTCATTGCCAAACAACAAGCCAAGTATTTAGAAAAAAGAAAAAATGAACTGGATGAAGGCAATTTTTTGGTGATTGGGGACTTTTCTGAAAACTATTCCTTTGTAGGCCAAGATTATGCTCAAGGATTTCACTGGAATAATTGCCAAGCGACTCTTCATCCATGGGTTTATTATTACAAAGAGCAAGAAAAAGTAAATCACAGCTCTCTAACTATTATCTCAGTGTAATACACATGATACTGTTGCAGTGCATCTATTCATAAAAGTTTTAATAAATCATCTTAAGTCAAATTTTCAGCTACTAAACAGAATTATCTATTTTACCGACGGATGCACAGGTCAATACAAACACTGCAAAAACTTTTTAAATTTATGCTGCCACCATGAAGAATTTGGAGTTAAGGCTGAGTGGCATTTTTTTGCTACCAGCCATGGCAAGAGACCATCAGATGGTGTTGGAGGAACCATCAAAAGGGAAGCATCAAAAGAAAGTCTTCGTAGGCCATATGAAAATCAAATTCTGTCCTGAAAAGATCTTTTTTATTTCTGTTCCTTAAAATTGACTCAAATGTCTTTTAGCTTTGCAACACAAGAACAATACTCAAATGAGAAAGAATTTTTAGATCTAATTTTATCAAAAGCGAGAACCATACCAGGAACTCAAAAATTACATTCATTCATACCACTGACAAAAAATTGTTTAGAAGTACAAATGTACAGCGCCTCAGTTGAAAGTCGAAAGGAATTCGCTTCCCCCCAACAAGCCACTCAATTAATTGAAAATGTCACAGGATATGTAACACTGGAGTATGATAACCACTGGTGGATTGGGTGTGTGATGGAAACATATCCTGGTGAGGGTGAAGTGAAAGTAAACTTCCTTCACCCTTGTGGCCCAAACAAGTCATTTACTTATCCTGAAAATCCTGATATACTTACAGTAGATTTGTCTGACATCCTCACAATCATAAACCCAATGACAGCTACTGGAAGAACATATACAATCACAAAAAAGGAAACCAATGAAGCCAATATGATCCTGAAAAAGCATCATCTTAAAAAGTAATCAAGAAACTGGATACAAACTTATTGTCAAAAACATATAATCAAAACTTACAACTGCATGGAAAATGTGAATATTGCTATTTAAATTGCTTATTGGCATGTATGCCTATATACTGTAACTAACTATATTTTAATAATTATACTTATGAATACAGTTCTACCTTAAATTGTACAGCTTCCTAATATTAAATTATTATTATAGTAGCTTAGAGGTTAGAAAATTTATTTTCTCCACAAGCACGTGCCTGATGCCTATGCTTGTTTCTGCCATACAGTAGAATATATAAGATCTCTAAACTAATATGGAATGAAAAAAAACCTGTTTTGGCACCCTGCATAGTATCTAGGCCTAGGTCCTTCAGAAGTTGGAACGAGGTACACACCTACGCCTTGGGAGGTACCTAAAGGGTTTAACTACCTACCTCGCTAATTAATTTTTTAAACAACTCCTTATCATGATAATTTTACTTAAATTTTTAATAGGTATAAAATTTATATTTTTCAGGTTCAGCATGGCAATATGAAGTGTTACTTCATCAGAAATACCTCTACAAGTTAGTCGATGTTCACTGTTCAAACTTCAAACACCTAAATTTCAAGTTATTTTTAACTGCAAAAATTATATAGGATTTGTGATAAAAATTACTACTTTTAGAGAACCAAATAATTTGTTTATAAAAATCTTGATGCTTACCTATAGGCATATATCAAATCATGTATGTAGCTATATTATAATATGTATATATATATGAACTATTTGTGAAGTTATCTTAAATAAAATGCTCAAAATTTTCAACATGCACAATTTCAAATGCTTGTGGAAAGCAAATCCATGAAGATCCCACTCCAATTTTTTGCTTGAATATGCTTCATCTAAAGGTCTTTACCAGTGGTGGGCACCGTTAACCAAAAAGTTAACTTCGTTAACCGCTAATCCATTAACCAAAAAGTTAACTTCGTTAACCGTTAATCCATTAATTCGTTAAACATGTAACGGAAGTTACCGATAAACCATTAACGTTAACTTTTATTATAAAAAAAATGAAAAACACAATATATATATAATTTAATTTTCCCTCTTCTTCTCGTTCTCCATTTTGTCCATGAGATGCATGTTGCCCTTCATGAAAATTAGCATATCAAAGTTTTCATCAGACAGGGATGATCTCTTGGCCCTCAGGATGTCCTTGCCCATAGAGAACAAATGCTCCACTGCAGCACTGGAGGGGATGGCTGTGTTGAACTTGAACAAGTCCACCAACACTTGCTCACCCAAGAAGGCAGCATCTGTCAGCAAGTCCTTGGAGTTGGTCTCCAGCCAGGTCTTGACCAAGTTCTGGGCCTTGCCCTTGAGTGACCTGTGGCTTCTGCTGCTCTTTTGTCTGGATGACAGCACTGAAGAAGTCATCCTCCTCCTCCTCCTCGTTGTTGACATGAGAATTGAAATCTTACCTGATCAGTTTTATGGTTCTTGAAATGTATCAAGGAGACTACTAATAAGGTACTCACAGACATATTATAAATATACATGACTTACTTGACAACGATTATTTTTAAATATTCACTAGCACAAACATGTTGCGCAAGAGACAGACTGCAAATGAAACGAATGTAGTTATTTGTTGTAATTGTTACATATATATTATTGAAAGTGCCTTAAAATGCTCGTGATATTTCTTGAAAGAAGTTGAAACATTCAACTCAAATGGCAAATCTTTCCGCCTGATTTTACAGTCGACCATGTTTTGCTCAAACCAATGCCATAAATAACTATTAACAGTGGCGGATTAATTGCGTACCTGCTCAGCACTGAAAATAATAAACTTTTAAACGTTTATTTATGAATTTTTTGGGTTAACGGACTTGAGTTAATGGAAGTTAAATGTAACGGAAGTTAATTAGTCCGATAATGATTTTCAAAGTTAACTTAAAAGTTAAATCGTTAACGAAAAAGTTAACTTCGTTAATTAACGATTAACGGTTTGTGCCCAGCTTTGGTCTTTACTTATGCCAATTTTCATGACCTTGAATTTTGAACTCTGACCTGAGGTCAAGGTCAAAGGTGAAATATAAATGCAACTTTTTTTAATGGAATGTACGCACTCTGTGCATAAAATTAGTTATTCTGCTGTGTTTTCTGAGCATTTTGACACCAAAATCATTAAAATCCATCCACTAGATCCTGAGTTATGACCTTTCAAAATCATGAGGTTATGCTGCTGACCCCAAATTTGGAGGGGTCATTACTCCCAAACTATTTGACCCAAGTGGCTAAAATTTGGTCATGCTTCATTACTCATCATACCCAACTACCATACCAAAAATCATTAAAATCGGTGAGATGAGTGGCAGAAATCACCAAAAAGTGTGTACACTTTAAATGGAATGCCTCTATGATGGTATGATGTAGTTGCAGGCCCAGTGCTATGGGTGGGCCTGAGGGAGCCTGGCCCACCCACTTATGAATCTATGCCCCCCCCTCCCAGTTACTTTCAAAAGCTTTTATCTTATATTTAGGTATTATCCTAATTAATATAGTGTATATAAGTTCTCATTTAAGGTATTGATTAATTAAATGCAAAAAGTAAAGATTACTCATTGAATATCCTGTTATAACCAAATCATATTTTTAACATGTACTAAGTTTTTTAGGTTCAGTATTGATATTGCTTGAAACTTGAAAACAAACATTATTTGAATTTAAAATGGCAAAAAGTTTGTTTCCTTAAATGTGGTTAATGGATTGTAAAAGTATGTAATTAATTAGAAACACGAGTCTGAATCATAATACAGTATGTCTCATTAATGTACTGATCATTAAATAAATTTATTGGGGTTTGGAGTTTGCATATCACGTAAAATATCTCTGGAGCACCACTAATTACTCATACTTCTTAAAATTGCTAAATCATTGTCATCACAGTAAAGTAAAATAGTATAAAATAATTAATTTATTTACCTTTCCTAAAATATGTCCCCTCTCAATAATTGGGTGCCCCCCAGCAAACATCACGCTGCTGACAGGGCTAACATTTAAAAATATAAGCAGACTAATTATGATAAGCTTTTTTCATATAACTTAGGTCCTAAAATATTATAATTAACAATTATGTTTAAGGAATAAGTGAAATTCCAGAACCCAGAGGCAGTTCAGAGACAGAGTCCATAACAGCTCAGTAATCCATTAAGTTAGGTTAGGTTGGTTAAGTTTGGTTTTGTTAGGATAGGTTAGTAATTATGGACTCTTGAATTTCTCTCTACAGAGTGCTGTCGACTAAGGCTGAACTAGGTTTGCTAATATTTATAGGGACATCTGTCTGATTGAAATTTCTTTCATCCTCTTCAGTGACACTTAAGAACTGTTACCACCAACTTCAATATTTTCTCTCATCACTTCATTATTAAATAATATTCTTACATTTTAGTGAAATAAGTCCATACATTATGCACTGAAGTACATATGGTACTTAAACAAATTATTTACAGACTGATACTTTCAAATAATTTGTAAATAAAGTAAACAGAAGCACATCCATCTCTGAAAATGACAATTAATCAACTCACTCAGCTGATGGTCTCATCTCTCAAAATTTTTTGAATTTTGGACACTGGAAAAGCAAATTAGTAGCTAATTTCAAATAAATTTAAATAAGTTATGCAACAATGAAATTACATTTCCCCCTCTACCATTCTGAAGGGTAATTTTTCATGAAAGATGTGTTGTATGTGAAAATTTCTAGTGATGTACTGATACCAGTTCTGATACTTCAATTGTGCCAATACTTTGGCCAATACCGATACTGAGGTACATCACTAATCTACTTCATTTTCATTATCTACCTGTTCAGTTACAAACTCTAAAAAGTGTAAGAGATCAGACAAATGAGACCTTCCTGATCTAATTCCACATTGGGAACTTGAAATAAGATTTAAAACTTTCCAAATGCTCTTTAATACTATTCTTTATAATTCTAGTATCTTTCCTACCAATGATGTTAAACTAATTTGTTAATGTGTACAATATTTGCTTTCATTTTTCAGGTATTTCTGTATAATTAAAAGATGTACCAGTAACAAACAAAATAGTGCCTCAGCTAAGCTATCCCCCTTCTTTGAGAATCTTAATATAACTATTATTGGGACCAGCAGCTTTATTTGGTTTCACTGTGTTATAGTTACTAATCATCCTTCTTTATCTGAATCTTATGAAAACTGCCAGAAATTTAGAGAATCTAAAGGATCAAAATTGAATATTTTTATAAAATATATAAAGTGTCAGTGGTAGTGGTAGTATTGGCCACAATTTCACCAATACTATTACATCAGCAAAATGGGCTGATACCAATACGGATACATTGGTACATCAATAAAAATTTTATTAACCTATTTGCCGTACAACCTGTAATATCACACTCTCCCTTCTGACCATTTCTGCACAGCCCTGTATATACACAGGTTTAAACTTTAAACTGAGATATCTCTTTGTGTAGCTCATAAATTTGGCTCGACTCATAACTGGGCACTCGCACAGTTAATGAGTTAATAAAGTATAAATATTTCTATTATTTTGTTTTGTTTATTATTATTACAAATAAATAAATTATAGCTGTTAAACTAAATTATATATACAGGGTGTCCCGTAAGTCTGGAACCATAGGGCAAAATGATAAAAATGGCAATAAAAATACTGAAGAGACTTTTGGGGACTGTTTGTGAAATGAGCGAGGATGGTAGTGGCTGTGTCATCGTCGGTGGATGTCCTCGGAGGTCCACTGCATGGTTTATCTCCTATGGCTCCTGTTTCCCTGAACTTTGCCACAAGTTTGCTGACACAGCTGTGTGTTATCGGCATGCAGTCCAGATGCAATCTGTTAAATTCCTCAATGACCTCCCTCTGACTCCGATTTCCTACGAGCAGAATTACCTGGATGCGTTCTTCCTTACTCAAAGACATCATAGGCACTTGCATAAATGGAAAAACATGAATTACTTATTTTACCCTATGGTTCCAGACTTATGGGACACCCTGTGGTATATAGTAGTATATACAGTACATATGAATGTCAAATACATTTTCTTACTACATAAATGAAAGTAATTTTTTATAATTTTAAGAAACAGGATGTATTTTCTATAAAAAAAAAAAAATTGTAATTTAAGAGATTCACTCAGTATAATCATTCCATTAATTTCATATTGTAATAAGAGAAATCCTTTATACTGTGATCAACTAATGTAATGTGGTACATATGTAACGTGATACTTCCTTATTTTTGTTCTCTTACAACTGTTATGACAATGAATAAAATGTAGACTTAGTCTTACATACCAGTATTGCTTTGATTAATAACAAAAAATAGTGTAGCAGTGTAAATGATTCATAAATAGAACTGTACATAATTGGTATAGAAAATAGCAACATTTTTATGGCAAACATTAAAAAACTGAAATTCAGTTAATGTCACATGATACTTCTCATCCAGAATTTTAATATTTTCACCTTCATGCTCAGAGTGTGAGAAAGGTTTCAGTGACAATTATGTAGCCTGATTGAAGACCAAAATCAGTGTAGAAATTTCCATTCAGTTTTAGTTTTAACTCATTTTCATAAATAGTAGAGAAATGTGATAGATATTGAAACTAGAGTTACTGATGAATGTAGTGATATAGTTTTTATTGGGTCATTCCATGTCAACTCAGGCATAAAATGGTAATTTTTGCACTCACCATCTCAGATTTTAATGATATTTGGTATATTAGTATACATATAGGAGAAACTGAAATCCACCAATTACACAGGCCTGTGATGGTTTTGTTGTCTGAAATATGTTATCACTTGTATAGTAATTTTAGCATGCTGATTTCAAAAATATTATTCATTTTTCGCTATCACGTACAGATTTTTCACAAAATGTCATATTTCATATTACATATGTAAGTAATTTTCATTACATTTTGATTAAAAACTACTGCCTATAAATGCTTGGTTTCACCAGGACATCAAAGAAATGGAGAAGATATATCAGGGAAGGTGGGGCATCAACATGATGGCAGATTACTGCTGGATGTTGAAACGGGATACTCCAGAATTATTACATAAAAGAAAAGGAACAGCACATACATTCAAGACTAAAAGGTATAGATCTCACAAGACAACTCAGGACAAATAAAGATGAATATGTAATTGACGTTAATAGTATTCTTTCTTTTTAAAGTTGTTTGCATTTGTAATTAGTATAACAAAGCAAAATAGGTATATACCTAATGTAAATTGAAATAAATAATTTATTTATATTGTTTTTTTTCCCTTCCAGTTTGCAGAAAATCCTTACATGATAGAAAAAAATGCAGACCTTATTCAAAATCAGCATAGTTGAATTATATAAAATCAGTTATTAGTAAGAAAACAACTCTTACAAAGTTCTCATTCACAGGCCTGTGTTATTAGAGCTGGCTGACCTTTGGTTGCTGAGATATAAGGTCACAAAGTTGTGAACTTTGACCTTTTTCTGAGCCACTGGTTAATTTCAAATTGCCACTGTTACATAACTAATGAAGCTAGAGTACTGATTTTGGTGTCATTTAAAGGCTCTTGAGTACCGTAGCTCTTTCTGCTACCTTCCATATAAAAAATATCTAAAATAAAAGGAAAAAGTTCTCTATAACTTTGACCTTTGACTTTGAATAAAAAATATACCATCTCAATTTTATTCAAGATTTTGTACATACGTACTCTCAGGCAGGTGGAACATGTGTTGAAAAGTTTATGAGTGGTCAATGAATGGTATGATAATGAAGTTATTTTAACTAATGCATGTTGAAATTTTTTTTTTACTGAAATGTCAAATTAATCTAACATCTAGATACCATACCTAGGTAGTAACAGACATGGGGCCATTATCATTGTAATGGTAATTAATTATAATTAATTACAAATCTCTTGTAATGATAATGTAATGATAATGAGAGAAATTTCGAGGCAATAATGGTAATGATAATGGTAATGAAAGGTCTGTAATGAATCATTACACATCATTACATTTTCATTACAGTGTAATTTCAATATATATATATATATATATATAGATAATATATATATTATATAATTATATATATATATATATATATATATATATTATATGCCTCCTGATTCCTCCCACTCCCAGCCAGCACCAAAGCGGTGCAAGTTGTTCAATTTTATGGCTGCTCCAGCTCCCTCTACAGCTTCTCAGAACCCTATTGTCAGCCAGGTGGACAGCTACCTTGATCAGCCCTGCAATGATGATGACTGCAATCCCCTGACATGGTGGAGGGACAATGCACATCTGTATCCTGATGTATCTGTTCTTGCTGCCAAGCATCTTTGCATCCCTGCCTCAAGTGTACCAGTGGAACACTTATTCAGTATATTCAGTATTGTAATGATCATTACAATGATAATGAAGGGCTTGTAATGATAATGAAACCAAAATGCTGTAATGGTAATGATAATGAAAAATTTCTGGTAATGATGATGATAATGATAAACCTTGTAATGGCCCCATGTCTGCCTAGTAATATTATATAGTACCTACTTGTATCAATAAATTAACATTTCATTATTATTATTGCACAAGACCATATATATGTTCCAATCTGACTCAAAAGCCATATGATCACACCTGGCTAGATATGCTGATTCAACAGTCACATCCCCTAAAAAACATTAATTGACCAGCTTGCAAGCTGCATCCTGGCAAACTGCCAGTTGCATTTAGTCCTTTCTGTTGTGACAGTCTGTGTTGTAAACAAGAGCGTGTGTGTACAATATATTCAAAATGTGGTGAAGAATAATTAATAATAATTTGTTCTTTTTGTCTTTTCAGAAATTGATATGGTAAAACTTTACAAGACACCTGCATTGCCATGAAACATGCTACAGTAATGACGACACACATATCAATCGATAGAGCAGAAAAAATGGTCAAGCAGCTATGTATCATTTTGAAAATATTAGAAAATAACAGTTATGACACTATGAAGATGTTACTAAGCCTATCATAGCTTACACCATTTGGATCTTTTCCATTTCATGTACTGTTCAATTTTGTTGAAAATAAGATATTTAATATAGGTTAACTGAATGCCCGGTTAGGTCAATTGTACACCTTTGACGATTGGTTAGGTTAAGTTATGATATTTTCGTCAAAACTAACAAAAATATCATGACTTAACCTAACCAATCTTCAAGGGTGTACAGTTGACCTAACCAGGCATACAGTTGACCTAACTGGGCATTCAGTTAACCTACATTAAATACCTTATTTTCAACAAAATTGGGAACAGTACATGAAATAGAAAAGATTCAAATGGTGTAAGCTATGATAGGCCTAGTAACATCTTCATAGTATCATAACTTTGTTATTTCCTAATATTTTCAAAATGATACATAGCTGCTTGCACCATTTTTTCTGCTCTATCAATTGATATATATTTCGTTACTGTAGCATGTTTCATGGCAATGTGGGTGTCTTGTAAATTTTTACCATTGATACAATAATTATGGATCAACTTAAACTAAAACAGCCTGAACTCCAGTTAACAGTGTATCACAGACTTGGTAAACAGTGTAGGGAAAAGCAAGAATCATTGCCTGAAAAAGAAACTTTAGAAGATGGAGGTGAAAACAGCTCTTGCTCTGAAGAATCTGTAATTGAGAAGAGTGTATCTGAATGTGAAGAAATAGATATGGCATCAACAAGCACAGTGCAAGAATATGAGTCAACTTAAAAAACTTCCTTATGTTCATTAGGAGAAACTCCCATCTTTGTAGAAAACCCAGTCCGATCTGTGATTTCATTTAGTTTTTTGCCTACTAGAGAGTTCCTACTTGCCTAAAAGGGGCACCATTGTAGCATGTTCTCATTCAAAACTAAACAAGATTTTAATGTATCATTTACTAAATAAAACTATCTAGTCTACCTACTTACCTACCTGCAGTGTATATGTTTATTCCCAAAATAAATTTTTCTATTTTTCCTGAAAAGCAGTACATTGTATGGGGTCAAATGATAGCTCAAACCCTAGGAAAGCAAGTGTCCAAAAGTTATGGGTAACTAGCAATTTTCACGATTTTCACATGCAAAAAAGGTGTTACACTTGTCACAAAAAAATTTTGTTTTCATTTTTGAATTTAGGGAGGTCAATTGTACAAAACCTGAAATGTGCCTCTTGATCCGTTACACTTTGCCCAATGACGCTACATGCTAGTAAACATTGATATCCTCTCTTAAAATTTGATGTAAGGAACTTCTTGAAATGTTTAATTCCTGGCTGCATTGTTGGACTGATGTGGATTTTCCTCAACATTTTCACGAACCATCTCAACCAGAGTTGGACTTTGGCTTGTCCATGGTTCATCTCCTTGACCCTTTCCCATATGAAATTTAGCAATGTACCATCAAATAGCTCAATCAGAAGGTGTGTTGAATGTGTGTGTTCAACATGTGTTGAATTTTAATAAAAAAGCTCTTTGAGCTGGCAATGATGGAAAAGTTGTTTGTCAAATAAAGTTCCACAATAGCCACTCTTTGATGCACTGTCCAGGATTCCATTTTCATTAATTGCAGCAAGGGTACTTTAATTGAAAAATAAAAATAAATAAATTAATCAAAAAAGAAAAAAGTTATAGCCAAATAAAACCCCTCCTAGACTTCTGGGACACCCTGTACTTTAAACATTAATATTCATTTTATGAAGCTAAAATAAAATTATTCATTTTACTGAGTAATAAAACTTTTTCACATCGTTTTAGCTATGGTATATGAGTAACAAATTCTGGTGCTGTATATTATGGAGTGAGCTAAGGAAAAGCATTTAAACAAATTTGAAATGTAAAAATATCAAAATTGAAAGTTTTCACATTAGATTGGTAAAATTTATGAAGGGAATTGATTTTTTAAAACATAGGCAAAGAATTAGCATCAGTATCAGCAGTTTTTCATGGAATTGGCATCAGCTAAATTTTGGAATCGGTACATCACTAATTATAACAAGCAAGATGAGATTGCTCACCTGCATTTTGTCATATCAGGGAGCAACATCTATAACGCAGTTGCAGTACATTTGTTTCAAAAGCATCTAATATGCTTTATAAAAGAGAACATCCCATCCATCAATAAAATCATATACTTTTCAGATGGCTATGCAGGGCAATATAAAAACTAAGAACTTTTTGGAGGTCTGGTACTAGTGTCTCTGAGCAACTGATACAATGAGAAACAGATCTTTGTCATCACAGAGATGACTTTAGAATTGATGCAGAGTGGAATTTTTTTACAAGTCATGGGAAGGGACCCTGTGATGGTGTAAGAGGTACCTAAGTGTTGAGAGACTAACTGCTAAAGGTAATTTGCAATGGCCTTATGATCAACAGATCCTTACTACACAGCAGTTGTATACATTTACAAAAGATGATAATAGTAATATCAGGTGTCATCTTTCAACCATCAAAGATTATGAAAATGAAGATTTGCTTATTCAAGCAAAGCATTCAAAAGCAAGAACAATTGCTGGTACTCAGAAAATACACCATTTAAAGCAGGGTTGTGGAGTCGGAGTCGGAGTTGTGGAGTCGCACGTTTCAGGGCGGAGTCGGAGTCGGTAAAAAACTTCCAACTCCGACTCCAATTTCTGTCCTGTGTCACCCTTAATTTCTAAATCCTAAATACTAACATTTAGGTTATTTAGTTTTTTTGGTCAATAAACCTTATTCATTGATAGCCCCTAGATTAAGTTTTTTTAATATTTTTTTTTTACATTTTCAGAATATACAATTAATATTTATTTAAATATAAAATATAAAATATAAAATTTCACACTTAGTGTGGTGGTGATGAAATGTCTTATTATTATGATAATTATAGAGTGAAACACTAGAGGAGTCGGAGTCGTATATTTAAAATGTGAGTCGGAGTCAGATTTTTAGATTTTTTACAATGTGTGGAGTCGGAGTCGAATTTTTGACAATGTGTGGAGTCGGAGTCGGAAAATTTTGGACCGACTCCACAACCCTGATTTAAAGCCTGTTTCATTAACTTCTCTCAAGGGCAGGAATTTTTCATCATCACGATGTTCACATATTAAGAAGGTCGGTGAAGAGGAAGAACTCTGTCTGAGGAAAGAATACATGGTTTTGTCACTATTGCGTATGATGACTTTTGGTGGTTGGCACGTGTTTTGAATAAGACAGCTGAGAAGAGAGAAGTAATGCTATCCTTTCTTTATCCACATGGCCCCAACCCATCATTCTTCTTCCCTTATCACCAGATTTTTTTTTTTTTTTTTTTTTTCCAGATTTACCGCCGATTCGTACCTAAAGAGACGGTACATATCTCGGCGAGGCAGTGAGTGGGTGATGTCACTGTGCTAGGGGCAGTAGATTAGGGGAACGAGTAAGGGTCAGTCGATGGATAATGGGTAGGAGGGGTACAGTTTCAGATACGATGGAGCAGATGGGAGTGAGTAAGGAAGAGGAGAACGGCTTCCGCTGAAAAGTGGGGGCCGTCGGCGAGTATAGATCGTAGGCAGTTGGGTATGGGGTTTTCGGCCGAGAGGGAAACACCTGCGACGGAGAGCGGCCAACTTTGAGCATTCCACCAGAAGGTGTAAGACAGTGATAGGGGTATGGCAGGTAGAGCAAAGCGGGGCTGGCGATTTCGCCATAAGGTGTCCGTGGGTGATGCGGGTGTGACCTATGCGGAGACGGGCTAGGATTACTTCTTTATGGCGGGACCGGTGGAATGAAGAAGCCCAGTGTCCTATGTGCGGTTTGATCGTGTGGAGTTTATTTTGTGTGGCCTGGTCCCATTCCCGCTGCCATATGGAGCGGAAGTGGGAGCGGAAAGCCGGGAAGAAGTCGGAGAAGGGGGGGAGGGGTCGGGAGGAGGCCGGCAGCAAGCAGGCCGTCTTTGCTGTGCGGTCCGCCGCCTCGTTACCCTGGATGCCGACATGAGCCGGGACCCAACAGAATGCGATTGTCTTATGTTGGAAGATCGTTAAAAGTGGAAGGTCTGCTGGATGGTACAGACGAGCGGGTGAGGGGAGTTAAATCTTTCTAGGGAGAGAAGTGCACTTTGGGAATCCGAATAAATGACAAAAGAGCTGGCAGAGTGGGTGCGCACAATATCGAGGGCCTCCGTTATGGCGAAAAGTTCCGCCGAAAAAACGGAGGCCTCGCGGGGCAGGCCGACGCTCCGGGAGAGCGGCTGGGACAGAATCACCGCTGAGGAGGCCACACCAGCTTCCGAGCGGGAACCATCCGTGTAAATGGCGATTGCGTCCGGGTGTTGGGTTGCGTGTTCGCGGAAAAGTGACCTGTATATCATGGCGCTCGTGGTAGTCTTCGGTAGGAACACAGATCTTTGCAGAACTTGATAGGGGTTAGGATCCAGGGGGGGTAGATGCTGAATGAAATGGGGATAACTGAGGGGGCGGGCATGTTGAAAAGATCAAGGAAAGAGCGGACCGCTTCAGTGAAGTGCCAGCTCCGTCCCTGAGGTGGTAGTTCTAAAACCGCCGTGCCCAGAAGCGAAGAAGGTAGCCTCTGTGCACGGAGGTATGTCCGCATGAGGAGTAGACCCCGTCGGAGGGCGAGAGGGAGATGATCACATTCCACATGGAGGCTGGAGGCTGGGGAGGAGCGGAAAGCACCGGTGGCGAGGCGGAGGCCTCTATTAAGTACCGGGTCCAGGATACGGAGGCGGGCGTTGGAGGCTGAACCATAAACTGCGCTACCATAGTCCAGCTTCGACTGTACTATGGAAGTATAAAGGCGAAGAAGAGAGCGTCGATCTGCACCCCATGTGGTGTGAGAGAGGTGATCCAGGAGAGCGAGGGGGTCGAAGGGATTGCTTTAGGCTTGAGATGGGGAACCCAATTGAGCCGTCGGTCTAGGGTCATGCCCAGAAAACGCGTGGAGGGTACCACCTCAAGAGGACTGCCGTATAATGTAACAGAGGGTAGAGGAAGGGTTGTGGGTCTTCTTCTACTGAAGACCATACACTTGGACTTAGGGATGGAGAGGCGGAAACCCACCGACGTCGCCCACCTCTCCACCCGGTAGATGGCGAGCTGCATTTGCCGTTGAACGACAGACGGTTCTCGCCCTGCGAAGTAGATTGCAAGGTCATCCGCGTAGATGGAAGAGCGGATTGTGGTGGAAGGCATTGTGAGACCGTGTTCATCACGACAGAGAAGCAGAGAACACTGAGGATGCTTCCCTGTGGGACCCCGTCCTCCTGCACAAAGGTGTCAGAGAGGACTGAGCCCACCCGGACTTTAAAGGTCCGAGAAGTAAGGAAGCCCCTGATGAAGGTAGGCATGGCTCCGACAAGGCCCAGATGTCGGAGCTGACCGAGGATCATTGCTCGACGGGTGGTGTCATAGGCCTTCTGGATGTCGAAGAAAACTGACAGTACGAACTGTCTATTGTCGAAGGCATCCTGTATGTCTCGGCTGAGAAGCAGGAGGGGATCAGTGGTGGAGCGGAATTGTCTGAAGCCGGACTGGGTAGACGGGAAGGAATTGGTACGTTCAAGGACGAACGATAATCGCGTAGCGACCATTTTTTCGAGGATCTTGCAGGCACAACATGTCAGGGCGATTGGTCTGTAGTTTGTGGGGTCCAGGGAATCTTTGCCGGGCTTGGGGATAGGGATGACGTGGGCCTCCTTCCACCTAAAGGGGAAGGCACCCTCTATCCATATGCGATTGTATAAGTCTAGCAGGAAAATTTGTAAGGTAGAGTGGAGGTGTTGGATCATGCCGTACGGAATACCGTCCGGGCCGGGGCAAGGGGATCGTCGAGAGGCCAGTGCCGTCTGTAGTTCACGCATGGTAAACAATCGGTTGTAGGTGCTGTCTATGGACGGTGGGGAGGTATCGTCAGGGGGGTACGGGATTGGCTGCAGAGGAAGAAACGGCGGCGAAGGTAGAAGCAAGGTGGTCTGCCACCGACTTGGGCTCACATAGGAGTCCGTCGTTTGTCCGGAGGACCGGGGGTCGGGAGGGGACATGTCGCCTCTCGACGCCCCGCACCTTCTTCCAGATGGTAGCCGAAGGTGTGTTGACGGTAATGCCGGACACAAAGGCACGCCAAGAGGCTCGGCGCGCTGTCTTCATTGTGCGGCGGGCGATGGCCCTGACCCGCTGCATTTCCGTGCGATGGATGGGGAGTCGCGTCCGGTAAAAGCGCCGAGTTGCCTTCTTCTTGGCGCGCACGGCCTCCGCGCACTCCGGGGTCCACCAAGGAACCCGTCGGGCGCGGGGGTAGGCGGAGGATTGTGGTACGCTTGTGCTTGCGGCCGTTAGAACGACGGACTCGAAGTATGCGACGCACCCGTCGATGGATGGGAAGTGGGCAGTTGTAAGGGTGGTATATGTTTGTCGCGGAAGCGGGCCCAATTCGCGTTGGTGGTAACCCACCTTACCGGTACCCGTACGGTCTGGTCGGGTCGATTGAGGGTGAGTAGAATGGGGAGATGGTCACTGCCATAGTCCTCTCGGAGGACTTGCCACGTGAAGTCTAGGAGGGCATCAGTTGATACGAGGGACAGGTCTATACAGGATGGAGTGCAGGTGGTGGCATGGTAGAATGTAGGAGAGCCATCGTTGAGGCACTCGAAGGAGAGCTCGGTCATGACGGATATCAGGGTTGGGGCCATATAGGTGGTGTGTGTGTCGCCCCACAAGGGGTGACGACTATTGAAATCGCCCAGTAGTAGGAAGGGCCTGGGGAGTTGTTCCACGACTTCCACCAGGTCGTCGCGGGAGACTTGAGCGTGGGGGGGAAGGTAGATTGAACAAATGGTGTACTGTCTATCCAGGGAGAGCCGGACGGCAGTCACCTGTAGCGGGGACCGGATGGAGAGATTGTAGAAGGGGACTGCGTGGTGGACGAGGATGGCAGCTCCCCTTCGAGTGCAGGTAGGAGGCGGGGTGGCGACGCAGAAATAACCAGTGGGGCAGGGCATGGACCTGGTCCCCAGGATTAGCTCCTGGAGACAGACACACACCGGACGGGAAGTGGCAATCAAGGAGTTAAGGCCTTCATAGTTTGCAAAGATTCCTCGACAGTTCCAGTGGACTATCGTGGTTTTCGGGGGATCCATTAGTTGATGAAGGGGGATGGGTAAAGGTGTAGGCGCTAGGAGGTTGGAGTGTAAGGGGATCTGGAGTTCGCGAAACTGAAGGCTGGGTCGGGAGCATGGCTGGCTATCTACCGTTCACCAGGGAAGGAATCGGTCGGCCTGTCGAACCCTGCGGAGGTTGCGGGGTCGAGTCGGCCGAGCGAGACCGGAGGCGTGGATCACGGCAGGCAGAGGAACATCGTGGGCTGAGCGGGTCGGAAGTGCCTTGTCGGGCTTCTATGGTCGGGCCAGGGGGGGCACGTTAACCCCAAAAGGGGCGCTACCCCGCCTGTCCGGGGTCTCACGGCGGACCCTAGGTGGTGACAGGGGGTACCAAAAAGACCGGGCGGGTGGGAGGGAGGGCGTACTCAGGGTAGCTGATAAGGGGGGGGTCGGGGATGTTGGGGGGGTAGGTACGATGGGGGTGGAAGGAGGTGAACCAGAGTGGTCTCGTGGAGGGGTGGAGAAAATGGCACCAGAGGCAAGGGCAGATCCAGGAGACTCATGGGCGTGGGCGCAGCCGAGCTTCCCTCGGTCACACCGTGCAGCTGCGCCAGAGCCGCATCCACTGGATCCACTGGGCTGGGTCTCGTCGTACAGGGCGGGTCGTGGATTTCGGCCACTATTGTCAGAGTCTGTGGGGGTAGAACGGTGGGACTTCTACGATGGGGAGAGATGGACATAGTGGGCGTGGTGGGCGGTGTAAGGGTCCGAGCCGTCTTCTTGGTCTTAGGGGAAGAGGGAGAGAGACGTTGGGAGGCCGGAGGGTCTGGTGACACGCTCCGGCGTCTCCGCCTCGACGGCTTGCTCCGGGCGGCAGGTTCGGGCGTGTACAGGGAGTACTGGGAAGGCAGGGTTTGAGGTGGCTGGGACCTGGAAACCCTGGTCCCAGACTCCTGGGGGATTCGTGGCAGGTGAGGTGAGGGAAGAAGAGGAACGGTGGGGGGACAGGGGACCGTCGGGTCCTGCGAGGATTTGCTATGTGGGGAACAGGAAGCAGTGGCTGGGGGGGGTTTCGGCGGCAGGCCAGGGCGGCGTGCCGAGATGATAGAGCCGAGAGCAGCGGCATAGGACACCCCCGGCCTCACCTCCCGACTCCGCACCCTGTCGCGTGCCTCACGGGGGCTAAGGAAGTCCGTCACCTGTAGGCCTCGGACCTCCTTCTCGAACCTGAAGAAAAGGCATTCTCGGGATGAAGAGGGATGTGCGCCTTCACAGTTCGAGCATTTGGGTGTGTTGGGGCACCTGTCAGGGTGGGCGAGTCGTCCACAGTGAACACATAATGGATGCGGCTGTCGACAAGCGGAGCTGACGTGTCCGAATTTATTGCATTTGAAGCAACGGGTCGGGTCTGGGACGTATGGGCGGATAGAAAACTCGCATGAGGCGCGGTCTCCCATACCCCATACAATACGGCCAGGGGGGATTAGTGAGTTAAAAGTAAGGAGCAGACGTGGGGTGGGGGAGGGGGTGCCTCCCTGTCGGGATGTGAAACGATAGATCTTAGTAACTCCTTGGGGTGCGAGATCCTCCAGGAGCTCGTTCACTGCGACCGACAGTAGGCGGGTGGCGTAAATAGTGCCCTGACTCTGGTTCAGGCGAGGGTGTGGGGAAACGGACACCGAGCATCCAAGGACCTCAGTGATGGAGAGTAGGGCTTTCGTCTCTGCGGCTGAGCGTGATTTTACGAGGAGGGAGCCATCCCTCTGTGGGCGTACGTCATAGCGGCTGGAGTTGCTGTGGGTCGTTCGGATCGCCTGGAACGTCCGTTCAGAGTTGTTCGGGAGGGACCCAGATGTAGGCCGAATCACCAGGAATTTGTGGATACTTGGAAGGGAGAGGGAGGCTGTAGAGTCGAAATGTACTGGAATATTCAACGGTCGGTAGGACGGCCGTGAATGCCGGCTCCCCCGTCCGCCGCGAGGCTCTCTCCGCGGGGAGGTGGGCTGGCGGCGGGTGAGGGGGGCATATGGGGAGAGCAAGAAGCCGGGTTGTGGGGGCAAGTCCTCGGTGGAACTTGACTTGCCCGAAGGTGGCTGAAGTGGGCTGGGGCGAGGCCCCTGCTCTAGAGAGTGTAGGTCCAAGGGCGTAGTCGAGGGACGGACTGGGGTCGGCAACGGAAAAGGAGAGTGCAAGCGTTCCGCTTCCACAGGGGGGTCAACCCCATTAGGTTGCGGTCTTCCAGTGGTAAAGGACTCGAGGGCCTGGTTGCCCACCACCCGAGTGTTGAGAGAAGGAGTAGTCCGGGAATGAGAAGCAGTAGTCGTAAGCCAGGGGGGAGAAGTGTCCATAGCTAAACAAAAAAGAACTTCATCCCCCGCGCGCATCCAGCCACACCAACTCCAACAAGGGAAAGGCGAAGTGTGGGCACACTTGGTCCCACCGCCGATGGATGTCACGCAGGGGGAGATACACCCGCACCCAGTCCCTGTGCCTGAAAGGCGGCCACTCTCATCCAACGCGCGGTGAAAAGTGGCAGGGACAGGGTTTGGGTTTGGTTGGAAAGCGACAAGGGTGCAGGGCAACCACCTCCCACACCCAAGGGCCAAAATCAAGGTCCAAAGAACAACGCCAAAAAAACAGGGAGAAGCCAGAAAGAATGGGTTAAAGGAGAAAGAAAGAAAAAGAAGCGGGAGATCAGCCAGGTCCCCAAACGGGCCCAATGGTCCATGAGGGCAGAGAAAGCCCTTACACCGAAGAAAGGTGTATTCCCACATTTGCCACAGAGGGACGCGCCCTATAGCTCCGGACAAAGCAAAGGGATCACCCAGATGTGCTTACAATTATTTACTCTGATGTTTTGACAAAGGTTGCAGCATCTACTGCAACTGGAAGAACATACCACCTAACTAAGGAAGATACTGCGAAGGCTTCCAAAGCCTGACAGAATTACAGCAGGGAAAAGTAAGTTACACTTATAAGTTGTGCATATATGAATGTATAGGATATAAATTTTCAGTGTAGATTTTAGTAGATTTCCTCAAGATCATTTAGTCAATTAGGTACATAATATACAGTGCCCGCGAAAAGTATCCGATCACCCTTGAAATTTGTATTTTTTACATAAAAAACAATGTTTAAATGTATACTAACCTTATATTAGTATTTTGTCATCTGTCCTTTGGTTTGGATGACTTGTTCTAGACATTTTGGCATGGATTTAATCAAGTTTTGACAAACTTCCACTGATATTTCCTTGCACCATACCTTTTTGATGGCCTCTTGTAATTTTTCGACTGAGCCAGTGTCGTGGCATTCAACCTTATTTTTTATTATTAGCCACAGATTTTCTATCGGATTGAGATCTGGACTATTACCAGGGCAATCCAAAATATCAAATTTATTGTCAGTAATCCATTTTGTCACTATTTTGGCCCTGTGACATGGTGCACCATCATGCATGTATGTTTTTGTCCTTTGGATTGCCATTGCCATTGGAAGTTTATCCTGTAGCATTGCTAAATACCGTGCACCATTCATAGTTGTGTTCTTCGGAAGAAAATATAAGTTTCCACGCCCATAGTAACCGAAACAACCCCAAACCATCACACTTGGAGGGTGTTTCATTGTCTTTAGGGTGTATTTAGGGTCCATCCTATTTGAGCCAATAGGCCGGCGAACCTTTTTTGGACAACTTCTGAATGTCAAAAATGTCGACTCATCGCTAAATAAAACCTTCTTCCAGTCATCAACAGTCCAATGAATGTATTTTTTACAAAATGCGACACGTTTTTTACACATTTTTTCATTAATGAACGGTTTCTTAGCAGCATGGCGAGATGGTAATCCGAGTTCTTTTTGGAGCCGCTCCTGGATAGTTCGTTCAGAAACACCAGATAACAAATTATTCATATTAAATTTTATTTCTTTCGCAGTTATTGTTGGGTTTTTCAATACTAAACGTTTCATAAGTTTGTCTGTTCGCGAATTTGTTTTTCTCGGTCTGCCAGATCGTTTTTTAGGGACTGGCGTGGTTAGGCCACCATTGTTCTTAGCCCGTGAAACCCATAAATTAATGGTACTTTGGGATATGTTTAATTCCTTAGCTATCTGTCTCTGTGATTTCCCACATGCATGCAAAGCAACAATAGCACCTCGACAATCACTCTTAAGTTGTTTTTTAGCACACATTATATATAAATTTTATTTACACCACTTTCTGTAAAAAAAAAAAAAAATCAAGAAATTTACACAAACAGTGAAATCTGACAAATTTGAGACACAGCCACCCGCAACGAAGGCTACCAGAACACTAATTTGAGAATGCGTTGGATAGCTCTCATATCAGCGAGCAACCTCAAAGTTACCAGATGTCGCTAGAACAAATAGAAAGTGAATTACGTGTCTCTGAATATCAAGGGAAAATATTGTATTTTCTTGAGTGATCGGATACTTTTCGCGGGCACTGTATTTACCAGCTTGTAGCCCAAGCATTTAAATTGCATAAAAATGTAATAAATATAACTACCTACTGCTCTATAACATACATAGCTGAAGCACTGTGACAGTGTCTACAGAAATAATTGATTGAAACTTAAAAATGTGTTTTTTTTACTTTTCAGGTGTGCACATAATGGATTATCTTCAAAAACAACTTGCAGCCACTCATAAAATTTTAAACACGTGTACAAAATCTTAAATAAAATTGAATGGTATAATTTTTTATTAATGGTCAAAGGTCAAGATTATAAGAACTTTTTTATTTTAGAGATTTTTGATATGGAAGGTAGCAGAAAAGGCTACTCGAGAGCTTTCAAATGACACCAAAATTAGTACTCTAGCTTTATTAATTATGTAGCAATGGCAATTTGAAATTAGCCAGTGGCTAAAAAATAAAGGTCAAAGTTCACAATTTTGTGACCTTATATCTCAGCAACCAAAGGTAAGCCAGCTCTAATAACGCAGTTTCACAAATTCAAACTTTTATGCTTGTCTTAACTTGAAAATAACCATTTTTGGTCAATTTTAATGCGCTGAATTCAAATCTGCAAATAAAAATGTTGTATCACCCACCATTTTTTAGAGAATCATGAAAAACAAAATAAATAATTTATTACTTAACCTTTTAAAAATGTTTCCTTTTTGCCTTGCATCAGGAGTCTCACTGATTAAGGGCCAGCAGTAGTCAGCTAGCATATTTGGGTTTCACTTTCCTGCATAACTTTTTCCCATGCTAGAAATATCCTGATGAAACTTTTCACTGTGTTTGTTGCTGACCGCACCCAAGTTTTGTGGAAAAAAATCCAAATGTGAATGGAGAAAATGGATCTTCAATGACATATTGTACCCCATTGCTTCATATGATTTTAGCATGTGTTCTACAATAGCAGCATAGTTGCCAGATTTAATGTTTCCTAAGAAATTAGGAGTGACATCTTTGAACATCTGCCATGCTGTTTTTTCAGTATTTTTTTACAAGAGTACATTCAGGCTTTTGAAGAATTTTGGAATTTTAGGTTAGGTTATGTTAGGTTATATATTAAAACTATGTTTTTCCAATTGTTTTTGATGTTGTTTGAATGGAATTAACCTTCGTTCAAACCACATCAAAAACCATCAGAAAAACATAGTTTTGATTTACAAAGCCTGTAATGTACACTTGTAAAAATTTACCATTTTTTCAGTCTCATTTAAAGGATCATCAAAGTGGTTGTCAGCCATAAGTGCTTCGATTTGAGGTCCAATAAAAATGCCCTCTTTAATTTTGGCATCACTGTCCTGGGAATTTGTTTCTCAAATAAGGGAATCCTTCACCATCTTTATTCATAGCTTTGACAA
Organism: Bathynomus jamesi; assembly: GCA_023014485.1. Taxonomy (NCBI): domain Eukaryota; kingdom Metazoa; phylum Arthropoda; class Malacostraca; order Isopoda; family Cirolanidae; genus Bathynomus; species Bathynomus jamesi. The sequence continues at coordinate 446,924 of JAJOZX010001015.1, read as the reverse complement.
AATTTTTCACTGAACCAAATTTAATGTGGAGGGGGTGGCAAAAGAACCTTTTCTGCGCTGACAAGGGGCTCATGGGAAACACTTTTCTCTCCTGGCACTAAGCTTCACATAACGGGCCATTCTTTAACCACATAATGATGATTCTTGGCTCTGCTATCCCACTCGCATAAAAAACAGCAATACAGTGGAACCTCGACTTACGAATGCCTCTATTTACGACCAAATCGACATACGAACATACGCCCGGCGCTTCGATTGCGAGTGGATCTCTCGCATATTTGCTCTGTGATTTTTCGTTTATTGCTTTATCTCTCGCATATTTGCTCCATGATTTTTCGTTTATTGCTTTATCTCTCGCATATTTGCTCCGTGATTTTTCGTTTATTGCTTTATCTCTCGCATATTTGCTCCATGATTTTTCGTTTATTGCTTTAATAAGCCCTTCATTATGGCTCCCAAGAAAGTGAAGTGTGATAGTGGCAGTGAAAAAAGAAAACTTAAAATAACCATTGAATTAAAGAGACAGAAAAGAGACAAAACCCCTGAAGGAGAGGTGCCCAGTGTTCTTATGGAAGGGGACTCTCCTTCCAAACAGTAACTTCCCTCCCCCTTCCTTTCCTCATCACCATCCACTCATGCCAGCGATTATCCTCCACAAAGGTACAGTAAAATTATACAGCTTATTAAATTTAGTATAATTTTTTTCTCTTATATTTTCTCTTTATAAACTCTTACAAAGCATTAAAAGTACAATTATCTGGGGCGCTGGAACGGATTAATTAAATTTACATTAATTTCAATGGAAAAAATGGATTCGATTTACGACCAATTCATTCGAGGTGCGAACAGGGTCTCGGAACGAATTAAATTCGTAAGTTGAGGTTCCACTGTACTTTGTAAAACCTTGCTGCATGCCCATAAGAAGTGCAATGACTTTAAGTCACCACATATACTCCATTCATATTTATGGTAACTAATGGTCTGGAGAATCAAAGCCATACTCTCATGGGATTCCTTCGTGCGTGTTGTATGTGCGACTGGAACAGAAGGACACATATTCCCAGTATGCAAAAGCACCACCTTTAAACTATACTTAGAGGAGTCTATGAACAGTCACTGCTCATGTGGTATATGCTTTCATCCTAGCACCTCCATTAGTCCATTGATGTCATTGCAATATCCAAGATCACCATTCATAGAATAAAATTCTGCCAGGTTTTCCTGACACTTATGAAATAATGTTACCATTTTGTAAAAGATTCTGTCCTAGTCTAGAGGCTAATAGCTCCACTTGAATTTTGGACAAATTTAGGTCTCTAATGAGATCATTTAATTCTGCCTGGGATATCACATGAGGAGTGGATGTCAGAGGCTGAAAATCTGGATCAAGATTGTAAGAACATGACAGCTCATTTTGGCTGTCTTCATTAGACTCCTCTTCATCCAGTGTCCACGTATCAGGTGGCTTAGGTACGAGAGACTATTGTCATGAGGAATAGGTCTAATGGCTGACTGCAAGTTTGGATACATAATTATTGCATGCTTGGACTTGGAGGAAAAACCAGATATATTTGTTAAGCAAAAATAACAATCAGTAGTATGATCTTTTGGCTCTCTCCATACCATCAGGGCAGCAAATGGCATTGACACATGCGTACCTTTTAACCAACCTCATAAGTATCATGCACACCTGCTGCAACAGAAGTGTGGCACCCAGCCCTTATCCTGATCACCAATCTTGCAATCGAAGTACAATTCATATGCCTTCTTTATCAGAGAAGACCATATTTGTTTTGGGGATTTTAAAGCAAGTTCTCCACATATATAACAAAATGAATTTGGATTGTTAGAACACTTGCGAGGCATTGCAACTAAATATAAAGCGAGTTTTGATTCTGCTTTTCTGACTTACTAAATAGACAATAAAAACTAAACACAAATCAAAATTATCCACAAAATATGCTTAAATACATATCAAGCAACTGATTAAAACTGATTAAATGATCAGATAACAAATGGGCAATATATAATTATCACGTGATAGTCACGTAATAGTGACCATCACATGACAGTCACATGAAGATAGGGCATGTTATCCTGCAGAAACAGTGGGTGATGGAACAATATGAATGTGATTTTTTAAATTAGCACATGCAAAAACAAAAATCAGCTGCATTTATATCAAGGCAAAAATCAGTATTTATCAATGTAATTGGGGGATTTCAGTTTCTCCTATATGTACACTAATATACCAAATATCATTAAAATCCAAGATGATGAATGTTTTGGGTGGCTGAGTTGATATGGAATGACCCTATTTTAAAAACAAAGTATATAAAAAGCCACTGGTCATCCCTATATTTAAAAAACAAATAATAATACTAATCAACCCAAGGTTAGTATGATAAGCTTGGCAGAAGTGATGTAGAGATTCTGAAAAGAGGAGTGAAGTTACTCCAAATCATAAAGAAAACAAAAATGCCACAAATATCCATTCCAATAGTAGCTACTGTACTAATGATCTAAAAAGTGACTCCACCAGATCTGAAACTTGGTAAATTTCTGCCAAACTTCTTAATTTGGGCCTAAGGTTATTAGAACCCTACTCCATAGATTTACTCTTTAATTAATACAGAATTAAAAAAACTTGTTACTAAATAAGACCTAGAAAGTGAGATAAATTAAGTAGGTTCAACACCCTTTACTAACCAAATACATGAGAAAGGAAGTGACAATCTGGCCTTCCAGCATCATTCACCCATTCACTGGTGGCGAGCCAATTCTGTGTAAGCCAAGTGCCAAATATACAAGGCTTATTCTTTTCTAAACTATTTCTGAAGAACTCTTCATAAGATACTTCACTTTCATAGTTTTCAAATGATGATGAAGAGAAGTCATTTGAGCCACAGTGTAAATCCCCGCTGGTTTCTAATTCAATCATGAGACTGCAATACAGCCTGTGCCAGTGACACTATGTTACATCATGAACACTACACTACATTACAACATGAAGCCACTCAGGCAAAAAAGTCTTCATAGCAGTTATCATGACTGGAGACTGTATCATTAGGAATCAGGACAATGAATTTCGCAATAAGGGAAGGAAAACCCGTAGATGAATATGTATTCCAGGAGGTAATAAAGTCAATGAGGTACTGAAGAAGTTGCCTGAAAACCAAGGTAATATTATAATTCATGTAGGTATATAAATGATTTAACAAGCAAGGATAAAGATGGTATATTTAAGTTGAACAAAAATTCAGTAGTAGTTAAACATAGGTACAGGGAATTGATAGAAACTTTAAAAAATGGGCAGAGCAAGTGTTATGTAGTGGGCATTTCACAAAGGGTTTGGGTAAGCATGGAGTTTATAAGTAGAATTTTAGCCTTAAATGATAAAGTTAGGATACTATGTAGTGAAGGGGTTGAGTTCATAGATTTGTGGGATAATTTTATGAAAGGAGGGAGCTTTACAGTAAGGATGGATTACATCTTAGTAGAAAGGGAACTGCTTTATATGGGAGACTTCTAGAGGAAAATGGGAGTTCTTTGGGGTTTTGAAAGATAACTTTAGATCAACAAAGGGCATTTATAAAGCATCAGGGTATATGTAAAGTTAATAGTTAGGGTCTTAAATACAGATTATATCAGGAATAGGCATATCAGCTATCTAGCCAAAGGTAAGGAACAAATGCACAGAGTCTTAGGAATAAGAAAAATTAATTATATAGTTATATGCACCTCAGTGGTGTAGCATCACTGACTATGAATCCATCAGCCCTAGGATTGAGACCCAGTGACATCAGGGAGCATGCAGCAAAACCCAGCTGTTCATCCTTCCACACAATAAAGAAATTGGTTGGTAGATAAATGGGTACCCTGGGTAGCATAGTGGTTAAGATACTGGTGGGATGTGGTTCAGATTCCACATTAAACTGTAGGTCTAAGGTGGAGTGACAAGCTTGACCTTTGTCAGAATGAACAATTCAGGTGGAAGCAAACCTAAGGTTAACCTAGGTATATGATTAGTGAAAATCTGGATATAGTCTGCGCTAGTGAGGCAAGATTCAATGACACTAGAGCAGAGTATGAGTTAAATAGTTATGCACAGTGGTGGATTATCATTGAGGTAATTGAGGTTGAAGCCTCAGGCCCCATACTTGAGGGGGACCCCCAATCAAAGTGGATCTAGTTAAGTGAGGGTGACTGTGTTAATTTCAACAGGGCTTATTTCAGCGTTAATATGCCAGATATTGCCAGTAACCCTTGATTATTATTTTGCAAGCTTCATTCTTAATCTAAAGTTTTATCTTCATAAATATTTTGTTTATATTTAATTTAAGACTGTGTTAAGGTTCTTTTATGTTTGTTTCTCAATTAGCCTAAGCACCATACATATAATTCATGTAAATGTATTATGTATTGTACATGTATTGTTAATAAGAATCTATAGAAAAGGGACCCCAAAATCAAATTAGCCTCAGGCCCCATGTACAGTTAATCTGCCCCTGGTTATGCAATGTATATTTATCAGGGAATGGAGAGGCAGGAGGGTGGTTTGGTCTTATACATTAAGAATGATTTAACTTCAGTTTGGAATGATAGTATTAAATTACACAATAGTGAAGAATCAATTTGGGTTGATACTTGTGTTTCAGGCAAAGAGTATATACTGATAGGTGCATTTTACAGACCTCCAAACCAAACACGAAGTTGATGACAGTATGGTTCAAGAAATAAATGCTTTAGTGCTAGAACATTAATTATGGGAGATTTCAACCTGCCTCATATAGACTGGAGCCTTTTAGAGGGAAATAATAGGGACAGTACTTAACTTCTTTATTGACTGCTATAATGATTGTTTTCTAACCCAATTTGTAGACAAACCAACTAGGGATCAAGCAATCTTAGAGCTGGTTCTTTTCAATGATCATGAGCTTATTAGGGAACTTGCAGTAGGAGAGTCATTAGGGAATAGTGACCATTTGATCATACATTTTAAGATAGAATTAAATAGGGATCTAGTCAACAATGACCATCTAGTATCTTGCTTCTCAAAGCATGACTATAGTAAATTTAGGGAGTTGTTAGGGTCAGTAAAGTGGGATAATGAATTTGCCAATAAAAATGCTATTGAGATGTGGTCTAGTTTCAAAGAAATTTTAGGGGATGTATTATACAATGTAGGTGTATTCTTTTCAGAACTGTTAGGAATAAAAAGATTAAGAAACCTTTATGATGGAATAGGGAAATAGATAAAATTATTAAAACTAAAAAAAGGGCATTCAGGTAATTTAAAAGCAGTGATAGTATTTTTAGACTTGGATAATTATAGGCAGTTAAGAAATAAGCTAAATAATTTGGTTAATATTAAATTTACCCTTGCAGGAGCCTTCAACTATTTGCGTATCATATAAATAATGAAGTGGCTCTGGAACTTGCTCGCAGGTTCTGCAGCTTACAGGCTATGGAACCTGTGTGCAGGTTCCAGAGCCCATATACATGTAATAGCTACAGACTTGATAGTACAAGGCTATATTATCAATTGTAAATAATATGAAGTAGATTACATACTTGAATGATAAATATAGGTGCCATGCATGATACTACACTACACCAATGGTTCCCAACCGGTGGGCCATGGCTCACTTGCTTGTCTTTTAGCAGTATGTTAATAAGTGTTAATAACAAAAATGTACTAATTAAACCTTATGTAAACATGATATCAGCTTAGCAACATGGAAAGTGGGCCATGAGTTATTCAAATCAGCTCTAGTGGGCCATTGCCTAGAAAAGGTTGGGAACCACTGCACTACACTATGTTAGGTTAATTGAATACCCAGATTAGGTCAACTAAATGCCTGGTTAGGTCAACTGTATACCCTTGATGATTGGTTGTCATGATATTTTTGTTAGCTTAAACAAAAATATCATGACTTAACCCAACCAATCATCAAGAGTGTATAGTTGACCTAACCAGGCAGTGAATACTTTTCATGTAGGCTTCAATTAATTTTAAGCAATTTTTACCAAAAATGTAAGTAAGTTATAGTTACCGCATATATATATTATGTCAGCCATGTAGTCAGGAACCCTATCTTTAGCTCCTTGGCTAGCATGCCAGCCAAGGAGCCACTTCACGGAAGAAGTCTAATCCAAAGTCAAAATAAAATCACTCACTCGCTTGACAAGAGGATTCCCCATTAAGCAGAGTTGCAAACATCACTGTCTTCATGCCCTATTGGCAAAGGTGGGCAGTTGCGCTGCAACATTTTTGGTTGCGCTTGCGCCGCACATTTTTACAGAGAGTTGCGGAATTGTTTGCGGCACAACTTATATATGCAGTTTCAAGATTAGCGCACAACGCGCAACATTTAATATTACTTCTCTGTAAAAATAACCCAAGCGAATGTAACTTAAATATTTTTATCTGGCAACACTGCACTTCAATTGTTTACATTCAGTCACATTCTCAATGCGCCAGTATCACTGTCTGACTTTCTGTTGTTTTCGTTTTTTTTAACTTTTTAGTACTAGTACTAGTATTATGGATCGTTTTGTGGTGTCTGTGGCCGACAGCACTGATTCTGCCGACCAGGACATGGACAGAGAGGTTGAAGTGACTGAGAATGTTGACAGCCATTCCCCTGAGACTGAAGCAAGTGTCAGTGAGGTTTCCGCTTCAGGATCGGGGGCCCCCTACCATTAACCCCTGGCCTTACTTGGCCGACTTTTTTGAGTTCAAGGGTCAGGCCCAGGCACAGGGCCACACGGACAACTTCCTGTACGAGTGTGTCCACTGCAGGCCCAATAAGAAGGTCTTCTCAGCCAACAAGAAGTCAAGATACAGCCTCCGGAAGCATATGGAGAGTAAGCACAGCTACTGCCTTCAGAAGTTTTTGGACTGCTGTATGGATGGGACAAAAGAAGCCAAGAAATGCCATGCATCCTTGCACGAAGCTGCCACCAACCAACCAACCTTGATGGAGATGGCAGGCCCATCCAAGTGTAGGCACAACATCAGCAAAGCTACCTTCCAACATAAGGTGAGTCAGGAAAATTTGATTTCAATAATTTGCTTAACATTTTTTTCAAAAATTAACCTACTGAATTAAATTTATGAATGTAACATTATAGCAAATTGACAAGAGATGTAAAATAAATTTTACTTTTATATTTAATTCTATAGCTCATCAACATGTTTGTGGACATGATCCCCTTCTCTGTTGTGGACAACCCCACGTTCATGGACTTTGCTGCCATGATACCTGGCGGCTACATGGAGAGTATGTCGCGAAGGACACTGACGAGGTGCATCGAGTCCAGGTTTGAAACTTTTAAATATTATAATCGAATATGCTTCAAAGTGAAATTTTAACGTATACGTGGCTTACGTGCCATTATAAACTAAGAAATTCTATAGTTATTCCCTTTAATTTTCATTTTCTTTCAATGACATTAGAAAGTATGATGCTTGTATGGATATCTAAACTAATTTGTAATAAAATATATCATGAAATGGAGGTCTGGATAAACTTTGAATAAAGTTTTTTCCGTTTTTTTTACACATTCCTGCGTGCGCATATCCATAGAGGCCCACAGCTTAAGGCTTAAAATTTTACATTATTGCATATTAGACTCTTTATTTAATATTTATTAACTAAGTGCTTTGATTGATTTCATTTGTAATTTGTTTTTATAGCTACTTTAGGGCATGAGACTGACCAAAAGAAGCTGAAGGACATCCTCAGCAACCTGCCATCCGTGGCCACCACTGCCGATGCCTGGACGTGCAGAAACAGGTTTGTAAGCCAAATTTTAAAGCAAAAAGAAAAAATAAGCAACAATTCCACAGAAACATTCTACCTTGAAAATCTGAAGTTGAACTTTTATTTTATATAATTTCTAAAAAATGTTTTACATTTTAGATCATACCTCGGCATGACCGTTCACTGGATAGACCAAGAGACCCTCAAGAGGAAGAATGCTGTCTTGGTGTGCCAGAGACTGAAGGGCCATCACACCTATGACATATTGGCTAAGGTCATCCAGGACACACACTGAAGCTTTGGCATCGAGAACATTGTGGGCAGGACAACCACAGATAATGGGTCCAACTTTGTCAAGGCATTCAAGTAAGTTAAAGAAAAGTTAATTTTTTTCAAGCACATTGCAATACCAAAGAATAATTGCGAGAATGTCTTGGAAGTTGAATTCTAGGTTTGTAAAACTTAAAAGATTTTACATGGTTCATATTTTATAGGGTCTTTGGTGAACCTGAACCTGACCATTTTGGTGCCGAAGTTGGGGAGCAACAGGATGACCCAGAAGATGCTGCTGAGGTGCTGGAAGTGGCAACTATTTTGGGAGGTGATTAATTTAGAATTTGTACCCGCTGTAAATCAAACTTTTTTTTAGAAATTTATTATAATCATACCCAATGTAAATCATTGTATTAAATATGACTATTTTTAGATCATGAAAAAGAGTTTAAAGACCAGCCCTCTTATCAGTCTTATGACCTGCCGAAGCATTCACGGTGTGCTGCCCACACCCTCAACCTGGTGGCCACCGCTGATGCTGAAAAGGCTTTGACCAAGAGCCCCCAGTACAAAAAGACCAGTCGTTCAGCCTTTGCCAAGGCCCAGGAACTTTGGAATAAGCAGCACAGGTAAATTAATTTATTGAACATTTCTACACTCCAATAACAATTAAAAATGAAATAAATTTAAGAAAAAAACAAATAAATTCTATTATTTTTGTTTAACTTAAATTTGTGTTATTTTATAGTTCTCAAGCCTGCGACCTAATCAGGGATGAGGTCGGAATGCTGCTTATTGTCCCAACAGTCACCAGGTGGAACTTGGTGTATGACGCCATGATCCGTCTGGTCGACATATTCAACAGCAAGGACGCAGCCAGGGGACTGAACAAGGCCTGTCACGCACTCAACATTCCAGCTTTCACGTCTGGTTAGTGATAACTACCAGTACAATTTTTTTTTTTTTTAGAAATTAGTCAAGTTAGTTGAAAAAATTAAATTACAAATTGTAAACTTTCCATGTTAACAACTTTTACTTACAGAACTTATATAAAGTTATTTTTCCAGGTGACCAGGAGTTCTTCAAGGCCTATCGGCAGGTCATGGAGCTGGTGGCCAAGAGCCTAGACATCCTGCAGGCGGAGGGGAGAGTCTACATGGGCATCTTGGTGCCCACCTTGGTCCTCTGCCTCTCCAGTCTCAACAGGCACAAGCACAACGAAGAGTTGGCCGTCTGCCTCCCTCTGACAGAGGCCTTGACTGAGGGGTTGATGGGCAGGTTTGGCCATGTCTTTACAGACATGGACTGCCTCTTAGCTACTGCCTTCAACCCGCAGTTTAAGCTTTCAAGATGGCCAGAGCGGTGCCAGGAAGAGACCCGGAGGAGTTGAGGAGGACGTCACCAGCAAAGTTGTGTCGTTGGTGAACAGGGCCAGGAAGGATGAAGAGTTCAGCAGCAGCAGCAGTGATGCGGAAGCAGTAGACAAAGGGGACTTCCTCGAGCAGCTGTATGACACAGGAGTAATCAGCAAACAGAAGAAGGAGAGCACAATGCTGGTGAACAGTTTCCTGGACCAGAGGCCGGAGAAAAATATCGCGAGGACGTGTTCACTTGCAAGGAACTGACAGACCTCTTTGTGCAGTATAACACACCCATTCCCTCAAGTGCGGCTGTAGAACGTCTGTTCTCTTTGGGGAAGGATGTTCTGAAGCCAAAACGGGCTGGACTCTCCGATCCACACTTTGAGATGCTGGTGTTCATGAAGGGGAACCTGGCTCTTATGTAGTGATTTTTTTGCATTTATTATATATTGTAATAAAATATTGATGTTATCTTTTTCTGTATCAGATATATTTTGTTTAACTTGTAAAAAGGCTTTTTATTTTAATATTATTTTATTTATTTTTCAAAAGTTGCACGTTGCGGTTGCGCTTGCGGCGCAACTTTTTGAAAAGGGTTGCGCTTGCGCGTGCGGCGCAACTATTTCAGCAGAGTTGCGGCTGCGGCTGCGGCGCTACAAAAATCATTGCGCATGCCCACCACTGCCTATTGGGTATGTTGTTTGTCAGAATTGTTGTGATTATGAAATATTATAGATAATAGTATGAACCTATTTCATCAGCTAAAAATCTTTCTGCACAATTCCAACAGTCCATACAGTTTGAAATCCTTGCTAGAGTCTAGCACAGTGATGGTGAATCACTGACCCACAAGGCAATTTTTAGTGGCCCATGAGCTCTTATTTAAATAAAATATGACTTTAATTTTTAATATTTTCTGCCTTACAGTTTTAAAATTATTTTATTCTCCCACCAAAATAAACAGCTGATACACATTGAAATGTTTTTAAATGTATAGTAGTTATACATTTAAAAAAGTGTGTATATATGACAACTTACAATTCAACCAATTCCCCCATACTATTCAATTTGAAGATCTTCAGTTATCAGCTTTTCATTGGATTGACAGTGGTAATTTAGAAATGGAATTAGTTGACTTCCAAGAAAGTGCAGTATGGAAGACTAAATTTATTGATCTTAATCTGAAGTTACAAGAAAAGGAATTGGAGTCATCAATTTTAGGTGTAACCAGAGAACAACAATCAAAAGAAAGAGTAGAGAATCTTATTCTTGCAGAATGGAACTCTTTACCAATTTTTTTTGCATCAAAGAAAGCTAGCATTAGCTCTGTTAACAATGTTTGGTTCATCTATTCATGTGAACAGTTGTTTTTCTCCATGAATTTTGCAAATCCACCACTAGGAATCGCCTTGGCACAGATGTGTGCTGCATGTGCAGCATGTGTGACTAAAAACAACTAAATATAAACCTCAGATCAAAACATTAGCAGCTAAAATCCAACAAGTTTCTCACTAAAAATAGTAAGTAAATAAATTAAATTGTGACCCAATTTCATTTTTTTTTTAAATCAAAAGTAACAAAAATGACCCACCAGCAAAAAAGGTTTGCCACCACTAGTACGGTATAGCAGGTTCTGTAGCTATTACATGTACAGTATATGGTCTGTGGAACCTGCACACAAGTTCTGTAGCCTGTAAGCTGCAGAACCTGCATGCAGGTTCCAGAGTCACTTTGTATAAATAATCAGTTTTTTTATGCTGATTCCAAATATAACAGACGTTTCTTGTGCAAATTCTTATAGTTTTTCAGTTATATACTTTCAAAAGTAGCACTACTTTCAATTGTGCCTGATAGGAACTATTTCGTACATGCATTGACTTCAAATTCCTTCCATGCCAACCAGTGACAAATCTGAAATGGAACCAGTCGTACATGCTCTGGTTGTGAATTATCATATTTTGATGTAGGTTAGGTTGGTTATATTATAATAGGTTTTTCTGGTGTAATTTTGGTGTGAATTGTTAAAATCTAACTTTCATTTATTGTGAAAATGATAAATTTTTTTTTACTTTTTTTTCAAAATTTGCTCATTTGCACAAGAAATGAAGGTCAGATTTGAAAAAAAACACCAAAATATACCAGAAAAACTTATTCTCATATCAAAATTGATCCGTAGGGGTAAAACAAATAATTACCCTGATAATATATATGGTCAGATTCTCAAAGAAGGGGAGGAAAGCTTATCCAAGGCACTAACTATTTTGTTTGCTAGGTCTATTAATTATGCAGAAGTACCAGATGAATTAACAAAAGCAAATGTAGTACCCATTTACAAAAAGGGTAGTAAGGAGAAGGTAGGAAATTATAGGCCTGTTAGTTTGGGCGATGGCTTGTGAGGAGCAGCAAAAATAGATTACACAATCCATAAATATGATGCCACATACAATGATTTTTTTTTTTAATTTTATAGTCAATGAATAAATTTCTCATTTATTTAATTATTTAACTTCAATTATTCAAACATGTTACTTAACCAAAATTGTAATTACACAGATTTGAAAAATTAAAAAAAAACTCCGTGGTGTGGCTGGATGCAAGAAAAGGATGCGCGAATCACAGGAAGCAGCAAAATCTTCAGTTTTGATGGAAGCATGGGTGAAAAGACATACACAACTATTGTCTATTTGTGTCTTTCTCTTTTTAGGCCTGTCATGATGGTGCCAAGTCGGACAAGTTTCCCAGGATGCCAAAGGCCCATGGTCATCCTGTGAACTCATGGTCATAAGAAAATTAGAGTAATAGACTCGTAGACTTGATCTACCAAAATACTTTTTGAGTCATAGAGTAGTAGATTTTTGGAATGACTTCCAATATCATGTGGTAAACTAGTTCATTAGTCAATTTTAAGAAAAATTTGTACACTTTCATGAATGCAGAATGCAAGAGATAGTTCGTGGATTTTTTTTTATAGCTCATGACTTGGATAACCTTGATAGGCTCCAGTGGCTTCATGTTTTCCAATGTAATGTAATATAAGAGATAGCCTAGTTTGTAGATTGTAAATACTGTACCATACATTCTTAGCTTAAGTTATGTAGGCTACTTTGGTATAGTAGTTATATGCCAATTAGCTGACTTGAGATTGACATTTTGCAAGATTTTAGATAGTAAATACATTGTAAATAGTGTATTTTTTAGCTTAAGTTATGTATGCTACTTTGGTAGTAGTGAATACTGTAGTTTTATTTTAATTAGCTGACTTGAGATTGACATTTCAAGGGTGGATCTAGGGATGGGGGGAGGCAATGTCTGGACTCCCCATCAATTTCTTGCAAGTGCTCTATTTGAATGACGTGTATGCCTCTGAAAACAAAAACAATTTTGTTTTTGTAAATAGATCATATTTAGGTTAATATTGGTTACTTCACTCAGTCATACATAATTAAAACAATATCTCATAGTGAATCCCCCATTAATAATTATATAATTAACTAAGAAAATATCCATCTCATCTTGTGCAAATTGTTCTAAATATTTTTTTTAATAATAATTAGGATTGCTATTTTTTGGCATTTAGGTATGATATGTTGTGGAGGTTGTGAAGTTTCTCACCGCTCCCCCCTGATTTTCAAATCCCCATGGGGGGGGTTTGTGAAGTTTTTCACAAAACCCCCACCCTATTTTTCAAGTCCTATCTAGTTCTTATCAAGTTTTTCTCTCCCTACAGGAGTCAAGTTAGTAAGCCTATTAACTGTAAAAATACTGTAACTGTGCCAAACTGTGTTTGATCTTGGAAGCCTATTAAAAGCTTATGAAACCAGAGTAGATTGCCAGATAGACAGGCCAAGATTAATACAGATGTGTCCTTTTGGAAGCCAAGGGAGTTTGGAAAGCCTTTAAAAGTATGATCTTAAGTGCTCTACCTTGTAATCCTTGGCCAGTGTACAATAGGAATAAAGACTTGTTCATAATTCTTATTCCTAGTTATTGTGGTGTTGTCATTTGTATTTCACCATCATTATTAGTATTAATTATTATTATTAAAAGCAGACATATATATAGGTTTTTTGAAACTGTGACTAAGTATAGATAGGTGTAATAAATCCAGCCAGGGTAGAATCAGACATCAGACCTTTACTTATTGCCTGGTTTGCAGTGCATGCTGGAGCCCTGGAGTTTCCTTTAGCCAAATCCAGTCATCTGTGATCCAGTCATGTAACTAGCTAGAAAACCTATTATCATTATTATAGGACACCAGTCACATTATTCCAGAGTTAGGGTTTTGCCCATGCTTGTTTGGTACTGATTATAGGATGATTAACTCATGTGAGATAAGTTTGCCAAAATTGTCAATATTTGTAGTTACGGTATTATTTTTTATATTTGTTATTTATTATTTGTGTGTTTTGATTTCATGAGTAAATTATGTTTTCCAGTGATCAATTATGAAGGCATGATTCCAGTTAATGTTTGTTGATTAATTGTCTGTTATGTTATTATTGTGATTAATGGTGCCTGGTGCATGTAACTAATAATCTTGAGTTGTCTAGGCCAGGGCTTCTCAAACTTTTTTCACTTGCGACCCCTTTGGATCAGACAAATTTTTTCGCGACCCTTCACTCAATGTCATAAAAGCAATAGGTACTAACACTGTATATTTATGAAAAAAATAATATTTTCAAATGTTTCTGCAACCCCCAATAATATTTATGCGACCCCTAATTTGAGAAGCGTGGGTCTAGGCAACCAGTTGGGACTCAACTCACATAGTACAGATTCATCAGGCTTGGATTGTGGATCCAATCCAGTGGGAGCTACGTAGTCCATTGAGGTTGTGTCAACCACTGTTGGCCACTGGGATTAGGCCTGTGACCCTAACCCTACTAACTAGCCAGTGTATAAGGGTCATTCCATGTGAAGTCACCTAGAGGTCCACAGGTCACCCTCGGAAAATTCTGAAAAAATTATCATTTATAATTCTATCAAACTTATGCACATATCCCAAATTTTAGGTCAATATTACTTATAGTTTTTGAGATACAACAATTTGAAATTGTGCTATTTTTCCTTATTTTTTGGCATCATTGGCAAAATCACACGAATGTCCAAATTTAGGCAACCATATCTTTCTTGTTTATCCCTTCACAAGGCTGATATGTGGTATATATGGTAAACAGTAGTCATAGAATCCATATTTGATGTCAAATGAAACCTATCTCTTATTAGTTTGCCACATACAAGGCTTCAAAAATCAAAGAAAGCTTAAAAATTCACTAATGGTTACCTTCTTTTCACTGGTACTGATAAAAAACTATTTATACTCAAGAGCCGAAACTAATTTTACAGTTTGTTATAGTGTATTTGTAGTTAGAAATGCTTTCAAAAGCTCTCTATTATCTATAGAATTGGAAACAATAACTATTAAAAAATGAAAAACTTCATTTTTGCAAAAAGAAGCCTATATTCATGCCATTATTACCCCATCAGGACAGTTAGCCATCACTTTCATATTTTTACCATATGTTCATATACATTTAGGCAAACTACAGTCAAAGTTTGGTTTTGGTGGTCAGCTTCCTTCAATATTTAAGCTGCATTGGTCAGAGGGTGTCATATGACCCTCACTGCAGCGAGCCTGGGGGGTGTCAAATAACTTTTGATCAGATCTGAGCCAGAATTTCAAACTGATGTCCTGAAAAATGGATGGAACTTCTTGGTCCGGCACTCTGTGAGCTGTTGCCATGAAGGTATCCTCAAATTTCTCATATATATGGCTTGGTGAGAGCCCCATATATATGATAACCCCATTAACCCCCCCTTTCCCCCATCTATGGTGCACCGCACAGTGGGTTAACATGATCATTGTTTAACAAACAGTAAACTTGTTTGAGTTTGTTCAAGAAATATTAGTATTGCGCAATATTACATACCGTACAGGGAATATGATGACCTAATCTTGTCTGAACTTGTACATACCTTGTGCAATCCCTGCTACTATATATAAGCTGTCCCAATCTCATGAATTCTCATACTTACAGAAATGGAGTTGGAGGCTACACAAAGCTGTTCTATTGGACAGAAATTACATGATGTATGTCATAAAAGGACTTACTGAGAAAAACTTGGTATACTCATGTTGGATCAGTTAATCAGTGAGGATAAAGCGCTGCTGTCATGGAGATGTGATATATTGTTGGCAAACAGTGATACTGTGTGTTTTCATCATGAGAAGATGTTTTTGTTTCATTACAAAAATCTTCAATGCTATTGTGCAGACCCAAGAAAAGTTCACAGAAAGAAAATCACAAGTAAGTTTCCTATATATTACATTATTATTGAATGTTGTATTTACATTGTTCTAACATTCCTATCTAATAGCTACCAGTAAGTTTATATTCATTTATAACATTTGTAGTTTTGTATCTTATGGCGAGTGAGTTTTGAGAAAAATTTGATTTAGAATTGTATTTTATGATTATCAGAATCCCTACACACTGTAGATAGTGACACTGCCAGGATGATGAATATAAAACCAGGACAAAATCTGTGCCCAGAGTGCAAGTGCCCCACACAATATGAAAAACAATGCCTACAGCCTCTACTGGATGATGGAGCAGGTACCAGTAGGTCTTGTGGATCAGTTGAAGATTTTCAGCCAGTAGTAGTTCTTTGTCAGGAACTGAACACAAATGCTAGTGTCCTGGACTGTTCTCCTCTAAAATTTGAGAGTGACAAGGACAAAGTTCTTACACTACTGTGACCATAGGCAGTTAGGCACTGGTGATGATGATGCAGCTCTCACAGATCAAAATGTTGGCAAATGGCAAACTTGCCAGCCTGGCAAATATGTAGCATGTGTTTATGATGGAAACTGGTATGTGGGTAATATAAAAGATCATTCTGATGAACATTCTGATGTTTTAGTCACTTTCATGAAAAGATCACACAAAAGTGTTTTGTCTTGGCCAGCAATATCAAAAACAGATGAATGCTGGGTGCCATTCCAACATGTTATCTGTGTAGTAAGTTCACCAACTGTCCAGGGAAGAGGTGCTCATCATTATATCCTAAACCCAAGTGACCTTAACAAAATTCAAACACTATTTCCTACATTTCTTTAGAGTGCTTTAAGTATGAGATGAATGTTGAGTAATCAAGTAATTCATTTGTAGGAACTTCACTTTTAACACACATTTAAGCAGTCCATATTTACTAAATTGAGGACATGGTGAATTTAACAAATTGAATATTTAAGTTGGAATCTTGATTTCAGAAATATTTTTCAGTTTCAGGTCCCTTATTAAATGACAGAAGGATATAAAGTCGTATCTATAATTCTCAAATGTTTCAGATGATCATTTTTCATGATATATGTATGTGCAATGCTGAAATATATTCATGTTACTCTGATATTTTTACTTTGCATTTTTGTGTAAATTATGGTACTTTAAAAAAAAAAAATTAAATTGAAAGAAGCTGACCACCAAAACTAAACTGTGACTGGAGTTTGCCTAAATGTATATGAACATATGGTAAAAATATGAAAGTGATGGCTAACGGTCCTGATGGGGTAATAATGGCATGAATATAGGCTTCTTTTTGCAAAAATAAAATTTTCCAATTTTTTTATTATTTATTGTTTCCAATTCTATAGATAATAGAGAGCTTTTGAAAGCATTTCTGACTACAAATCAGGGCTGTGGAGTCGAAGTCGTGGAGTCGGTCAATTTTGAGTGGAGTCGGAGTCGGAAGTGCATAGTTGGATGGAGTCAGAGTCGGTGCAAATCCTTCAATTATAACCATAGCAGCCTAGGGCTAGGCCTAGCTCAATTTTATGAATAAAATAGATTTAACCTAGTGTTTTAATATATAATATAATATATAAATAATATACAATATATAAATATAAATAATATACAGGGTGTACATAAAGTCAGGATCTATTTTTGTGAAGCACTTGGAAATTATATGGAATTCAATCATAAAATGATAAAGTGGTAACATTTATTAAATAATTAAGAGTAGGATTCGACGTGATGCCCATCAGTATCCCTGCACAGCTCAAATCGTTCCGCAGCATTTCTAAACACATTCTGGAGCATTTGCGGGGTTATGTTATCTGCAGCAGTTCGTATACGTGTACGTAAGTTTTCAAGACTTGTAATCTTCATCTGATAGACATGCGATTTGATAAAGCCCCATGCGAAGAAATCTAATAGGGTTAAATCTGGTGATCTCACTGGCCAAGGTCTGTTGCTTCCGCGTCCGATCCAGCGATTTGGAAAACGTCCATTTAGATAATCCTGAACAATTTTGGCATAGTGACAAGGAGCACCATCATGTTGATAGACGACGGTACTAACAATCCTATCCCCAATCAGCTGAGGTTCAAGGAATTGCTGCAACATGTCCAGATAAATAAGCCCCGTAACTGTAGCTTCAGCAAAGAAAAAAGGACCATAAACCTTAGATTTTGTTAAACCCATCCAGACATTAACTTTAGGTGAGTCTCTTTCCCAATTTTGGACAAAATCATTTGGTCTTTCATCTGCCCAAATTCGACAGTTATGGCGATTTACTTTTCCACACGTATGGAAAGTGGCTTCATCACTAAAGAGAATGTTGTCCATTAAATTATCACCCCAGATTTGTTCTACAAGATCAGCACAGCACTTCGTCGAGGGAAATCTTCCTCATGTAAATCATGTAAAACCTGCAAATGATAGCTTTTCTTCTGCAAATTAACTTTCAGAATTTTGTGCACAGATGACGTCGGGAGGCCGAGTCTGTGTGATGCAGCACGAATGGACGTACGTGGCTCCTCAGTGATAATTCCGCGTACTGCATTCACGGTAAGATCTGACATACACAGTCATCCTGATCTTGCTTCATCATTTACAGATCCCATTCGTTTAAATTTGTTCACCAATTTTCGTATTGTCTTGTCTATTGGCCCCGGCTTATGAAATCTCCTTCTAAACTTCTCTCTGATGTCATTGTATTTCTTTCCCATGATTCGCCAAATTACTATTGCCACACGCTCTTCTGTATTCATTCTAAGGGCTTCTGAAAAGAAAAATAGAAAAAAATATTTCACAAAAATAGATCCTGACTTTATGTACACCCTGTATAATATATAAATATAAATAATATATAAATATAGTTGCTTATAATTAATAAGGATTATAATTAATTAATTAACATAATTAATAATAAGGAAATTTAAAAATTTGTACTAGCAACCCTAAATCTTTTTCAGATTTTTAGATTTCAATTTGATAATTTTGATAAGCATCACTGAAAGAAGATTTAATGGAAGCGATCCTTTTTTTAAGAACAAATTCAGTTTAGGTTAGTACATTTTGTTACGGATGTTTATAATAATACAAAAACATCTTATTAATTTGCTAAACCAATAATAATCTTATTTTGTTTAAGCTTCAATCAGTTTGTATTTTGGGATTTATTGTAATTTTTGAATAAAGAGAAAAAAAGGCATTAAGGCATAGTTATAGCCACTAAGTAACCTGATGAGTCATGTGGTGGTGATGAAATGCCTTGTTTATGAATCTCCATTGGCCTAATAAAGCTAATCGTAATCAATTTGGCCTTAACATTCCGTCGGAGTCGGAATTATGCAAGTCAGATTTCTGGAGTCAGAGTCGGAATGTTAAAATTTTTGGAGTCGGAGTTGGAGTTGGCAAATTTTATCACCGACTCCACAGCCCTGCTACAAATACATTATGACAAACTGTGAAATTAATTTCAGCTCTCAAGTATGGATAGTTTTTTATCAGTACCAGTGAAAAGAAGGTAACCAATAAATTGACTAACCATTAGCGAATTTTTAAGCTTTCTTTGATTTTTGAAGCCTTGTAGATGGCAAACTATAAGAGATATGTTTGATTTGACATCAAATATGGATTCTATGACTACTGTTTACCATATATGCCACATATCAGTCTTGTGAAGGGTTAAACAAAAAAGATATGGTTGCCTAAAGTTGGACATTCGTGTGATTTTGCCAACAATGCCAAAAAATAAGGAAAAAAAGCATAATTTCAAATTGTTGTATCTCAAAAATTATAAGTAATATTGACCTAAAATTTGGGATTTGTGCATAAGTTGGATAGAATTACAAATTATAATTTTTTCAGAATTTTCTGAGAGGGTGACCTGGGAAGTTGTTCAAAATTTGGGTGATTTCATATAGAATTGACCATAAGCAGGGCCGTAACTAGGGTTTAGAAATTAGTGAGGTCCAGATTTTTTTCGAGCGCGGCGGGACGAGCAAAATTCAGACCAAAATGACATCTACAAACACAACCCAAGCTATACACTAAGCACAAAATGCTCGACGCTCCCCCTTTTCAAAAGAAAAGCGGTAATATGCGTTTCATACACGGACAACGGTTCAGTCTCTTTTTTTTTTTTTTTTTTTTTAGGAAATAATTACCGAGGTCCGGACCTCGGTGACCTCATAGGTAGTTACAGCCATGACCATAAGTGTATAAAGAAAAAACTCTAGTCATATGGTGGTGTCAAGTTTGGAGGGTAGCTATGCTGGGACAAGGGTTCACATTCTGTGCAAGTCAATTCCAGTGCTTGTCTCCCACTTGCTTTCTGTCCTTTTGGCCAAATCTCATTAAGTGTTATTTGTTTTTCAGAGGTTTTGTTAATTGTGATTCATTGCCAGTCTTTTTGTTAAGTATGTTTATACTTTTATACTGAATAATTGTTTATTTCAGATATAATAAAAGAAAAAAAAAAGAGTTGTTTACTTTCATTAGGTTCACCTTTAAATTCCAGCCCTTTCATAGACTCTGAGTGGTTGGTTCTCCCACTCATTGGGGAGTTGGATTTAGTCACCCGAACTTGGGTGAGTCTTTTACAGTTAACGTGTGAACTGGACCTGAATAGTTTTGCGGAAAGAAAGGGGAGGGAGTTTGGGAATAGAGCTTGGGAAGTCCTTTGCAGTTAATGTGCAAGTCAGACCTGAATAATAATCTGCTGGAAATAAACCACTGACAAGAGAGGCATTTCTGGATACCTGAGGAGACTATCTCTTTGCCCAGTCTCTCTTTTGACTATCATGAACCCAGAAACGTGAAAAGGTGCTGGGTGGTTCGACGATACAGATACTTGGGGACTATGGCCTATGCAGCTACCTCAGCAATGTGATGTAATGTTGGAGGTCTAGCCTTTTCAAGGGCACCTCCTGATGTCTTCATCCTCTGTGCTGTGCTTTAACCATTTGATATCATATTTTCCAGAATTTATATATTGTCTGTTTTTTGTGGTCTATATTTTCCTTCCTAAAAGGTAAACCCCCCAATAATCTCCTCTTTGTCTGCCATAAAAGGCTGCTGTAATTTGATGGCCTTTACTCTCTCCTCCCTGTAGGCACTAAAGTCCAACACAAAATGCTCCAGATCTTCTTTTTCATACGCACACATGGGGCATTTGGTGTCCCCTCCTATAAATCTATTTCTGTCATTAAGTTCTAAATTATTTGTCCTACATCTGTACAATATGGTTGAGGCTGGGGTGTTATCATATATATCCTCTGTATCTCCAATGTTTCCTTTCCATTTCCTACGGTATATATATTTTTAAACTTTCCTTTCCATCCATATCTTTCCTCCAGTTGTCCACATCCCAGCTACGTAGTTTGTTCACCAGTACATAACTCTTTTTTGCAGTCTTTTAGGTATTTTATATTTACTCTCAAGTCATTCGTATATCCCTCAACCTCCTCGATCCACTTCCCTCTTGTTTCTTCTTTTACTTTTCTGAATATTTCACCTACCAACCTGCCTGTGTCATTTTTCAAAATACTTTTTACATAGTTGAGTTTTCCTTTCATTATACGTGTTCTCATCATTGATGCCCCTATGTCTCCCCTCAATCTACTCTCAGCCACACTTCTTCCTGCTGAGAGTATCCTTCTGTATACTCCATTCTCATATCTTTGGAGATGCTGAATTTCTGTTTTGTTTAGTTCTATAATAGTTGTTCCATATAATACTGATGGCAGCACCAAGCCTTTCCAGAATGCCTTTCCCAAAACCAGTTGATTACGACTCTTTTCTATTACTGAGTTGGTCATATTTGCCATTTCCTGTGCTTTTTGTAACATCAGTTCTTTTTGCTTTTTGAAACAGTTCCATGTATTATTAATTGTTATGCCCAAATATTTTATTGAATCTACCACTTTAATTCTCTCTATCTGCTCTGGTGCTTCTTTTTTGTTGAATATCATAAAATTACTCTTATTTTTGTTAATCTCTAGACCATATGTCCTCCCTATTTGTATTACTTTCTTGATATTATCACTTGTCTCATCTATTGACATTGATAGCTGTAATCCATCATCCGCCAAAAATAATGTATATTTTAAATTTATCATCTTTATATCCTATATCTTCATTATCCAACTTCTCCAGAATTTGGTATGTCACTAACTTGAATAGAGTTGCTGATAGAGTACATCCTTGTCTTATTTCACTGCTTACTTCTATTTCTTTACATAGCTCATCATTTAGCCTCACTGTGGTTCTTATTATGACTTCTATTATATTTGGGTGAATCTTATATCTCATGAGAGCTTCCACTAGTTTTTCTCTTTTAACTGAATCAAAAGCTTTTGCGAAGTCAATTGCTGCCACTATCAAGGGTTTTCTATTTCTGTAGCTACTTTCTATACAATACTTCAAGATATAGGTTTTTCCTCTATTTTTCTCCCTGGTGAAAATCCAGCTTGCATATCCTTGTCCTTATTATTCCTAGTTAGGTGTTCCTCTATCTTCACTTTTATGATAGACATGAACAGTTTGTATGCTACATCAGTTAAAGCTATAGGTCTTAGGTCTTTCTCTGTAGGTTTGTTCTTCTTTGGCACCATTGCTGTTTTGACATCTTCCAATTCCTTGGTAGTCTCCCTGTTCTCAGGATCTGGTTGTAGTAGTGTGCTAATGCTTGGGTGCATATTTCACTCTTTTCCAATACCTTGAAGAATTCTGGCTTTAAACCATTTGGTCCAGCAGCTTTCCCATTTTTTTTACTTTTTAATCCTTCTTTTATCTCCTTTGTTATAAAAGGTTCATCCATATATCCCATCTCACTTCTCACCTCTAACACCATATCTATATGTTCTCTCAGAGTAGGTGGTATTTGGTATTCTAGTGTTCCTATTATCACCCCTTGGTCATCTTTGTCATATCTTTCTTGTATCTTAAATTCCATACTTATATGGTCTCTTAGCCTGGAGGGCAGGGTATGTTTCTCACTCACCATGATCTCTTGGACAGAATAATTCTGTCTGTACCTATTTATAATTTCTGCCTTCATTCCCCCAGTGCAAACTGTATCCAACTTATTTGGATGTTTCCCATATATTCCTAACCAGTAACCTTCAAATTTCCTATCTACCTCTTCAGGTGCCAGTTTATTTCCTTGTTCATCATATAATTCTATTTCTATCTTCCTCTTTACCAGACATGGGGTCATTACAAGGTTTATCATTATCATTACCAGAAATTTTTCATCATTATTACCATTACAGCATTTTTTTTTCATTATCATTACAAGCCCTGAAGTCATTATCATTGTAATGATCATTACAATACTGAATATACTGAATAAGCGCTCCACCAGTGCACTTGAGGCAGGGATGTGAAGATGCTTGGCAGCAAGAACAGATACATCAGGATACAGATGTGCATTGTCCCTCCACCATGTCAGGGGATTGCAGTCCTCATCAATGCAGGGTTGGTCAAGGTAGCTGTCCACCTGGCTGACAATAGGGTTCTGAGAAGTTGTAGAGGGAGCTGGAGCAGCCATAAAATTGAACAACTTGCACTGCTTTGGTGCTGGCTGGGAGTGGGAGGAATCAGAAGCTGCATATATATATATATATATATATATATATATATATATATATAATATATATATATATAATACACAGGGTGTCCGAGAATTATCTGTACAATTTTTGGCTGTTATTAAAAGTCAACCATGAAGTGTAGAAATTCCATTGTTGTCCCATTTTACAGAGAATCTCATTAAGTTTTTTCTGATACCAAGTTTTGACAAGATTTTTAGAAATTCCAGTGTGTCCGAACATTATCTGTACAATTTCATCTTTCAATAAAATTCTTGATAACACACATAAAATTCTTAAACAAGATTATTTAGAATCTGTATTTTCAAAAGTTTCTTTTATTAAAGTAATGTTGTTACAAACATTCGATATGTGCACCATTAGTGATTCGCAAAACATCCAATCGATACTCCAAATGTTGCCATGTACGCTGCAGCATATCCACATCAATTCGCTCAATAGCAGCTGTGATTCTTGCTTTTAAATCATCAATGTCTGTCACCTGCGTACATTTCTAAAAAACTTGTCAAAACGTGGTATCAGAAAAAACTTAATGAGATGCTCTGTAAAATGGGACAACACTGGAATTTCTACACTTCATGGTTGACTTTTAATAATAGCCAAAAATTGTACAGATAATTCTCGGACACCCGATATATTAGGGTGGCCCTCAAAAACTGAAGTGTTGATTTTGTATCCTCTCACCCACTCAATTTGTTCCGTTACTCATCTAACTGCAATGTGCGAAATATGACGGTTTTCAAGAAATATTTAGAGGTCACCCTGGCACATCAGTTTTCTTTCTATTAGGTTTTCAGTATACTCAATTACTCATACTAATTACTCATTTGCAGGATTGATACATGATGGATACATGACAGAAGCGTTATCGTGGTGTTTATTTTGTGGAAGAAATCAGAGGAAGGAAGTTTCCTTCCTTTGGTCAGGCATTTGGCCATTTCCACTTCCTTCACAAGAAGCAGCAGCAGCCTGTCCGTGAGGCAAGCCGCAACACCATCAGGGCCATAATGGAATTCTGGCATTTGGCAAGTATTCCCACTCGGGCTGAACAGCACTGCATTGCCAAACTTGAATGGACCTTCGATGAGTGGAAAGGGCTGAAAAATATTTTCAGAAGTTGAACAATTTGTTCGACATTGTGCATGCGGATGCCATGAAGATGATGATCAAGAACCCTGAAGACAAGGCCTTACTCCAGATGCAGAGGCAGAAGGACAGGACTGGATACATCGCTGGACTGGACTTGGAGCAAATGTGAAGGAATGAAGCAGCGGCGAAAAGGAATGTTCAGGAAAAGCTCCGGAAGAGGAAAGCCACTGAGGAGTGTGAAGCATCTACCAGCCGAGCAGTTTTCGAGTCATCTTATTCCTACGCATCTGAAGAGGAGACAGTGGATGACTCAGGTGCCTGCGGAGGAGCATGCCCTCCGAAGCAAAGTAGCGGGAAGACCAACATCATGACAGTCAGACTGGCAGCTGCACTTGAGAGGACACAGATCTCCTCCAAGAGAGCCGCCTACATACTGACGGAAGCTGCTAGCAGTAGCAGTCTCAGATGGAATGCGGAAGAGCTGAACATAAACTGCAACTCCATTCAGCGACTCCGGACTTGGCACAAAAGATGAGGGAAGAATTCCCGGGTGAAGGTCCTCTCATTGTCCATTGGGATGGGAAGTTGATGGAGGACTTGATGAGCAGGGAGCACGTAGAGCGTCTTCCAATCATTGTTTCAAGGCAAGGAGTTGAGAAGCTTCTTGGGGGTCCCAAAGCTTCACACAGGAACCAGGGAGGCTCAAGCATCAGCTGTTGTTGCTTGCCAGCAGGAGTCGGGTATCAGTGACTGGGTTCAAACTCTGTGTTTTGATACAACAGCATCCAACACAGGACATCACTCCGGAGCCTACTGCCTGATTGAACAGAAGCTGGGAAGAGATCTTCTCTACCTTGCTTGTCATCACCACATCTTGGAACTGGTGATCGGAGCGGCTTTCGAGGCAGCACTGCGAGTTCCATCAACAGGACCGGATATCCAGCTCTTCAATCAGTTTTGGGAGAAGTGGTCTTTCATCAACCAGAAGGATTTCAAGCCCACGATCACTGATCCTGTTGTGGAGGCTGCAGTTGCCCCGGTCAAGAAAGAATTCCTTCAGTTCTTCCAGTACCAGATGGAGCATACCAGGGAAGATTACAGGGAACTCATGGAACTCTGCATCATCTTCCTTTGGGGGGGACCCCACACTGACGCATTCACCAGTGCTCCTGAAGCAATACACCAAGCTCGCTGGATGGCCAAGGTCCTCTACGCCATCAAGATCTGGCTTTTTCAGGACCAGTTCAAGTTGACCGCAGTGGAGGAGAAGGGCATCAAAGAACTCGCCTTGTTCACTGTCATTGTGTACGTGAAAGCCTGGACAACGGCTCCACTTCCTCACCAGGCTCCTCTCAACAACTTCCTCCTCATTAAGTCCTTGTTGAAGTACCCGCATGAGGCCATCAGCAAGGCGACTGCCAAGAAGCTCTCACACCATCTGTGGTATCTTTCCGAGGAACTGGTCAGTTTGTCTCTCTTCAATGAAAGGGTGTCCTGGGGAACAAAACAGTTGATGGTGGAAGCCATGGAAGGTGAGGAAGAAGAAGATCCTCCCAAAAGACCGAAGCTGGATGCAAGGATCTTCTTGGATGACGATGGAAAGGGTCTTGAGCAACTGGTGTCCGCAAACTCCAAGGCTCTTTTCACGAGGTTGGCCCTTCCAGATGATTTCCTCCACCAAGACCCCCACGAATGGCCCCCGTCCCAAAGCTTCCAAGCTGCCACAAATCTGGTCCAGTCCCTGGCTGTGGTCAATGACAGAGCAGAGAGAGGAGTTGCCCTTATTCAAGACTTTAACAAGAAGCTGACCAGCGATGAGGAGCAGCTCCGATTCCTCCTTAAAGTCATCACAGACCACCGAAAGAAGTTCCTGGACTGCAAGAAAGCGACACTTTTGAGTAGGGGGGACCTGCATGCCCTGGGGCTAATAGTGTCAAAATATAGACAAAGAGGGCAACCTCTAAATATTGAGCAATACAAATAAAATTTTGCACGATGAATTATCTCCTGAAATAGCATCTATCTGGGGGGTGAGAGCGAAATTTCCATCACTTTCTATTTTTGAGGTCATATAAGGGCCACCCTAATATATATATATATATATATATTGAAATTACACTGTAATGAAAATGTAATGATGCGTAATGATTCATTATAGACCTTTCATTATCATTACCATGCATCAAAATTTTTCATTATCATTCAAGATATTTGTAATTAATTATAATTAATTACCATTACAATGATAATGACCCCGTGTCTGCTCTTTACCTCCTTTCCTTTCAGCTTGTTGATATGCTCCCATAATTTTTCACCTCCTCCCTCTTTAATCTCCTCACTGACTTTTTCTCATGCTTATACATTTCATCCTTTATCATCATCTGGACTTTCCTTTTTTGTTCCATATACTTCTGTAGGAAGTGTGCTTTTCTTCCCCACATGTATTTCTCTTTTTTATCTCTTCTCTAATCTTTTCATTCATCCAGGGTTTCTCTTCAACTCCAGTGTTCTTATTGATCATCTTTTTATATGTTCTTTTCAGTTCACTATCTGCCACTTCTTTCATAAGGTTTTCCATTCCCTCCATGTCCTCTATATGTCTTTCATGATTTTTTTTTTCCTATCTTTTTTACACAGTTCTCTAAAGCTGCCTGGTCTTTTTTGTAATATTCCGTTGATTTCCATTCACCTTTGTTATAACTAGCTTTGTCCTCTCTATCATATGAAAAAGAAACTGTGATTAGGTTGTGATCAGGGAGATCAATTTCTTCCCTTTCTTCATCAATTTTCATTGTCTTATCTGCCATATAAGTTGTTTGCTACTAGTACAAAGCAGACATGGGGTCATTATCATTGTAATGGTAATTAATTACACTGTCCAACAAAAAAATATTTTTTGCTGCTGATTTAATTCTAAGACCTGTTCCTGGATAATATTGATGTGCTGATTTCAAAAATCACCTTAGATTTTGTCCATCACATCAGGTTTTCGTGCAATGCAATATGCCTATTTTGGGTGATCCATGAAGGGCGCTTATCAAAACTGATGATTTTTGAGACCTGTTAACAGCTGTTTTGCTGTTAAAATTTTATCTGTGGAATACGCAAATCTGTGCATTAAATCTAAAGGTCATGTACAACATATTAAAATCTTGGGTATCTGTGATTTCCCCAGGTGTGAGCGTGACGTCATGATCCAAAAAGTCTGAAAATTATAAAGATCTTGTAAAGGATTTACTTGTAAACTTTCAGCAGTTGGGTTGCAACATGAGCATTAAAGTTCACTATCTCAACAGTCATCTGGATAAATTTCCAGAAAATCTTGATGTTAGTGAAGAGCAAGGTGAAAGAAAGGTTCCACCAAGATATCAAAGTGATGGAAGAACGATACCAAGGAAGATGGGATACCCATATGATGGCTGACTACTGCTGGAGCCTGCAAAGAGATTGTCTTGACATCTCTCATTCTAGGAAGTCCTATAAGAGAAAATTTATCAGCACTGAAAAGTAAGAAAACAAGAAAAAGATAATGTTACAAAAACTGGTCATTTTTTGCTTATTTAAACACTTTTAATCACTTTATGTATCAATATTACCATTGTATATTAATTAAAGTTCAAAAATGACTAAGAAAATATATATCTTATGTTGTGCAAATTTGTTCAAATGTACTTTTTTAATAAAATATATTTCCTGTTTTGGCTATAATGTACTTTTTTCATAAAATATTTTTCCTGATTGGGCTATTTTTTCAATAATCTGCAACGTAATTAGTTGGTTGGGTTTTGTTCTGGCTATTTTTTTTTTTCTAATTGGATTCAGTTCAGTGGTGTTTGTGATAGAATTATGACGTGCCATTCGTGCGATTTTGACTTGAGAACTTGATTCATCATGTGCCCTAGAAGAAGACAAAGGATTGGATGTTTTTATCAATTACGTTATTTTCTCATCCTTAACTTGCCAGAAATGTGACAGTGAGTGCCTAATACGAAAAGATCAGAAGATATTTAGGTGAAATAACCAATATTAACCTGTTAGGTCAACTGAATGCCCAGTTGTCAATTGAATGCCCAGTTGTTAATTAAATGCCCGGTTAGGTCAACTGAAGGCCTGGTTAGGTTAATTGAATACCCAGTTAGGTCAACTGAAGGCCTGGTTAGGTTAATTGAATGCCCAGTTAGGTCAACTATACACCCTTGATGATTGGTTAGGTTGTCGTGAAATTTTCGTTAGTTTAAATGAAAACGATGAGCAAACTTTTTTTTGGTTAATTTTGAGGTTTTCTACGAAACGACCATCCGTTTCCTGTGCAAATGCCTAGTTTTCAAGATGACGATATCTCGAAAACTACGCATTTGCACAGGAAACAGATGACAGATTCGTGCAAAACACCTCAAAATTGACCAGAAAAGTTTCTCATCATAAAAACAGAGTGGGTGTAAAAAAAAAAAAAAAAAAAAAAAAAAAAAAAGATATCAAATCCTACTACAAAATCTTGTCATTAACCTTCATTTCATTGATAACGTATAAACATTCATACAAAAATTGACTCGCAGCACTCTTTCGAAGTTTGGAGTGATGTATTCAAAATGTAAATCTCGTTCAATGTTGCCATGTCTGTATAGCAGAATTTCCCTGGACTGGCCATAAAATTTCCCTTTTTAGAAATAAATTTCCCTATATATGGATCCTGTCTGCTTTGCAGATAGCTGGTGAGGGAAGCTATATTTATGGGACCTCTTTGCGAGTGACCCGTTGCCCACGACGGGCTAGCATCATGAAAAAGAAAAGCTATGGTATTTGTCATTTACCATTACTTATTCGGACTATAGTGGATTTAATTATCCCAGAAGAGTTCCTTGTTCCATGCACGGTTTGTGTGTATCATAAAAAACTCAGGGGACCATTCTGAGTTCACTCCCATCTTGAAACGGACATGTTTTGTGCCTTGAAAAGTGGACGCTCAATTCTGCCAAATGAGGTTTAAATTTTGGTCTTTGGCTAAAATATAATAGTTACCCCTTTTTCTTTGATGTATTCAATCTGACGTGAAGACAGCGAGTCTTTTGCTTATATTGAGGTTCTAAATGTAGCAGGGCTAGGCAGCTTTAAACTCTAGATCCATGTCCCAAAGCTGGATCCTGTCTGCTTTGCAGATAGCTGGTGAGGTAAACTATATTTATGGGACCTTTTTGCGAGTGACCCGTTGCCCACGTCGGGCTAGCATCATGAAAAAGAAAAGCTATGGTATTTGTCATTTAACATTACTTATTCGGACTATAGTGGATTTAATTATCCCAGAAGAGTTCCTTGTTCCATGCACGGTTTGTTTGTATCATATATATATATATATATATATATATGATGAATAAAACCACGAAGGAAAAGAAACACAGAGTGGTGCTCAAGCGCTTTCGTCTAATGACATCCTCAGGAACACTGGAGTGAATAGAGAGTTCAAGACTATATATAGGTTACAAATATATATATATATATACACACACATAAGCCCAAATGGCTTGTTTACAGCCAATTTTTTATAGTTATTGTCTGAATGATACATAGGTCATAAAAGAATAAAGAAATAAAAATAACTATAAATTGGAAACAAAAATAAATAAAAAATTACAAAATGATGCCTAAATGATATATAGGTCACAAACGAAATAAACACGCAGATAAAAACATAAAAATTGCAAGCGGAGCACACAAATTCAAGCTCAATTGGACAGTTTACAATCAATTTAATAGATGATGCCGAAATAATATATATGTCACAAAGAAATAAAATAAAGAAATAAACCTGAAAAAAATAAATTGAAAAATAAATTGAGAGAAGCATACAAATTTATAATGGAAAATTACCAAAGGTTTTTATAGTTATTGTCTGAATGATACATAGGACACAAAAGAATAAAAAAAATACAAATAAATATAAAATGGGAAAAAAAAAATTACAAAATGATGCCTAAATGATATATAAAGAAATATAAGAATATATAAGAAATATATAAGATATATAAGAAATATATAAGATATATAAGAAATATAAGAAATACATAAGAATATATATATATATATATATATATATATATATAAGAAATAAACATCATACAACAATAAATTGAAAAATAAAATTGTAAGAGAAGCATACAAATTTATATAAAAAAAAAAAAAAAATAAATTACCAAAGGTTTAGCAACCTGCCCTTCTTGTTTAAATTCATTCTGAACGAATTCAGAACAACGGGATCGAGTTGAAACAGACCTTTACTCATGTTAAAGTTATTTGTAAGTTGAATTATAGCAGACTCAAGAATATTTCTATTAACAATGTTGCTAGAGTGAAACAAAATTGAAGCATTATTCCAATCAATACAATGGGATAACTCTGACAAATGGACAAAAAGGGCACTGGACAGCTGTCCCGTTCTAACGGAATACTCATGCTGTTTTACACGCGTTTGCAAATCCTTTCCCGTCTGACCTATGTAAAAGGAATCACATTGTTTACACCCAATTTTATAGATAATGCCTAAATTATTGGTAGGGCTATTTTTTACTGTGATATTTTTCACAATATTGTTATATGAAAAAACTACACTGATATCCAAAAGTTTAAGTACATTAGCAATGCCTAAAAAGCCCGGGAAAAATGGAAGTACTAAAATATTCTTTGACAAGGTGCGAGTGTTACTATTCACACGATAGAAGCAGGCGCGGACTGGCCCTTTCCGTTCAGGGCCCTAAATTTGTTCGACGTATTACTATATAAGACCTCAGGGGTAAAAAAAAGTGCCAACACGGCAACGTACGTTGGCGACAAAACAGCATTAAAAATTTTCCACTTGTTTTAATACTAGTAAAATAATTTATATTTAAATTGTTTAGGACTATTAACTTTGTTTATTCGTTGATAAATTATGTCCGTTTAAATAAATTTATTATAATATATTTACTTTATTTGTTGAAAATTAATTAAATAAATATGTTAAAAATCGCTATGTTGCCAAACGCATTTCTGAGATTTCTAGTATAACCAATCAGTACTCTAGGACACTATTTTTGGCGCGAAAAATAAAATCAAGTAAATGAAGTAAATATTTTTTAAGCGGTGTTGCATTTGTGCTGGCGCGCCGATTTTTTGCTCTTGGTCTTTATAACGTGAGTAATTTACTGAATTTTTATTTAAGTAATTGTTAATTTTTTATATTTTTAAGCTTTAAACACATAACTATCTTAGGAGCTGAATAAAGGCCAGTAGGGCCCAGCCAGTTCAGCCTAGATCCCAAGAACCTGCATACCCAAACCTACAATCCACACCCCCAATAATTTCCTCATATACCTTTTTTCTAAACGCCTTTGAAAACGTTATTCATTGTTATTGTGTGCTATATAAATATATATATTATTATTATCAGAGGCGTAACTAAAAGAAGAAAGGCCTGTGGCCTACTGTTGATAATGGGTCCCTCTGTAATAGTTTAAGTAAGTGACAGTTTAGTTTGGGATTGAAAAAAGTCTTTCTTCTTCAACGTTTTCTATTATTTTCATGAGTAACTTTCATATTGTAATGAACATATATATATATATATATATATATATGAAAATTATTTCAAGAAGGTAACACGTGAAAAATATTTATGATGAATAAAACCACGAAGGAAAGGAAACACAAAATGGTGCTCAAGCGCTTTCGTCTAATGACATCCTCAGTGTTCCTGAGGATGTCATTAGACGAAAGCGCTTGAGCACCATTTTGTGTTTCCTTTCCTTCGTGGTTTTATTCATCATATATATATATATATATATATATAAAATGCAAATCCACAAGGAAAAAGAAAAATGATTCCAAGGCCTTTCGTGTATTCAGAAGTACACCTCGTCATTTCCTGACTGCGTATTAATTAGATTTGATTTCCGTTGAGTTCAAAATTATATTCAAAACTCGCGGGGATTTACAGGTCATGACAAAATTACTAGATTTTTAAAACATCCATAAACACTTTTTTGAGGGCAGAATTTACTGAAGCTTTTTGGGGGCCCTTGTTAGAAAATCTAGAAGAGGAAGAACCATTGTTGTCCCAAGGCGATACGATGACTAAGCTGATTGATGCAGCATTGCTTGTATATATATTAAGTTAAGGTGTGTATATATATCCATCTCATATTTGTAAGGTTAGTGAAAAATTAAATTAATTTAGAGCTAGCATTTTTTAGCTCTTGTGGCATCATTGTTTGGTCAACACTGTTGGCATCATTTTGAGACGCTGCGCGTCTTTCTACTCGTTTGTGGAAGGTCGTACGTAAAGGTGTGGTTTGATAGAAAGCTCTCTTGCAATTCAGTTTGGTTGTTTAGATACATGATTGTTGCATCGTGCAATAGTCCAGGTTGCGTTGTTGTTGCAAGGTTCATAAAGAAGACCACAAATAGTACCCTTTTGTTTACCTTTTAAGTTCATGTAATTTAAGGTCTAAGGTAGGCCCGCATCGAGTCAGCAACCCTGAGGTTACCCTGAGGTAGGACCTAATAGGATCTCAAATCCGTAAAGTTTAATTTAGCTTAACTTGGGCTTTAGGTAGAACTTGCCCTTTAGAATTTGGCCGTTCACGGCTCAGCTGGGATTTCGAACCCGACAAATAAATAAAATAACATGGTCCTTCAGAACCGGATTTCTACCCCAAGACTGAGTCAGTGACCATTTTTCGGCAAAGTTCTGATTGTGCAAATTGTATCCCAAGTTAGGCCTAGACGGGTTGAGTATTATTGAGTTAAGGTCCCAGGGTAAAAAGTTTGGTCGCCCAATTGCGAAACTTGGCCAGTCGTCTGTCGTTTTTTGGCCTACTTTTTTTCCGGTTTGGTTAATTTTGGGTTATTATTGAGTTAAGGTCCCAGGGTAAAAAGTTTGGTCGCCCAATTGCGAAACTTGGCCAGTCGTCTGTCGTTTTTTGGCCTACTTTTTTCCGGTTTGGTTAAATTTGGGTTATTATTGAATTAAGGTCCCAGGGTAAAGTTTGGTCGCCCAATTGCGAAACTTGGCCAGTCGTCGGTTGTTTTTTGGCCTATATTTTTTCTGGTTTGGTTAATTTTGGGTCATTATTGAATTAAGGTCCTGGGGTGGAAAATTTGGTATTCCATACTGGTGTTTGGTTAGTACCCCACTCAGCAATTCAGTTTATTTGAAAGTAAAATTTGCGTTTGATCAGTTTGGTTAAGTATTTCTGCCAATTCAGCTCATTTGGTATTGAGCCCAAGGGTTGTTTACATTGAAGATGAGTGCATCTGAATTGAACAAATTTATAAAAAGGAGAAGTGCCTACAAAGGTCTAATTACAAAGGTCATTGCCACTATAGATTCTGCCATAGAGCAAGAGGATTTACGCTTAGTGACTGCGAAGCTTGCCATATTAGAAACTAAAAAGGTTGCTCTAAGTGAGGTAAATGTTAAAATTGAGGCTCTTATAGAAGAGGATGAAATAGAAAATAACATAATTTACTTTGAAGAGATTATTGATGATATGACTAACGTAGGCCTCCGAGCAAAAGAGTTTAGCAGCTCAGTACAGTTAGAGACCAGGTCTAATAATGAAACACAACACTCAACAAATGATGCTTGTGAAGTTAAGGTTAACAGATCTGTAGTTCAATTACCGAGGCTTGTACTCAAAACATTTTCTGGGAGTATTCAGGAATGGCAAGGATGGGCAGACAGTTTTCAATCAGCAGTTCATTCTAGTCATGTGTTAAGTGCCGTGGAGAAGTTTAATTATTTGCGGTCCCTCTTGGAAGGGGAGGCAGCAAAGACTATAGCAGGATTAGCATTAACAGAGGCTAATTATAATGTGGCTTGGGATATATTAAAGAAACGGTTTGGTAAGCCAGAGATCTTAATTAAAAGCCACCTCCGTGCACTTTTAACTATACCTCCTGTTAATAATCCTAATAGTGTCAAGGAGTTACGGCAGTTATATGATGAATTTGAAATTAGAACTAGGTCTCTGGACAACTTGGGTGTAGGAATGGAAAAGTATGGTATAATGTTGGTTCCTACACTGGAGTCTAAATTGCCTAGCTCAATTTTGCTTGAATTAAGTAGGGGACACTCTGCAGAACATGTGTACATCCCCCTTCAGCAGATGTTAAGTCTTTTAGGCACAGAATTAGCAAGACGAGAGGGAGTTGAGTTTGCACAGTGGGATGGTAAACAAGAGGACAAAGGCAGGCACAGCACCAAAGTTTCCACAAAAAGGAATAGCCCAGGTACAGTGTCAGCTCTACATGCCTCCTCTGAGAATAAATTAAAGGGAATCAAGGAATGTATATTTTGCGAAGGCAACCACAAGTCATATAAATGTGAGGTGGCTGAGGCCTTACCCTTTGAGGAGAGAAAGGACAGGGTAACTAAGTCCACAGCATGTTTTAAATGTTTTTTGAAAGGTCATAGAGCAAGGTTTTGTAAGTTTAAAATTTTGTGCAAAAAATGTCATGGTAGGCATCAGCCATTATTGTGTGAAAACACTCTTAGTAGGCCTACCCCAGAAGTAGAGACATCAGTGGCACATGCCACTGCTATGCAAGGGAGTAAAAGTAAAGGGGGATTATTGCAAACAACTGCAGCCTTATTAATTGGGAATGAGGGAGAAGCTACTGTAAGAGTGTTGTTTGATAGTGGTAGCCAGTGTAGTTTTATTAAGACCAGAATTTCCAGAAAATTGAAGTTTAAAGAACTTAAGAGGGAAAATTTAAGAATTTCTGGGTTTGGGGGTTCCGTTCAAAACCGAACCAAATTTAAGAAGGTAGAAGTTCTGGTTAAAGGGTTGTTACCGCAAAGTCCCACTATCAAGGTCCAAGCTGTAGAGATTGAGGAACTTTGTGCTCCAGTCACTACTTGTTTAGATATGGCATGTGTCCAAGAATTGCAAGTTAAAGGAATTAATTTGGGCAATAATAAGTTTGAGGGAACAGAAGATATTAGTCTTTTGATTGGAGCTGACTATTATTGGGACTTCATCACTGGTAATATTGTCCGTACATCTCAAGGCCCAGTAGCTATTGAAAGTAAGCTAGGCTGGATGCTACATGGTAGTTATTGCAATGAAATGGAAGTTAAGGCTCTCTTTGTTAAGATTGAGGAGAACAGCCATGGTCTGGAAAGGCATTTGAAAGCATTTTGGGAACTTGAATCTATTGGTATAAAGGACAACCAGGCAAGTACAGTGAACAATGATGTTTTAGAGCACTTTGAAAAAGGGATTGGGTTTAGAGATGGTTGCTATGAAGTTGGCCTACCATGGAAGGATTCTTGCAAACCCGGTTCAAACCTTCAGCTAGCTAATCGGAGGTTGGAGACTTCATTGTACAGGCTAAGAAAAAATGAGGAGTTGTTAATTGAATACGATGAGGCCATCCTAAGTTATGTAAGGGAGGGCTATGCTGAAAGGGTGCAAGGTGAGCTGGTGAGCCAGGAGGCACATTATCTGCCACACCATGCAGTGGTACGGCGAGACAAAACTACCACCAAACTGAGGGTAGTTTTTGATGGCTCAGCCAAGGACAAAGGTGGTGTGTCCTTGAATGACTGTTTGGATGCTGGGCCAAATTTAAATGCAGATTTATTTTCCTTGTTACTGAGATTCAGGTTTGGTAGAGTAGCATTGACTGCAGATGTGAAGCAAGCTTTTTTGCGGATAAAGTTAAAACCAGAGGACAGAGATGCAGTAAGGTATCTGTGGGTGGATACGAAAGACTTGTTGGAAAATGAACCTAAGGTTCAAGCATATAGAATGAAGTCAGTGTTGTTTGGCCTCAGCTCTAGTCCATTTCTGTTGGCAGCTACTATGCAGTACCATTTTAAGAAATATTCTGAAGTCTATCCT
The DNA here is from genome assembly GCA_023014485.1 of Bathynomus jamesi. Taxonomy (NCBI): domain Eukaryota; kingdom Metazoa; phylum Arthropoda; class Malacostraca; order Isopoda; family Cirolanidae; genus Bathynomus; species Bathynomus jamesi. The sequence goes on along the minus strand of JAJOZX010001015.1, from coordinate 410,653 downwards.
AACACTATTGAACACATAAGGAAAAATTTTTATGTTGATGATTTGCTATGTTCCGTGGATAATACGGAAATGGCTAAACAGATATTCATGGAGGCTAGAGCTATAATGAGGGAGGCTGGCATGGAGCTCAGAAAATGGCAGACCAATCATTCGCAATTACAAGAGTTTATGAGTCATTCCTCTGTAGTACCTGATGCAGCAGAAAGTATTGAGGATTCTGGTATTAAGGAGTTGTGGGCAATAGACGCAAAGGTGCTAGGCATCGTTTGGCAGCAAGATGATGATTTGTTTACCTTCAATGGGAAATCTTTAGTAGAGCTGGCTGAGAATGAGATAAGGTGGACAAAACGTACAGCTCTTAGTTTGGCTTCGAAGGTCTTTGATCCTCTTGGATTCCTGGCTCCATTTGTGATAAAGTCAAAAATTTGGTTTCAGAGCCTCTGGGAAATTGGACTTGGTTGGGACCAAGAGTTATCTGATCATATGGTGGTAAGGTGGAAATATTGGTTCAAAGAATTGGCACATCTTGGAGACATTGAAATCCCAAGATGGTACTTTGGAGAGTTGAACAATAGTCCAGACAATTTGGAGCTGCACATCTTTTGTGATGCAAGTGAGGAAGCCTATGCAACTTGTATTTATATAAAAGGCGCATTGCAAGAAGAAGTAAGTTGCAGGTTGGTTGCTGCAAAGAGTAGAGTAGCACCTTTGAAAAGGCTTTCTGTTCCAAGGTTGGAATTGATGGGTGCCGTTATTGCTAGTCGGCTTGCAATTACAGTGCGAAAGTCTTTGGCCCTCTATGAAATTCCAAGCTATTATTGGACAGACTCCACTATAGTTTGGCACTGGTTAAGAAGTCAGGCAAGGAAATGGAAACCATTTGTTGCCAATAGGGTGGAGGAAATTCAAGCGCACACAGATCCCAAGCAATGGAAGCATTGTCCAGGCATCCAAAACCCCGCTGATTTACCAACACGAGGAATTTCGGTGAAAGATCTTTCACAATCAAGTTTGTGGTGGAATGGGCCAGAGTGGCTAAAACTTGGAAGTGAAAACTGGCCTTCTAATCAGCCTATTGTAGGAGAATGCCAGGCTGAAGAAGCATGGGTGAGTGAGGTGAGAAAATGCGCTGTGAACAGTTGTCAAGTTATGCAGCAGGACCCCATATTGAGGCTTGAGGACATTAGCAGTCTGAAAAGATTGTTAAGAGTGACAGCATGGATATATAGATTTACCAACAACATTAAGGGAGAAACAAGAAGGAAGGAATTCTGAACAGTAATGAGATTCAGCAAGCCAGGAAATACTGGGTGGTATATATGCAGAAGAAAAAATTTGGTGAAGAGAGAGAATTGCTCACCAGCCATCCATTACAGGTTCTACCAACACATTCTGCGCTCAAGGGTTTGGATGTGTTTTTGGATCAGGATTTATTGAGAGTAGGAGGTAGACTACAGTTTTCTGGGCTTCCAGAGGAGAAAAGACATCCAATTTTGCTACCTTCTGGGGGGCACTTTGTGGACCTTTTGATCCTGGATACTCATCATAAGCTGTTACATGCTGGAGTTAGAGAAGTGATAATAGAGATTAGACAACAATTTTGGATTCTCAAAATTAGACAAGTAGTGAAAAAGGTCTTGCATAAATGTGTGGTTTGCAAGCGTTGGAGTGCAAAGCCTTATTATGAAAAGGTGGCTCCACTTCCAAGAGAACGGTGTGTCTATACTGCCCCATTTGATGTAGTGGGAGTAGACTTTGCAGGGCCAGTCTATGTGTATGAGCGAGGGGAGTCTAACAAAGGTTATATATGTCTTTTCACCTGTGCTACCACCAGAGCAATCCATTTGGAGTTGGTAAGCAACTTAAGTAGTGATGTATTTCTTTTGGCCTTTAAAAGGTTTGTGAACAGAAGGGGTTTCCCAAATAAAATCATATCGGATAATGCAAAAACCTTCAAAAAGGCTGCAAAGGAACTCCAAGAAATTTGGTCCTTGCTAAAAGAGGAAGGATTCCAATCCTACTTTTCACACCAAGGGGTACAGTGGGAGTTTATTGTTGAGAGAGCACCATGGTGGGGAGGATTTTGGGAAAGGCTAGTGAGAAGTGTAAAGTGTCCATTAAAGAAACTTTTAGCTAATGCTCATTTGAGCAAAGAAGAATTCTCTACTGTTTTATGTGAAGTAGAAGCAATGGTGAACAGTAGGCCTATCACTTTTGTTTACAACAGTAGGCAGGATGCAGAGCCATTGACACCAAATCATTTTCTTTGTGGTAAACGATTAACATCAAACCCCAGTGTGCCAGAAGACTTGCAGCCCATCCAGAGCACTCAAGGAGAGTTAACCAGACGGTTCAGGTACCTTGAAGAGCTACAAGATCAGTTATGGAAGAGGTGGCAGATGGAATACTTGCCAGAACTCAATTATTACCCATCAGGCAAGGTAAAGGGCTCCAATGCAAATTGTATCAAGGTGGGAGAAGTGGTAATGATTGGGGATGAAAGACCAAGGCAATGCTGGAAGCTTGGCATAATTGAAGAGTTGTTTGTTGGCAAAGACAATTTAGTTAGGTCTGCACTGGTAAAGACTTCAGGAGGAAAGTTAAAGAGACCTATACAAAAACTCTATGCTTTAGAAATCAGCAAAAACACAGATAGTCAAGATGAAACATTTGAGTTACAGCCTCATGAAGAAGGCTTGGCTAACCTTGCAGAAGGTAATGACAACAATGCCTCTTCGGTGGGGAGTGTTAGAAAATCTAGAAGAGGAAGAACCATTGTTGTCCCAAGGCGATACGATGACTAAGCTGATTGATGCAGCATTGCTTGTATATATATTAAGTTAAGGTGTGTATATATATCCATCTCATATTTGTAAGGTTAGTGAAAAATTAAATTAATTTAGAGCTAGCATTTTTGAGCTCTTGTGGCATCATTGTTTGGTCACACTGTTGGCATCATTTTGAGACGCTGCGCGTCTTTCTACTCGTTTGTGGAAGGTCGTACGTAAAGGTGTGGTTTGATAGAGAGCTCTCTTGCAATTCAGTTTGGTTGTTTAGATACATGATTGTTGCATCGTGCAATAGTCCAGGTTGCGTTGTTGTTGCAAGGTTCATAAAGAAGACCACAAATAGTACCCTTTTGTTTACCTTTTAAGTTCATGTAATTTAAGGTCTAAGGTAGGCCCGCATCGAGTCAGCAACCCTGAGGTTACCCTGAGGTAGGACCTAATAGGATCTCAAATCCGTAAAGTTTAATTTAGCTTAACTTGGGCTTTAGGTAGAACTTGCCCTTTAGAATTTGGCCGTTCACGGCTCAGCTGGGATTTCGAACCCGACAAATAAATAAAATAACAGCCCTCTCAGTGACACCTGGCCGGTGGAAATTTTTGAGCCACTCCGTGCCTGGATAGAAGGTTCGTTTTGCCTTATTAAGACAAGATTCCATCAACGCAGGTGGGTAACACAGCTCACTTCCAATATCATTGATATTTTCCAATTCGGCATCGATGTATTCCGGACTGGCGATCCTAAGAGCGCGGAGAAACATTGACGAAAATATGGCCTTCTTAATAGGGGTGTCATGTCCAGAGTAAAAGTGTACGTAGGACAAATTGTTTCTTTTTTTCCGATAGATACTAAACTTAAAACCTGGGCTATCCCTATGTACACGCACATCCAAAAACGGGATTGAGTTGTCTTGTTCCACTTCTAAAGTAAACTTAATGGAGGGGCTTTGATCATTTAACTGAAGGAGGAAGTCATCCAGGTCACGATTTATGGGCCAGATACACAAAATATCGTCGACGTACCGCAACCATGGGATGCCAACCCCCAGGATTCTCGGAATGTAAGTATATCTTATATGCTGTTATACTTGTTAGTTTTCCTTACAAATGTGTATGCTCCTCCCACAATTTTTATTTCTATACTTAATATATATATATATTTTTTTTTTGTAACCTATATATAGTCTTGAACTCTCTATTCACTCCAGTGTTCGTGAGGATGTCATTAGACGAAAGCGCTTGAGCACCACTCTGTGTTTCTTTTCCTTCGTGGTTTTATTCATCATAAATATTTTTCACGTGTTACTTTCGTGAAATAATTTTCATATATACACAGTATATATATATATATATATATATATATATATATATATATATATATATATATATATATATGAAAAGAACCACGAAGGAAAAGAAACACAAAATGGTGCTCAAGCGCTTTCGTCTAATGACATCCTCAGGAATATATATATATATATATATATATATATATATATATATATATATATATATATATATATATGTGTGTGTGTGTGTGTGTGGTGTGCTATGTTATACTTACCTACAGTATTTTTAGTCTTCTATCTTATAAATTTGTTGTGTCATCCTCTTGAGATGGGAATCACAAGGTTGAAATTGATAACAAGTTTTATGGATGAATGTCCTCTTTGCATGTAGCATGCTATTCAAAGTTGCTGTATTAAGATGATTTCTGGTTAATACAGACGATCCTCCGCAAATGCATGAGTAAAAAAGAGCTTAAGGGTTGATAACTGTTCAAGAATACGCTTGACAACACTGTGGAGTGACAGCCAGTGTGTTTAGCATGGGTGTAACAATTTATGTGGTTTAGCATTGGCAAACTCTTGAAATGCTTTTAAAGCTTGAGATTGCTTAGGTAAACGAAAATACTTGGAAATATCACGAGCCGTGTCTTCAATGCCTCTAGGTAACGTTTTACATGCATATGATGCACAAAGATGGAATGAGTGGCACATACATCTCATTATAAAAAGATTGGGTATTGTTAGAAAATCTAGAAGAGGAAGAGCCATTGTTGTCCCAAGGCGATATGATGACTAAGCTGATTGATGCAGCATTGCTTGTATATATTAAGTTAAGGTGTATATATATCCATCTCATAATTGTAAGGTTAGTGAAAAATTCACTTAACTTAGAGCTAGCATTTTTGGGATCTTGTGGCATCATCGTTTGGGCACTCTTGTGGCGTCATTTTTTGGTGGGGGCACTGGCGCGTCCTTTTGTACTCGTTTGTTGAATGCGACACTTACAGAGCGTGGTCTTATAGAGAGCTCTCTTGCAATTCAGTTTGGTTGTTTAGATACAAGATTGTTGCATCGTGCAATGGTGCAGGTTGTATTGTTGTCGCAAGGTTTAGAAAGAAGACCATAAATAGTGCCCCTTTTGTTTTTTATCTTAATTTTATGCAAGTGAGGCCTAAGGAAGGCCCACATCGAGTCAGCAACCCTGAGGTAGGACCTAATAGGACCTCCAAGTCCGTAAGTTTTTAGTTTAGCTTAACTTGGGCTGTAGGTTAAACTGGCCCTTCAGAGCTTGACCGATCACGGCTCAGCTGGGATTCTGAACCCAATAAAAAAAAATAACAGGTTATCATCCTTCAGTAATGTGGAAAGAGAATGTTTGTGCCCATCATAACACTAGCACCATCTGCTGCAAACCCAATCATATTATCCTTGTATGGTATATTTGCTTCATTAAATACAGATTAATTACATACAGATTTAATTAAAGGAACCATATGATCAAGATGACTGAATGGAAGATTATGTTCACTTATGAATGTTGCAGTTTAATTTTTCCCTCTTTTACCATTCTTTCATGCTCATTATGGCCGCTTGTACTTGGCATATCAAACACACTACATTTTTTAGAGAATTTATAATTTTTGTGTTTCAGTCCAGAAGCATGCTTTTCTATTTCTGATTTCGCAGTTTTTCCATCTATGTGGCATGTTTTACCGTGATAATACAGAGGCCCCTTACTACGTACTTTCGGAAAGCCAACTACTAAATTTTGGATCAGACTCCCAGTTTTTTTACATATTTTTGTTGATACACTGCACGCTTTCTTTTAGTGGGAGGTGTGAAAAATGCTCTGTATGAATTGGTCCACAATTAACCCACCCCTAATATCTCCAGTCTAACTATAGAGTAGATTAAGTCTAGCCTTGTAGGGGTCAGCCTAGAGATTCCGGAAATGGTCCAGAGCGGGCAGATAAATTGAGGTCCACAGTAGGATTCCTCACCAAATTAGGTTAGGGCAATCTACCTTCACCTTTGTTAAGCTACGAGTTGATGCTAAGTCTTAGGCCTCAATGTAGGCCTAATTTTGTCTGACCCAGCTTAATTTAATACGTTTACTTCTAGTTGGGTTAAAAACACAATTAGTCACTTACTGCTAGTTATTAGAGAGTCTCTTTTCCCCTTCTGTTTTTACTGTTAAGAGCGTACTTGCTGGTGGGGATCTTTTTCGTTGTCTGTTCTTGTCCCTTCTCCAGTTCTGTCCTTTCGCCCTGTTCCTCGTTTTCGTTCTCCTTTGTTCTCCTTTTCGCGGGGCTTTTTCCACCAGCGTCGTGTTGGTTTTTCCCTCGGTTGGTTGATCGGTAATGTATATCTATTACCGAGCACGCTCTTGTCACACAGTATATAAATACTAGTGTGGAGAATAACTCTGGTGAGCAACCAATTGGTTTCATCTACCCAGTTATTGACATAAAAGGAATTTAATAATTGTTAGATTAACTACCTACCTACTCAGTGAACCATTTTCGTTACCTCCCAACTACCCACTCATCAGTTTTCCATAGAGGTGTCTTAATTTTACTATTATCACTGTCACTATTTAAATACATAATTATTCAGTTGGAAGTAATTAAAAAACAGAAATCAACTCACTAGGCCTACAGTATAATAACAAAAAACAAATTTTCCATGATTTCACTACTCAACAGTCACAATATGTCACTACAAGTCTACGACACGAAGACAGGATTAAACATGAACAATCAGCCGACAGTGACAAGTTTGCAACACGTATGATAAATTGGTTGCCAGCTGTTAACATTCAAGACAATTCGATATCTTTAACATTATGTTATTTGTATTTATAAATTTTGTATGAAATTTTTCTCTAAGATTTATAAAACAGTAAAATAAAATATATTAACGAACTTGATTGTTCCCTATATTTCAATGATTTTTCCCAAAAATTCCCCTTTTCCCTAACAAGGTCAGAATTTCCCTAAAACAGGGAAATTTCCCTGTACTTGACAACACTGATCCCATTGACGATTTTCCTGTTTGTCTGCGTCATGCAGGTCAGTCTAAAATGGCTCCTAATTTTGGCCTCGTTTTCCAAATGAAATGTAAATAATATCCAGATGAAAGGAAACCTGAACAATAGGCTATAACTTTCAATTGCTTCACACAAGATAAATCTTTGGTATGTAGTAAATAGTTATAGTAAGTTGTAGATTTAATTTTGGGTTGACATCATAAAAGAAAAATAATAATGTTTGTCATTTATCATTACTTATTCAGACTTAGTGGATTTAATTTTCCCAGAAGAGTTTCTTGTTTCATGCACGGTCTGGTTGTGACATGTATGACACCTTACGAATGACATGATAAGACTCTGTAGTGGCTTATACACTCAAATTAAATGTAAGGGAGTCCTGTTTTTTCAATAAAATTAAAGATACCACCCAGGGCCGGATTAAGGGTGTGGGGCCCCCCTCCAGACTCCGGTCCCTTCGACATGATCATATCTTCTGTAGTTCTCGCACTAACGAACCATAAAATGTTTATTTGCTGCACAAAATGTTACTTCTTTATTATTATTAAATACATACATATACACTTGCAGTCAGTGTAACAACAGAACAGAGGTTAATATATACTTGTAAGCAGTGCTTAACTTGTATGAAAAAACTATATCGGACTATGGGTTGAATGTCTATTACTTCTCATCTGTTGGAAATTTCCAGCAGATTTCAGTCGAGAGTTAACGACAAAAGGCCTATGATTTTTCGTTAAAGAGTTATGTATGTGGAGGTCTTCAAAGGACCTCTTTATGTATTGTTTTCAGTGGTTAATGTTAAATTTGCCTAATGGTAAAGAAAGCATTTACCTTACCTTATTATTTCATTGGGCCTTGCTTCTGTTTCGATGTAGGGCGCGACGATCTTTTTCGATGTAGGGCCGTGGTACGATGGAGTTACACAACGAGTTTATTCGGTTTAATTAATATAGGTATTCACTACACTTAAATATCTGAAGGAATAGGCCTATACTTTTGAGTTATTAGTTTTATATTTTGAGATATTCACTCAGAACTTATAGGAAGATTAAGTACGTTTCCCTTGCTTAAAGCATCGCTGTAACATAAGTAGCTCTGATCAGTGCCGCAAAATTATAAATCTTTCGTCTCAGGAATTCGCTGATTTTTCAAAGTTCGTTGACTCTTCTCTCGAAGTAATTTTCATGAGTCAGCGGTAGAAAATTTTGAATACGAAATAATAAATTTTTCTTGTTGTTAGGTGGACCCAATTGGGTTCTATGTATGGCAATTATTTTCATTCCCAATAGGCTATGTCGCCAATTCTGATGCAATTTTGTAGATATTTAATTCAATTAATTAATAATTTGCATTTAATTAAGAAATAAAGGTACTACATACGATACCATATTGTAAGCATATATAGTTTTTCCATAACTTGTAAAAAAAATGAAGTGGTGGAACGCTAGTGAGCTGGAGGGGCACAGTGCACGGAGCATGGGGAGGTTGCACAAGGTAGTATCCCCCTCCCCCTCCTGCTGGGGGAGTTTGGGTGGTGTCCCCCAAGAAAATTTTCTATCAAGGTGCTTCTGAGATACTATTTCATGGCGCTGTTTCATTTAACATACATTTAATATGTGTGAAATATATTTATTTGAAGTATTCACCTCACATTCCTCTTTATGATCAATTTTACCTTAAGAACGCTCCGACTATTAGTCGGTAAATATTTTCAGTGAGACAATCGGTGCAAGAAATATTTCAAATAAAAAGAAATGGCAGGCGAAATATATGTTTTCTGTGTAACAAGTCTTTACTAATTATTGTTTTCTGTGTTTCAGATCTATGCTATGTTTATGTTGAATAAAGCCTCAAATTGGCCTTTACTTTATCTCTAGCCCGCTAACAAACGCGGCACCACAATTTATTCAACATTTCAATCAGCCATTCAGTCGGCCTTTCAGATACAGCAAGCAAATATTCATCCAGTAATCTTACTATATCATGGAGAAGGTGATTCGCCCGGATAAATTTATTACTTCTCCGAATTCTCCCCAAGCTGGGAAACTATGGAAATTATGGTCGCGCGGATTCAAATATTTCTTGAGTACTATCGCCGAACACAACCCCAATAAATTGGAGGTTCTATTCATACATATCGGCCCCGATGTCGCTGATATCATTCAAGACTGCTCTACTTATGAGGATGCCATGGCAGCCTTAGAGGCCACCTACGTCAAGAAGCCAAACGAGGTATGCGCTCGCCACCTGTTGTCCACCCGTCACCAAAAGCCCGAGGAAACCCTCGATGAGTACTTGCAAATTCTTCAACAACTAGCCAATGACTGCAACTTCAAATCGGTTTCCGCCGACGAAAACAGGAGTTCATCTGTGAGAGACGCTTTCATCCGAGGAATTAGAGATAGCGCCATCCGTACCCGCTTACTCGAAAATGACACACTCTCACTGGAAAAGGCTATCGTCCAGGCTCGAACATTAGATCAGGCCCAGAAAAACTCAGAATCGTACCTCACTCATTACGGTGCTGTTGCAGCCACTGGCTCTCGCCACGAACCGTCGCCGACTACTGACTCTGCCCGGCCTGCCTGCGTCCAAGAAGACGATCTCCCAAACTCTTCAGCCGCTACGAATTTCGACAACAAAGCCGCTCTATGCTTCTTCTGCGGGTCTCGACGCCACCCACGAAGCAGGTGTCCAGCAAAGGATTCTATCTGTGCGAAATGTGAAAAGACCGGCCACTGGGCCAAAGTCTGCCGCTCAAGTACTTCCTTGGCACGTCAAAAACAGGATAAAACCACAGCGTCTCATTCAGCCGCAGCATTAGCGACCATTAGTACCACTCTATCGTGTAGCTCCTCCATGCCTACCAACTCAACAGTCGATATCCTCGTCAACGGCCGTTCGTGTCTCGCCTTGTTGGATACTGGCAGCTCGGACAACTTCATTCGTGAGGATCTAGCCAAACACTTAGAGCTGCCCATTCTTCCGCACTCGGGCGTCGTATCAATGGCTTCGCCTAATCTATCCGCAGCCATCTCAGGTCGATGTACAGTGAAGGTTACAATGGGAGACCGCGACTACGAAAAGCTCGAACTATCCGTCTTGTCGGATCTGTGCGCTGACATAATACTCGGTACCCCGTTCTTAATCAGACACAGGGAATTGAACATCAATTTCGGAGGTCCGGAGCCAGCACTCCTTATATGCGGCCTTACTCGATCAAGAATTTCAGCCCCACCACTATTCGGCAACCTAACTGCCGATTGTCGTCCCATCGCCACGAAGTCTAGACGATTTTGCTCTGAGGACAAAATTTTCATTGGGAAAGAAATCGAAAAGCTACTCAGGGATGAGATAATTGAACCCAGTAACTCACCATGGCGTGCTCAAGTAATCATCACATCTACCGAAACAAAAAAAAAACGCATGGTAATCGATTTCTCTCAAACCGTCAACCGATTTACCATGCTAGATGCATATCCTCTTCCGCGAATCGATGATATAGCCAACAAAGTCTCACAACACAAATACTACAGCGTAATTGATCTGTCAAGCGCATACTACCAGGTAGAAATCGATCCGTCTGAACGACCTTTCACAGCATTCGAGGCTGACGGAAATCTATACCAATTCAAAAGGATCCCTATGGGAGTAACTAACGGAGCCGCGGCCTTCCAGCGCGTCATGAACGAATTCATATCCTCGAACAACTTATCATCAACATACGCCTACCTCGACGATCTCACCATCTGCGGAACCACTTGGGAAGAGCACGATGAGAACCTTCGACATTTCTGGGAAGCCGCTAAACGAGTAAATCTGAGTCTAAACAAGGAAAAATGCAAGCTTTCGATGACATCAGTGCACCTGCTCGGATATTCTATCTCTCATGGCGTATTGCGGCCCGATCCCGAACGCCTCCAGCCACTACAAGAACTTCAAACTCCTCGCAACAAGTCGTCTCTACAACGCGTAATCGGACTATTCGCATACTATGCTAAATGGATTCAGAACTATTCCCTCAAGATCAAACCTCTGCTCAACGTTTCATCATTCCCATTAACTCGCGAGGAAGTATCAACGATCCAAACACTCAAAGATGATATCTCGAAAGCTGTCGTCGGTTCAATCGATGAAGAACTGCCGTTCACTGTGGAGACGGACGCTTCCTCTTCAGCAATCGGAGCCACCCTCACCCAGAACGGCCGCCGGTGGCGTTCTTTTCTCGCGCTCTGAATAACACAGAACGTCGCCATCACATCGTTGAAAAGGAGGCATACGCTGTAATCGAATCCATTCGCAAGTGGAAGCACTTCTTAGCTTATCGACACTTTACTGTCGTCTCGACCAGCGGAGCGTATCTTTCATGTTCGATGGAAAAGCTACTGGTCGTATTAAGAACGATAAGATTCTCCGTTGGCGTGTAGAACTAGCCGGCTACTCATTCACAATAAAATACAGACCGGGCCCCGAGAACCGAGCCGCAGACGCATTGTCGCGATCCTTTTGCGCTGCTACTCCAAGAATATCCCTCGCCCAGCTGCATGTTAATCTGATACACCCAGGAGTCCGCCGAATGACTCATTTTGTGAGAGCTAGGAACCTACCATTCTCAGTGGATGACATCAAACGAGTTACGTCGGAATGCCAAACATGCGCTAAATGTAAGCCACAGTACTATAAACCAGAAGTTAGTCACTTAATACGGGCCATGTCCCCGTTTGACCGACTTAACATCGACTTTAAAGGCCCGCTTCCGAGCGCAACTTCGCGACCTTACATCCTAACAGTAATCGACGAGTATTCACGCTTTCCTTTTGCCTTCCCATGCCGTGATACGAACACGTCAACCGTTATCGCCCGTCTCACCGAGTTATTTTCTACCTTCGGAACTCCCTCTTACATCCACACAGATCGAGGGACATCGTTTATGTTTTCGGAACTAAAACTGTTCCTAACTAAACATGGTATCGCGACTAGTCGCACAACGCCGTATCACCCCCAAGGAAACGGGCAATGCGAACGTTACAATGGAATCATCATGAACACCATCAAACTAGCCATAGAAGATCGCGGGTTGCCGATGTCGCAATGGGAGTCCGTCCTACCAGACGCGCTGCACTCGATTAGATCGCTGCTGTGTACGGCCACGAACGAAACTCCTCACGAGCGTCTATTCACGCACCCGCGGCGTACTTCTACCGGTTCTGCACTACCGACGTGGCTGTCTTCTCCGGGAACTGTACTCCTTCGCCAATTCATTCGCCGATCCAAGAACGACCCCCTCGTCGAGGAAGTTGAGTTAATTGAGGCAAACCCCAACTACGCGTTTATACGGCATCCGAATGGGAGAGAAGATACCGTATCCATCAGGGACCTGGCACCGGCGGGACGTAGCAATACGGATGACACGAATCACTATGAACCCCCCGTACCCAGTCCGCCAATCAATTCCACCCCGCTAACGGACGACTCAGAACCCGCTGAGATCCGCCGACACACGGTCCCAACAGCTCCCGTCGAAGCGACTCCAGTCGAAGTCGAGAGAGGCCCACCTGTGTCAGTAACCTCCGAGACGAGCCCCCCTCTGAGAAGAAGCACTCGAATCAGATACCCAGCTCAACGCCTAAACTTGTAGACTCTTCTTTCTTCCAAAATATCTTGAACTTGTCGTTTTGTTTCTTACCGTGCAATGTATCACGTATTATAAAAGAAGAGAGGAATGTAATGAGTCTTTACTAATTATTGTTTTCTGTGTAACAAGTCTTTACTAATTATTGTTTTCTGTGTTTCAGATCTATGCTATGTTTATGTTGAATAAAGCCTCAAATTGGCCTTTACTTTATCTCTAGCCCGCTAACAAACGCGGCACCACAAAGGTGCTTCTGAGATACTATTTCATGGCGCTGTTTCATTTAACATACATTTAATATGTGTGAAATATATTTATTTGAAGTATTCACCTCACATTCCTCTTTATGATCAATTTTACCTTAAGAACGCTCCGACTATTAGTCGGTAAATATTTTCAGTGAGACAATCGGTGCAAGAAATATTTCAAATAAAAAGAAATGGCAGGCGAAATATATGTGCCGGAAAGCCGTTCCGGTGCGTTTCGGCACAAATTAACCACTGCTTGTAAGCAGTGATGGGCAGTATCTAGATACATGTATCGCCGATACGTATCGATCGATACTTTTGTATCGGTATCGGTATCGCTTTAGCTACTTGACAAAAGTATCGATTTATCGGTATCGCTAAGGTCAATTTTCTTAAATGTATCGAAAAAAATCGATACTTCGATACATCGATACATTAATAAAAAATTTTAAGTATTTAAATAGATGTTATAATATGACACTACTGAGTTATATTTATGAATATACATAAATAATAATATTATTAAATATTTATTTAATGACTACTCCTCTACTGGTCACGTCACACAGTACGGCGCAACGTTTAAACACGTTTGTACTTGTGTTATTGAGATTAATTAACCATAATATAGAAACATTGTTAGCTGTAGAGAAGAAGCTAGAGCGTTTGAATTCGGAGGCATTGCGTCATTGTCAGCCACTTCTCAATGCAGTCACAGTAGGGTTCACTAAGCAGGTTTGAAAAGTTTCTGTGCCTTGATGCGTCGCATGAGTGCAAAGCAGCAATACTGGCATCGTCTTCAAATCCTCTGTTTAAGTTAAAGTGGATGACAATAAAAGGCAAATTTAATACTAACATTGTCAAAAAGAGGGTTCAAGAAATGTTGGTTAATGCTGTTAAGAGCCTCAGCGAGCAGACCCCCCAGCAACAACTAAGTGATGCTGCATCTGACGGAAGTGCAGATGATTTCTTCTGTTATGAGTCTGGTTCCACTAATGTCTCTGCAACCCAAGATTCCACTGAGATGGAAGTTTTACAGTATCTGGGTGACGGAAGTCATTCTCTCCAATCTCTGAGGCAGTACCCAGGAATTCTACAGGTCTTCCTGAAGTATAACACACCACTACCATCCTCTGCTCCTGTAGAACGGTTGTTTAGTTTGGCTGGTCACATTCACGCTCCAAAAAGGAATAGACTGTCTGACCAGATGTTTAGCCAGCTGGTATTTTTGAAGGGTAATAGTAATTACTTTTAATTGTTAGTGTAATATTTTCAGTCATTCATGTATCCTACAAAATTAAAACATACTTTCATTAAATAAAGCAATTGTTTTTATTGACATCTATAAAACCCATTAAAATGTCGTTGATTTTACTTACAGTGCGTACAAATTACTAGTATAAACAATAATATCTAATACCTAGATATTAAATGAATAATTATAAAAATGTACCGGCGATACATGTATCGGCGATGCATGTATCGGTATCGCCGTATCGGTATCGCTTAAGACATCTAGAAAGTATCGGCGTATCGGTATCGCCTAAGACGTTCTTCATGTATCGATGTATCGGTATCGCTTTAGCGATTTTCATGTATCGATGCCCATCACTGCTTGTAAGTTATAACAGACTAACAAGAGAGGATAATAACAATAAATGAGCACTTGAGTAAGGATAGCGTATACTGTATAGGCAGAGCTCACAAGTAAAAAACTTGAAATGAAATGATGAACATAATTATGATGTTAAAGTTAAAATTTCGTAAAATATTCGGACACTGTACGTTTTATTCGAACAAATTTATAGCCCCCCCCCCCCCCCAAATTGTCCATACGCCTATGCTAGTTGGGCGTGGTCTTTTAGGGGGCTCTCTTGCAATTCAGTTTGGTAGTTTAGATATAGTGTTGGGATTGTAAAATTGGGATTTATTATTATTATTAATGAATATAAAATAACAGAATTCATAATGTATAAATGGAAAATATGTTAGGTTTAATAGATGGATTATAAAGTAGGAAATAAAATAAGTAGGAAAAAAATTATTGAAATCATGCATTAATTACCGTTTCTTAAGATGCAACAATAAATAAAGAATAGATGTGTAAAGCGCGAATGGAACAATGAAATCATCTTGATGGAAAGGCAGCGCATCGCTCGGAAGCAGGGATGTGATGCGTACGATAATTATCATACATATACGATAATTTGGAGTCTGTGTACGATGTACGATACTGTCTTCGAAATGTACGATAATTTTGGCCTGTCAGTCATATTTATCAAAAGCACTGGAAAAAACTTCTTTTCAATGTGCAATTGTCCCGATTAAAAGGATTGTAGAGGTCTGGATAAAAAATTCGGAGGGCTCTAGAGGTTTTCTAGTCCAGTGTGAGAGTCAGAGGTATTTGTATCTGGCAGCAGTGCATCATCTTTGAGTTAGCCCAACAGCTTGTAAACAACATTCTGCACAGGAGAGTAGGACAGAACTACGGAGAGCTTGCTACTGTTGTCATTCTTTTACTTTGAAACCAATACACTTAATGTAGTACAGGAAAGTGTCAAATGTTTCAACTTTAATCCATATATATGTACGATAATTTTGGCATGCCTGATACAATACGTTGGGTTGGAGGACAGCACAACCCTGCTAAGAAGAAAGTCAGTCAAGAAGAGTCGAGAGCAGAAGTTGAGCCGAGGAGAGAGTCAGATAGAGTCGTCTGTCCCCTTAAGATCATTTTGTTTTCTCTTGTTAATTTGTTTTCAGCATTTCGATCAGAACCCGTAGGAAGTAGGGCCTATATTTAAGATGAAATAATAACAGTAAATTCAATTAATTTTTCACTAGGGCCAACGAAAGAGAAAATTCTATCCGCGGCCCAAGGTTTTTATTTATGTCACGCGCGAGGTTATATCGTTTTTGAAAGCCAACTTGATTTTTGGTCAAGGATTGACTTGTCTATTGAATTGTGTATGTAATTGTAAAACTAACCTAATTTAAGAACATAAGATTAAAAGTATAAAACTTTTGATATTTCATAATAATACTGTGTAAATTTATATTAATGGTCTAAATTTAAATGTTTTAAGATAATACAACGATAAACATTACTGTTTACTTAGTTGTGGTCTAGTGAAAAAACTAAATAATCGGAACCAAACTAACAATGGTAGCGAAATAACAATGGTTACGCTACCATCCTTAGTGTTGGCATTGGCAACTGTATGTTCATTATTCATAGTGATTCACTGGCCTACATAGTCAGTGCTTCAGACAACTATCTCTTAACCTTCTACACACCACTTGTATAATGTATGTACCTGTTGAGTCTGAAATAAAGTGGTTGTTGTTGTTGTTACGTATGTGCATCGTGTAGTCGTCACGCACCAACCCACGAACGAGTCAATGGTCGGTTTATCGAAACACTTGGGAAACCCCAAACCCTATAACAGGATTGTTACGCTATACAATGGTGCAGGTTGTGCTGTTGCAAGGTTTAGAAAGAAGACCATAAACAGTGACCCTTTTTTATTTATGCTAACTTAGGTCTGAAGTAGGCCCGTGTAGAGTCGACAACCCTGAGGTAGGACCGGATACGACCTCCAAGTCCATAAATTTTGTTTTACTCTAGTTTAACTTAGGCCAGGGGTGGCCAACCTTTTACATTTCATTCGCCAATTTTTTCACGCATGAGTTCAGATGCGCCATACAAGTCTTGTACCCCCATTCAATTCTTGTATAAAATATGTTAATATAGATATATTTAGCATTTTTACATGATATAATGATTTAATATAAAAACAATGTAAACATTACTTACCTTAATGAGACTTTTGAGTCTGTTTTGATTTCACCAAGCTTTTAATGTTTGGAGTTAAATTAGTTACTGAGAGCAGCAGAGAATTCAATGCACCACTTCTAATCATCCAATGCGCCACTTTTGGCGCATGCGCCATAGGTTGGCCACCCCTGACTTAGGCTAAAAGTTAAGGTAGTCCTTCAGAATTTGGCCGTTTAAGGCTCATCTCCCAGCAAACACACTACGTAAATACAACATTGTATCCTGGTTGAATCTTGGTCATGTCAGAAAGTGACGTTGTACTGACTTTGTTACAACGTAAAACTTAAGCGTTATATTGCAACGTTGATACAACGTTGCATAATGACGTTGTATACACGTGAAGTACCAGGGCCGGATTAAGACCTTTAGAGGCCCTAAGCACTTAAAAGATTTTGGTGCCCCATATATATGTAATTCAAAATATAAACAAAAATAAACCATAAAATAAAATTTTATTTTTTGAAATGAAACAAAACTTACAGTAAGATGGAAAATAATGTTTATTTTTGTATACTTCCACTTCATTTATATTTGAAAAGTTTTCTCCTACTTTTTTTAATTGCAAAGTCTTTGATCAGATCCTCAAAACTAATCTTACGTAACACATCTGCTTCTATACTTAGTAGAGATAAGGCATCCAGCCTGCCTTGTTGCATAGTTGTTCTGTTGGTATTTTTAATATACTTCAACTGAGAAAATGAACGCTCAGCTGAGCAATTTGTGACCATTAATGTTAAAAATATACGAAAGGCAATTTCTACATTTGGGAAGGCACACTCAATATTGTCTTCTACAATTATTTTATAAAGTTCAGCATGACTGAATCTTGTTTTTACATTTTTTTTTGCACTGAACTTATGGCACACATATGAGTGAAACTGCTGAAGCTCAGCAGAGAAATTAGTGTTCAAGTCCTCTGGGTAAGCATCAATCATCTTTTTACAACCCTGAGAATACCTTTCAATTTCAGTAGATGATGAAGTGGTGACATTATGTGGCACATCACTTAGAAAAGAAAATCTCTCTGCTATTTCTTTGTATATCTCTCCTCTTCTTCTCATCTCAGTTTCAAGTTTGTCAACAATTGTGTAAAAGGTGGTGATAAGAAATTTATCTCTGGCATTCAGATATACTTCTGGTGCATCTCCGTCATTGAGTACCTTCTTTCTGATACGTTTGCGAGTTTGAGCTGCCTTGTAATCAACATCTGGTAGCATTTCCTTTGTAGCTGCTTCATATCTTTCAAATTCATCTCGTGAAGTGCACAGTTGGTCAGCTAATGATCCATACAGATCTGCACATGTTTTTAAGTTCACATCCTTATTCTGTAGAACTTTGCTTTTGCTTACTCTATGAAAATTTTGCAAAATCTCATCCCAAAAATTCAACATAAAAACGAATTCTAGCTCTTGCATCTTATTTGCAATATTATTTGCTTCTCTTCTAGTGTCTCCCTTTTGTGACTGGTCTTCAGCTATACATTCTAACGCTTCTAAAATTTTAAGGAAAGATTTCAAAATTGCTGCTGTTGCCATAGCATGTGCCTCCCATCTGGTATCAGAGAGGGATTTTAAGACACTTTCATTTCCAATACAACCTTTAAGAATTTCCCACCTGCTGGTTGAGGCTAAAAAAAAGGTATAGAGCAACTGCACTGTAGAGAAGAAATTAACCGCCTCTTGACAGCAGTCAACAGCACTTCGGCCTACCAGATTTAGTGAATGGGCTGCACAGGGCACATATATAGCAAACTTGTTTGTTTCTAAAATTTTTTGCTGCATCCCCTTATAACGCCCAGACATGTTGGCAGCGTTGTCGTAAGATTGGCCCCTACATTTTGAAAAGTTTAGCTTACAAACTTCACGTAAGTACTGCAACACCTGATTTGCCATTTCCTCACCAGTATGGCTTTTCATTTTCAGAAAGGTTAAAAAGCG
This sequence comes from Bathynomus jamesi, assembly GCA_023014485.1. Taxonomy (NCBI): domain Eukaryota; kingdom Metazoa; phylum Arthropoda; class Malacostraca; order Isopoda; family Cirolanidae; genus Bathynomus; species Bathynomus jamesi. The sequence continues at coordinate 391,871 of JAJOZX010001015.1, read as the reverse complement.
TTCAATAGGCTGTCCATCTTTTAAGTACCTAAGTACAACACTTAACTGATCGATATGTGATAGATCTGGTGTTGAATCAACTGACAAACTAAAATAACCAGAAGATTTTACTTCGTCAACAATGAGTGCGTGGACCTTTTGAGCCATTAGTTGAATGAGTTCCTCACAGGTGGTTTTGGACAGGTAAGAAGGATTTCCTTTGCCCGAATTTCCATATTTCAAAATGTGACCTGCTAAAAATGGATCAAACCGGCTTATGAGCTCAAGCAGCCCTAAAAAATTCCCATTCTGCAATGATCCAAATCTTTCTTCTGTTCCTCGAAAAGACAAGCCACGTTCAGCTAACGTACAAATAACAGCTATGACACGCCTCAAGACATGTTCCCAGTAATCACACTCTTCCTGAATTTGTTTTTCCAACTGTTGTCCCAACCCCGCACCTTGTCTGCGAGTTAAGTATGTTAGCATAGAGTCTCGGTGAGTAGTGCTTTTTTTATGATGATCAATTACAATAGTATTTCGCCAGTCACTGAACCCTGCTTGTGACACCTCGGTGATTCCAACGTCATCATATTTTGATTTTGAAGTGATCAAAGTGGTATTTGTGTCCACTTCTGATGACGGAGATTGGTTTTGATTCAGAATCGGTATATCATGTTGACGTTGTGGTCGTGGAACTTGTGTGAAGAAATCAGTCAGCTTTGCAGTCTTGGACTCTAAATCCAAAGTCTTCTCTTGTTTCTCTTTTGATAGTTTTCGCTTTTGTGCACCACTTAACTGAACACGTTTCATCTTGGTTCTTGGGGTCTGTAAAATACAGAAATAAAAAGAATATTTTATTTGTATATTATGTGGCAATCAACACAGTTACACATATCACAATCTTGGCTTTGTTCTTTTATTCTCAGAAAGACAAAATGGGAACCGTACACAACCAAAGTGGCAATTTAAATATAAGTGGCAATTAAATATAACTCAACCGAAATATCAACTCGAAATGTTGAATACAAATCAAATCGAAAGAAGGAACCAAAAGAAGGAACCGAAAGAAGGAACCGAAACCTATAAAATAAAAATACTTAACATTAGAATTAATAATACGCAATCTATAAAAATATCAATATTAACATTTCACTATTAACGAGCCACATTTTATATTTACATTTATTTATTTATTTAAAACACAATATTTAATTATAGGAAATATGAACATTTGCTTAGGGCCTAAATTGTCCTAACTACGTTTGATGTTATATATACATTACAAATTATTCACTCTGGTTATTACAATCTAAATTCTTTTATACTGTTATGACAATAGATAAATAAATTATAAAATAAAGATACGTGTATGATAAAATATTGTTATATATACAAATAAAGTACACTTCATAGACTTACCCTAGAGAAGAAGAGAGAGCAACAGATAAACTTCTTCAACGCTAATTAACTTAGGTCAGTATATCTTATTATTATAATGGCCGTGATAAACATCACTTGATACAACAGCAATATAGAGAGTTTATAGTTTCTTTTATTTTAATATTAATTTATATTACAATTCTATAAACCTAAATCTTTCTGTAAAACAATACCAAATGATTATGTAAAATATATATTTAATATTATATGCACAAATCACACGTTCAGAATAACTTCCTATAGCACACGAAAATATTTAATCTATATGTATTTTTAATATGGCGCTCAAAGATTTGATATAAACAAAATAATAACGCAAAGCGTAAAGTGTGTGATTACAACGAAATATATTTATTCTCTCAAAAGGGTTGTTGTTCACTACAAATTCAAACAATGAAAAAAAATAAATACTATATATGAATATATATAATTCAGTTTTCAACAGCTTATAGGCTATAAGCCGCGATTATAATAGTATAATAAATCCATGGTAAATCCGACAATGGAAAATTTCTGTGGTGGCCCCCTTCCCTTGATGCCCTAAGCACGGGCTTATTTTGCTTAATGGTTAATCCGGCCCTGTGAAGTACAAGTAAACTTCTGACGTAATTTTTTGTACGTAGCATAGACGTTGTCTGCAAGGAAGGTTTTACATCCATACCATATAGTTTCGTATTACATTATTCTTTGTTACAAAATTTGTAACGGAGTTACATACGACATACTACTATTTCAAATAGGGCACCTTTGGTGGACCAAACTCTATCGTTGAGACGTTGAGACAACGTTGTATCTACGTAAAGTTTACGTAATATCACAACATTGAATCTACGTAAGGTTTGCGTAATATCACGACGTTGTATCTACGTAAAGTTTATGTAATATCACAACGTTGTATCTACGTAAAGTTTACGTAATATCATAACGTTGTGAAGACGTAACTGAAACCACACAAATTTACATTGTATCTACATCACAGTGCTAAAATGCAACCTTGTGACAACGTTGTATCTACGTAAAATTGTTAGCTGGGCTGGGATTCCGACCCCAATCAAAAAGAAAAAAATAACAGTCTTCATCTTTCGAATTCAGGGAGTTAAAACCAAAGAGAAATTGACAAAGATCACATCTAATTGCGTTTGACTCATTGGTTGCATTGCTGCAAATCTTAGTGTGGTCGAAATCGGTTACCCATTTTCGTGCTATTTATAAATAGCAGTGGTGGGCACCGTTAACCAAAAAGTTAACTTCGTTAACCGCTAATCCGTTAACCAAAAAGTTAACTTCGTTAACCGTTAATCCGTTAATTCGTTAAACATGTAACGGAAGTTACCGATAAACCGTTAACGTTAACTTTTATTATAAAAAAAATGAAAAACACAATATATATATAATTTAATTTTCCCTCTTCTTCTCGTTCTCCATTTTGTCCTTGAGATGCATGTTGCCCTTCATGAAAATTAGCATATCAAAGTTTTCATCAGACAGGGATGATCTCTTGGCCCTCAGGATGTCCTTGCCCATAGAGAACAAACGCTCCACTGCAGCACTGGAGGGGATGGCTGTGTTGAACTTGATGAACAAGTCCACCAACACTTGCTCACCCAAGAAGGCAGCATCTGTCAGCAAGTCCTTGGAGTTGGTCTCCAGCCAGGTTTTGACCAAGTTCTGGGCCTTGCCCTTGAGTGACCTGTGGCTTCTGCTGCTCTCTTTTGTCTGGATGACAGCACTGAAGAAGTCATCCTCCTCCTCCTCCTCCTCCTCGTTGTTGCTGCCTCCACTGTTGCTGCCCACTTCGTTGGATGTGGTACCTAGAAGTACCGCCAGGACATAAAGGGTTAAGGTGAAAACGCTCCCATTGTAAGACATCAATTGACTTAATTTATGTCATCAAAGTGACATGAGAATTGAAATCTTACCTGATCAGTTTTATGGTTCTTGAAATGTATCAAGGAGACTACTAATAAGGTACTCACAGACATATTATAAATATACATGACTTACTTGACAACGATTATTTTTAAATATTCACTAGCACAAACATGTTGCGCAAGAGACAGACTGCAAATGAAACGAATGTAGTTATTTGTTGTAATTGTTACATATATATTATTGAAAGTGCCTTAAAATGCTCGTGATATTTCTTGAAAGAAGTTGAAACATTCAACTCAAATGGCAAATCTTTCTGCCTGATTTTACAGTCGACCATGTTTTGCTCAAACCAATGCCATAAATAACTATCATATTTGGTAAGACACAAATTGTGGCGACGGAAACAAATATATCGCCTGATTTTGCACTGCGGAAATGGAAATTCGTTCATCACTATTAACAGTGGCGGATTAATTGCGCACCTGCTTAGCACTGAAAATAATAGAAACTTTTAAACGGTTATTTATGAACTTTTTGGGTTAACGGACTTGAGTTAACGGAAGTTAAATGTAACGGAAGTTAATTAGTCCGATAATGATTTTCAAAGTTAACTTAAAAGTTAAATCGTTAACGAAAAAGTTAACTTCGTTAATTAACGATTAACGGATTAACGGTTTGTGCCCAGCTTTGATAAATAGTAGTAAATAAAGAATGGTGAGCGAAATATTGACTCAGGAAGTAGAGGGTGAAGGTTGCGGGAGTTTTAACTATAGGGGAGTGTAGGAGGGTGGTCTTCGTTACTCTTGAGGATAAGGGATGTCACGCGTTATGTATGTTCACTGACTCGTTTCCGTGAGAGTGGGCGCGGGGGTAACCGGGAGAGAGCTGTAGCAATTCTGAGGAAAAACAAAGCGCCTTTTTCAAACGTATGGATGGGCAGCTAAATTTTTTTCCGCTGAAACAATACATTCGAAAAAGGGCTGTATAGAATAATTTGTTTTGTTTTAATTTTCATGACATACGTCATAATTTTGCGACTTAAGAAAATATCACTTTCCGTGCACTAATATTGACATAGCTGCTGGTACTTTCAAAAAAAGTGACTGCTAGATTTTCACTATTATTCAGATTTTATTCAGACTTCGATCGAAACATGCGTTACCACTACACAGGGCATATAACCTTGCTTAACCACGCCCCACCAGCAGCCCCGCGTCTTAACCACTAGGCTACCCAGGGTATCCATTTATCTACCAACCAACTTTTTGTGTGTGGAAAAATGAACAGCTGGGTTTTGCTGCGCGCCGGCTGCCGTCACCGGGTCTTGATCCCGGGGCCGATGGATTCGTAGTCAGCAACGCTAATCACTACACTACCGAGGCGCGCATATATATATATATATATATATATATATATATATATATATATGGGATTAATTTCACACTTAAACATGTGAAATAAATGAATGATGCAAACCCACGAGGAAAGAGGAAAAAATTATGCCAAGGTCTTTCGTGTATTCAGCAATACAACTCTTCGAAAGGCCTTGGAATGATTTTATCTTTTTCCTTGTGGGTTTACAACGTTGCATCATATATATATATATATATATATATATATATATATATATATATATATATATATATATATATATATATATATATATATATAATACTTGATAAGTTTGTTTCCAGGAAACCTCAAAGTATAATGAAAAAGAAAACCAAAGAAGCAACATAAAACATGACTTTAATATAAATCCGACATTTCGAGGGATACAACCCTTATCTTCAGGATAAATTCTAAAAATATAAAAAGTTAAAATTTAAAACAATTACAAAATAAAAAATTTACGAAATAAATCTTACATTAAAATTTAAAATAGACAGGAAAATTTCTGGTGAAAAAGGAATGTTACATCCAATCGAATTTTCACGTATTATGGATCCCATTGGATTACTGATGGGACGACCGGTGCGAGACCACGTACTCAAATGCTGATCAATGTGGAATTCAAGTAATCGAATGGTACTTCCAACGTAAGACTCGCTCTTGCAGTGCGAGCAACCGAATTTATAGACGCATGACGAACATAGAAGGGGAGGAAAATCTATCCTTAAAATGAAAGTAAGATCCTACCGTTGAAGAATTTACAAAAACGAACTTAAAATTAATTTGGGGGAAAATTTTCTTCAGGGCTGCAGACAGGACTTTTTCAATCTTGTCACTAACAAGACCGAAGTAAGGAAAACTAAGGGAACAATTGTCTTTGGGAACATTAAGAACAGGTGTCTTAGGTCTATAAATATTATCAAGAAATTTAGAAATATATTTAGGAATTAATTTTTTAGGAAAATCATTGGTAATAAAAAGTTTATTAAATATTAAAATTCATGATGAAGACCAATGTAGGACGAATATAAATGATAAGTTCGGTAAGTAAGAATAATAAAAAAAAGTGTATACGTAAAAAAAACTTGTACCCAAACCTGTAAAAGTTTATTTATGAAATACTGAGGTAGAAAAAAAACTATTCAGCTTCTCAATAGACAAATCCAAAAAAGGGAGGATGTTGCTATTCTACTGTATGATTCGATAGTAAATTTAATGTTAGGATGATGTGCATTAAGATAATTTAAAAACTTTTCAGCATGTGATTGCCATCGAAAGAGAGTGAAGGTATTATCTACATATCTTCGATAAAAGACGGCGAAAATCAAGAGGACAGGTATTAAAGACCTGTTCTTCGAAATGACACCTGAAAATATTTGCCAGAGTAAATATATCGAGTGGCTAGGAAAAACCGTCCAGATACTTAAAGTACAGTAACTAAAAGATTATAAACTTTACAATCACGAGATTTGGCTCAGTATATTTTCAATTAGTTAGCAACATACCATAAAAATTTCAGAATTCTACCTGTTATACTTTTTTCATAGTGAAAGAAGCAAACATATAAATCACTGAAAATATATCATAGAATCGAAATTTTATTACTCACAAAAATGTCTATTGAAAAAAATGATCAATATGGCCACCGTCTTGCTCACAAACAGCTCTTAGTCTTTTCTTCCATGATGATGATACATTTCCTGATTTCCTTTAGAGTTATTTTATTCCAACATTGAAATATCTTTTCTTTTAACTCCCTTTCCGTGAACTTTTCTGCTCGACCTTCATAAGCTTTTTCTGTCAATAAGTTCCATATCAAATAATCCATCGGGTTGCAGTCCGGTGATTGAGGAGACCACTTATTTTTTTCTTAATGAAATAAGTAACATTCTGTTGCAGATAGTCCTGTGTAGACTTGCTTGTATGAGAAGTAGCTCTGTCTTGCTGGAATATGACGTCATTATCAGGATACGGACGGCGGCAATCCGGCAAAAGATTTTGGTCCAAGAATTTGACAGAAGTTTCGGAGTTCACTTTAGTGTTGTTGATGTCAATGAAATGAATATCATTCTTTCCATTCCAAGACACTCCAGCTAAAACTATAACTTTCTTTGAAAAATGAGATGTTTGGTAGTATAGTCTTGACGCAGGAATATCTTTTTTCTGAGTACCGTAACCAACATAATTTTTCCAGCTTTGCGCAATTTTAATGATAAAGTCCTTTTCATCAGTGAAAACAATTTCTTTTAACATCACTAACTGAAAAATTGCCTAGTAACTTTTTGCAACGAGTTTTTCTTTTCTGTGTAATATTACTATCACGCTTTGAGAAACGGATTCTTTTGAATGCCTTAATCTTTAGAGTTCCCTGCATTAAGTGAACGGAACCGCGGCTAATCCCCAAATATTTTGCGATTTTTCTCTGAGACAAGTGAGTCCCAGGTCGAGCTTCCTGGGAAGAACAGACAGACTATATCATACATAGGTTATATTTTTCTTGAGTGGAAACACTTTTTGGCCTACTACTTCCAGCTTTCCTTTCAGTCGATCTTGTTTCTTGAATTTTCTTTATCAAACTATTCACTAATCTTTAATTCCAATTCTTTCAGGAAATTCTTTCAAGATTCTTTCATCGGCCCATCTTTTCTCGGTGAAACACGCTTCAATTATTGCCTTGTCTTTTATGCTGAAAATCACGATTACAAGGGTTGCAAAAAGTTTAAGCTATCAAATTACACATTTACACCTCTTGATACTCTGATACACACAAAGTGCTAAAATAAATCCAACGGGGGCAATAATTATATGTATATTTATTTATTAAGCTGAGATCTAAAATTAGATGTGAACACCATCACTGTCACTACAAATCTCAAATCTATCCACTCCATTGGGAATAGGGTTGCCAACTCCATGAAATTTGAAAAAAAGGACAAGAACATCAATTCCAATATACTGTCTACAAGGTTAGGGAAAGAAGTAAAATTTTATTTATAATTTATTACAATTTATACTGCATGCTTTTTTATTGCATATTTTCTTAAAGTAAATATTTTTATTGATATACAGATATTGACCCATTGAGTCATGCATTGACAAAATTTATGGTAACAATATTTATTTTTAAATTTATACTTTTCCGCTACACGGAACGTTAACATTTAAGTGAAGAAATGAATTTATAAAATGTTACTCGACTTAAGACTTTATAATTATTTCCTTTTAAACAAAAGTTTTGTTATAAAACTGTTGTTTGGAACAAGATTGTTATCAGAAAAGGACAAATGGCGTCCTTTCCGAACTCAAGAAAGGACAAGGACAAAAATCTACAAAAAGGACTGTCCTTTTCAAAAAAGGACGGTTGGCAACCCTAATTGGGAAACACATTCTCAAGCGTCTCTTGGGTTATTTTAGCAACTTCCGCGACAATGCGGGTTCGCAGATGTTGCAGGTCTGTAACTCTTGTTTTGTAAACCTCAGACTTTATAAAGCCCCATGCAAAGAAGTCTAATGGTGTTAAATCCAGAGACCATGCTGCCCAGGTCTGGTTTCCATCACGTCCAATCCAGCGATTTCGTAAGAGCTCATCAAGGTACGCCCGAACGATGTTTGCATAGTGATATGGAGCTTCATTTTGTTGAAAGACAACAGGGTCGAGAATGCCATCTGAACGAAGCTAGAGTCCAAGAAAGAAACTGATGAAGCATGTCAAGATAAATTGGCCCTGTTACCATAGCTTCTGCAAAGAAAAAAGGTCCGTAAATCTTTGATCTTGTCATACCCAACCAGACATTAACTTTAGGAGAATCTCTTTCCCATTCGTAGAACTCTGTTGGTTTTACACTAGCCCAGATATAGCAATTACTGTATGTGTGGAATGTCTCCTCATCGTTGAAGAGAAAGTGGTTTAATAAGTTTTCGGTATGAATTTTTTCAATCAATATTTTGCACAGGCGGCTCGTCTTGGATAATCCTCTTCGTGTAATTCATGTAGTACTTGAATATGGTAACTTTCCTTTTTTAATGTTGATTTTAAAATCCTTAGAACAGTCGTTTTTGGTATGTTCAGTCTACGTGATGCTGTGCGAGTTGACATTCTGGGAATTGTTTCAAAGGCATCTCTTACCAATTCGACATTTTCTCGAGAGGTACCTGGACGTCCAGATCTTGCTTCATCATGAACAGATCTAATAGGTGCATCTAGAGGGGGGGAGTCAGCGACGTCTGGCTCCCCCCTACCTCAATTTCTTGTAAGTACCCTATTTGAATTATGTGTATGCCTCTGAAAACAATTTTGCTTTTGTAATAGATCATGGTTATTTCATTTTATTTAAATTCTATTTTGAGTCTTTATCCGTATACATTGTACTTCCAAATTTGTAGTTGTAATGATTTTCGTAGGTGCCCTTAGTACTGGTGCAGCCATATCACTATTTTTATCTTCATCTTATTCTGATAGTTCTTTTAATTGGCAAGACATTTTTAATTGTTAGAAAAATTTTCTGTGATAACTGTTGTACCCAAATTGGATTTTTATGCATTGAATGAGATTGAGCTAATAAAACAATACAATCGATTTTACACTCGCTCAATGGTGGTCTGTTTCAAGAAAACAATTTTAGTACTGTGCCCTTTTTATTTTAGGGGATGCCCTCTTTACTTTGGACCCCCCCTTACTGAAATGCCTAGATCGGCCCTTGGGGGAAGAGACTAAATATATGTTTAAATGTAGAATGTTCTAAGGAGGTACTAATTAATGACTCAGAAATCTGGCAGGCTATTCATAAGTTAGATGATAACAAAAGTTGTGGCAAAGATGGGATACAAGCCTAGATAAGGGCCGATCTAGACATTTAAAATGTTGTAGCCCTCGTATAAGTCAGAGCCATTCTCTGTGACCAATGGTGCTAGGCAGGAAGGGCTACTATCCCCCTACTTATTCAATGTTTATATGAATAAAATATAATCTATCTGTTGTGCTGAACACCTGTAAAATAGGCTGCTATATTGGTACAATGATTGCTAATCATCTAATATATGCAGATGATCTAGTTCTTATTTCTCCATCTGTAAAAGGGCTCAGCGCACTTTTAAAGGTATGTGAAAGGTGTGGGAAGTGTGATGGATTGGTGTGACTAAAAGTCTGCAGATCGACACACCAAAAAAACATCTTAATAATAAAAACTAATATTGATCTGGCAGCGCTGGTTTTGACGGATTAGGGCGGATATGTAGCGATGATGTTTTGGGATGATCATTAGCATTGCGATTATGGATGTAGTGTTGAGTGTCGTTGTACTATTGTGAACTACTAGCCTATCTAGATATACTAATATAGCTATTGACTAACTAATAGACTGACAACTGCTAGACTAACGACTATTACTGGCTATCTAGAATATTGTCTGGAACTGTTGTTCTATACTTGAGGTGAGTCTATAATTATTTCGATGAGTAACTTAATTCTGGTTATTGTACTGTATCTGTATATAGTGTGTGAACAATAGCCTTATCTACCGGTCACTACATTGGCGACGAGGGTTTTCTTTTTTTTTGTTTTCTGGTTGCATTTTTGTCTTTTTTCCGCTTGTGGGAAGGGGCTAGTGAAGTGCAAATTGCTAAACTGCAGTTCAAGGGTTCTTGCATTGAGCCTAGTTTGTGTGTAGGCTATTTTGATTATGCCTGTTATTGGTCAAACAGACCCCTATACGGAGGGGTGTTAGAAAATCTAGAAGAGGAAGAGCCATTGTTGTCCCAAGGCGATATGATGACTAAACTGATTGGTGCAGCATTGCTTGTATATATTAAGTTAAGGTGTGTGTGTATCCATCTCATAATTGTAAGGTTAGTGAAAAATTAACTTAATTTAGAGCTAGCATTTTTGGGCTCTTGTGGCATCATTGTTTGGGCACTCTTGTGGCATCATTTTTTGGGGGCACTGCGCGTCCTGCCTTCTTGTTTGTTGAATGCGGCACTTACAGGGCGTGGTCTTATAGAGAGCTCTCTTGCAATTCAGTTTGGTTGTTTAGATACAAGATTGTTGCATCGTGCAATGGTGCAGGTTGTGTTGTTGTTGCAAGGTTTAGAAAGAAGACCATAAATAGTGCCCCTTTTGTTTTTTATCTTAATTTTATACAAGTGAGACCTAAGGGAGGCCCACATCGAGTCAGCAACCCTGAGGTAGGACCTAATAGGACCTCCAAGTCCGTAAGTTTTTAGTCGAGCTTAACTTGGGCTGTAGGTTGAACTGGCCCTTCAGAGTTTGGCCGTTCAGGGCTCAGCTAGGATTCTGAACCCAATAAAATAAAAAATAACAGAGGGCGAGGACGATTTTGACACGTACACAGATAGAGTGGAGTTGTTTTTTGCAGCGAATTCTATACCAGATAATAAAAGGGTACCATCTTTTTTAACTCTAATAGCCCCTAAAACTTATAGTCTAATTAAAGATCTGGTAGCTCCTAAGAGTACAGCAGAGTGTAGTTATACAGATTTAGTTACAGTTCTAAAAGATCACTATAAGCCTCAAGTGGTAGTGATTTTTGAGAGATTTCAGTTCTATTCTCGAAATCAGGCTGTAGGTGAATCAATTGCTGACTTTGTAGCTAGCCTAAGGAAACTGGCTAGTACTTGTGAGTTTGGCCCTAACCTAACAGAAATGCTACGGGATAGATTTGTCATGGGTTTGAGAGAGGAGGCCACTCAGCGAGAACTATTGACAATTAAAAACCTAACTTTTGATACTGCAGTAGTACTAGCCACAACTAGGGAAGCTGCTGCTAAGGATGCAAAGGCATTTGGTGATGTGAATTTGATCAGGCCTAAATCTAATATTAACCTAAATAGTAGGTCTACAGGAACTAAGGCTAAGGATAATCCAAAGGTTAGCCAAAGAAACTTTCTAAAAGCAGATAGTTGAAAAAATTGGCCTAAGCGAAGTGCTAAACCTAAAAACCTTGTACTGGCTGTGGCAAACAGCATTGGAAGGTAGACTGCCCTTTCAAGGAGGCAGTATGTTATAAATGTAACAAGGTTGGACATATAGCAAAGGTTTGTTTTTCTAAAATGCATAAACCTCCTTTATCAGCCAACAGTCTAAAGCAGTCACAGATAGGCTCTGAATATATTTTCAGTCAGGATGGCACTACAAATGCTGGTCCTTATATTATAGATGCTACTATAAATAAAGTCAAACTTCCAATGGAACTGGATACAGGTGTAGCTGGAACTATAATTTCTAAGGATTATTTTGTAGAAAAATTCCAAAACTCCATACTACTATATCATTCTAAGGCTACTCTGAGAAAATATGGAAATGTTGAGATGCCAATATTAGGAGAGGCTAAAGTTCAAGTTACAATAAATGATACAAAGTATCACAAACAGTTAACACTTTTAGTGATTGATGAACCAGGTCCTACTCTTCTAGGTAGAGATTGGATTCATGCTCTAAACTTGCTTATTCATAACATTATAGTTGATCATCAATCAATAAATTGTTCTGTAATACGTAATAATATCTCAATTCTTTTAAAGGAATTTCTACTAAAATTATTTGGGCCTACTCTTGGCATGCTCAAAGATCATAAAGTGTCTATTGAATTGGATAATGAAGTCAGCCCTAAATTTTGTAAAGCTAGGCCATTGCCTTATGTTCTAAGAGAAAAGGTAGAATTGGAGCTAGACAGGCTCACTAAGGAAAAGGTTATTGAACCTATATCGCACTCATTATGGGCAGCACCTATTGTCCCTGTGTTAAAACCTAATAAGAGTGTTCGTATTTGTGGGGACTACAAAGTAACTGCTAATAAGGCTATTCCAATAGATAAATATCCTATTCCTAATCCTGCTGATATTTTTAGTAAGTTAGCTGGTAATAAATACTTCTCTAAGCTGGATATGTCACAAGCCTATACACAGCTGGAGCTTGATGAAAAATCTAAGGATATCACAACTATAAATACTCACAAGGGTCTATTTCGTTATAATAGATTATGTCATGGTATTTCATCAGCTCCTGGCATTTTCCAAAGAACTATTAGTCGCATATTAGATAGAATTTCAGATGTGGTATGCTGGATGACATCCTTATAGCTGGAAAAACAGAAGCAGAACATACGTCTAGTCTAAGGACAGTTTTGCAGAAGTTAGCAGCTGCTGGTTTAACTCTAAATAAGGAAAAATGTATCTGGATAACTAATGAAATTCAGTATTTGGGATTTAAGATTGATTCATTAGGTCTGCATCCTACTAAGGATAAAGTTGATGCTATTTGTAAGGCTCCTGCACCTACTAATGTCACTCAGCTTCAAGCCTATCTAGGCTTGCTTAATTTCTACAGGAAATTTCTACCAAATGCTGCTACTACATTGGAACCACTAAATAAATTACTCAGGAAAGACACTAAATGGAGTTGGGATAAAGAGGAACAGTCTAGTTTTCAACAGTCAAAGGAGCTCTTACTCAATTCTCATGTTTTAGTGCATTTTGATCCTAAACTACCTACAGTTGTAACTGCTCATATGGCATTGGAGCAGTACTTGCTCATAATATTAACGGGGAAGAAAGACATTTCTTGTTTCCCGCACTCTAAATACAGCAGAGAGGAATTATTCACAGGTAGAACGTGAAGCATTAGCCCTAACCTTCGCAGTAAAAAAAATTCATTTTTACTTGTGGGGTCAGCAGTTTACCCTAGTGACTGATCATAAACCGTTGTTAGGGTTGTTTGCTCCTAATAAACAAATTCCTATCTTGGCTGCAGGACGAATACAACGTTGGGCTCTCATGCTACAAGCCTATTCTTTCAATCTAGTGCACCGGTCAGGTAAGCATTTGGGTAATGCTGATGCTTTAAGCCGGTTACCTTTAGATGCTTCCATTGAATGTGTCCCAATTCCAGCTGAATGGGTTCACTTAGTTGAATTTCTAGGGACAACACCAGTTACAGCTATGATTATTGCTCAGTGGACTAAATCTGATCCTATTTTGTCTCATGTTTATCAGATGGTCTCTAGTGGTTGGCCTATGAAGGTGGACAGTTCTTACCAACCTTTCCACCAAAGACGCACAGAGTTGTCTATTCAGGATGGATGTGTCCTTTGGGGGTCTCGGGTTCTTATCCCAGACCTGGGCAAGTCTCTTTTGCTTAAAGAACTTCATTCCGATCATATGGGTGCTACTCGTATGAAGGAACTGGTCTGAAGTTATTTTTGGTGGCCCGGACTGGATAGTGACATCCTTTCGCTTGTAAATTCATGCTCTCGATGTTTGGGGTTACGTGATACTCCTAAAAAGGGTTTTCTACATCCATGGGAATGGCCTTCCCATTAAGGTTGCCATATTTGAACTTTCAAAAAGGAGGACACTCCGAAGATGGGGGGGGTGTATTTGTATCAGTATCTACTAACTCACGTTGTATTAATGTGTTATATATACTGCGTACTACATGTCGTCTATACTGAGTATCTATAAATAAGAACAAGTGTTATGGCCTCAAAAATCAATGTTATAAATATTCAACTTTCCCGGACATGTCCGGGAAAAACCGGACGTATGTATTGAAAAATTTATTGTTTAGCTTGAGAGATATTATTTTTATTTAGGTGTAGTATTAAGGTTAAGTTTACTTTAAATAGACTCGGTAATTATAGAAATAATAATGGCCTATTTAGACACTGTCAACACAGCTACAGACTTTTTCACTGTAGGTTGCAGTGGTTTTTAGGTTAAATTTGGTCAGCAGCCAGATTACTAACTATGGTGAAGCTAAATTCATCAAAATTAATTTAGACTTACCAAAAATGAAGTTGCCAGTTGAACGTTACCCTTTCAGTTTCTAACTGATTCATAAGTTTCATTTAGTTTCCAGGTTTTTTTAATTTTCGTTGTTAAGTTTTAGGTTATTGTTTAACACACTGCTAGGTTATTTATTTGTAGGGGCTATTTCCCAGACCTAGGTTTTGCAGGTTAAGTTAGGCTAGGGCTGGATTGCCCTTAAGTTTTTGGTTTTAAAGGTTTAAGGTTTAGAAGGTTTTATTTAAGTTAAGTTAGGGCTATATTGCCTTTAGGTTTTAATAGGGGCTATAACAGCCATTTAATTATTGAGTTAGGGCCGTTGTAGCCCGGTTCGAGTTTCGTCTAGGTACCTAGTTTTTCTCTTACCTTAGTTATTTTCTTTAACTTACTTGCACCTAGTTCTGATCGGCCTCTATTTAGTTAAACATGGGTTTTGATTAATTGCAGTGGTTATTAATTAAGGATACGATTTAATTAAAGGTTGTTAGGTTTGAAGGTTGGCTCAGTTTCCCGGTTTGGGTAACCACGAGCATTTTAATTTTTTTGAGAAAAAAGGGCCCGCTTCATGCGGTCAAAAATTTTCAAGACTGGGCAAAGCTCCGTTTTTCTTTGTCCCAGAAACTTTTTTTTTCCTTCTTTTGGTTAATTAGGGAAACCCAACTTCACTAGTTGGTTAGAAACGAGGGTTTTTATTTTTATTTATTTTGTTTATATTTTCTTTGGAAATATATGCGGTTATTTCTAACCACTTTTTTCAACATTCCCCCCAAGGGGAAAAATTTACCCAGAATTGTATTCTTGGGAAATTTTATTTTATTTTTTTTGAATGAAAATGACATGCTCTTCAGAAAAGTTCCTTTTAGGTGAAATATGAAGATGAAAGCGTCTTTTCTGTAGAACGTTGGTCCTAAGTTATAGCTATTTACAATTATTTACAATTTTCTATTTGTGGTCTTCACAAAGATCCACTCTGTATTTTCCTTTGCAGTTCTTCCCGAAATCTAACTGCAGCTTGTCTTTGTGGTCGGGGTTGAGTAGCGGCAGTAGTAGTGTCAGGAGAATCTACAGTTCCTGATTCTGTGGAAGAATTTTCCAGTTCTTCCAGGTCAATATTCGGCTTATCAGTTATTTCCAGTGGGTATAACCGATATATGTGTCTTCTGGAGAGATGACCATTGGGTGTTTTTACAGTTACATGCCTGATTATGCCATCTTCATCTGGGTGTAATGTTTCAATTACAGCAATCTTCCAGAAGTATTTGGGATTCATAGAATTTTCATCTAAGAGACATAGTTCTCCTACTTTAGGTTCTTTACTTACTGGTTGTTTGTGTTGTTGGTATTCTTTTTCCCTCAAACTACTCAAATATTCGTATCGCCATCTTTTCTTGATTTCTTGAGATTGTTTAGCTCCCTTATGAAAGTAATCCAGTATTTTCTTTCTTTCTTTGTCCTCTGTTGTTGTCTATAATCAGCATCCACCTGATCGTCTTCATTAACAGCTTCTTGGGTATCATTAGTGGTTAAAAAGTTGAATTTGGTATTGTCATACCCAAAAAGCAACTTGAAAGGAGTTAGTAGATCAGAGGAAGGATCTTCATTTGAATTAACATAAGTGAGTGGTCTTGAATTAATTGTGTTCATTATTTCAAGAACAATTGTTTTTAGTTCAGTTAACGGGATTTTTCTTCCTTTTAGGGAGGTATAGAGGGCTCTTTTGACTAAACCCACCATTCTTTCAGCTATTCCTAAGGTTCTGGGTGAATAGGCTGCTGTAAATTTCCACTGGATACCATGATCAGAGAGGTACTGAGACACAAGAACATTTTGGAACCAATGTTTAAGGTAATCTTCAGATCTTTTGAAGGTGGATTGATTGTCTGAAATCAAAACCTTTGGAAGGGAGTAGTTTAAGGACAAATGGTAGAGTTCTCTTAAAAAGGTTTTAGCAGAAAGGTCAGTGCAGATGTGAAGGCTGGTGAATCTGGTGGCGCAGCAAGTGAAC
The DNA here is from genome assembly GCA_023014485.1 of Bathynomus jamesi. Classification (NCBI taxonomy): domain Eukaryota; kingdom Metazoa; phylum Arthropoda; class Malacostraca; order Isopoda; family Cirolanidae; genus Bathynomus; species Bathynomus jamesi. Next base: position 375,382 of record JAJOZX010001015.1, on the reverse strand, counting down.
AATAATAAGTAGACTTTCATGAATTGGTTATTCTCATCCTGGACAGAAATTGGACCAACATAGTCAAGGGCAGTTTTTTCAAAGGGTTTTTCATAGCTTAAACGTTCCGTTACTAAGGGTCCAGTAGTAGGCACTTCATAAGCCATGGCAAAGTATTTTTGGCAAAACAGACATTGTTTCAGAACCTTTTTAACTACTTGCCTTATTTTGGGGATCCAGAATTCCTGTCTGAGGAAATTGCATGTGGTAGCTAAGGTTGCATGACTGGCTTTTGCATGACATTCAGTTACAATTAACGTTGTTAAATGAGAATTTTCGGGCAGTAGTACAGGATACCTAGCAGAATAGTTAAGGTTAGTTGCATATTTATATCTCCCCATTGTTCTGACTAACCCTTCTTTGTCAATGAAGAGTTTTAGATTCTTTTGCAGCTTTGTTAGGTCCTCAACTTTTTCTCCTTTATTTAGTTTGTGGATTATTTCTTTTTCTTTTGAGAAATGTTGTTGCTGGACTAATTTTAGCCAGTAATTTGTGGCCTTAGTTTTGTAAGCTGTATGATTTTTCTCCAAGACAGCAATTTGTTCTTCCATTGTCAGGTTACATTTGGGGTTATATTTGTGAGTGCGGAAGTACTTTAAGTTTTCTATGAACCGTAGAACATAGGCAGTGATTCTGACCAGTTTTTTCCTGTTAGAGAATCTTTCCATATTTAACAAGGGAGTTTTTTCATTTATTTCTTTACAAGTTGTTTGACACACATTTATTGTTGTCTGTAAGGTTTCTTGGTGGGGGTTAAAAATTAAGTTGGTGGGCCATTCAATTTCATTTCTCAAAAATGTGGGACCATGTTGGTAAAAGTGAAGAAGTTTTTGAAATTTCTTGAAAGATATTGGTCTGGTGAGTAGGTCTGCTGGGTTGTCTTCTCCTGCTACATGTCTGAATTCCAGGTGATGGTTTAAGTTTCTTGTTGCTTCCTGAATGTCTTTCACTCTGTTTTTTACAAAGATTGATTTCATTTTTAGAGATTTTTGAGCAGTCCAATTTAAAGCCACTTGTGAGTCTGTCCAAATTATTGTTTTGAAGAACTTTTGGTTTTCTGAGTTTTCTTCTAGGTAGGTTTCTTTAAGGTATTCTAGGACTTTGGTTCCTAGGCAGATTGCCATTAATTCCAAGTTACAAATGGTCCAATTTTTTGATTTGGGATTGACTCTTGATTTAGCGTAAATTAGTTCGGATTTTCCATTTCCAACTAGATAGCAACTTACTGCATAACCTTCTTGGCTGGCATCACAAAAGATGTGGAGTTGAAGATTTTCCATGAGAGGTTTGGGATTTTCAAAAGCTTGTCTAGGAAAATTCAGAAATTCCACTTTGTTTATTTCTTTACAAAGTTTTTTCCATTCACGCAGCATTTCCAGTTCTAGATATTCATCCCAATTTTTTTTGGTAGCTGTTACTTTCTGCATGAAGAGTTTTAATTTAAACACTAAGGGTGCAACAAATCCAATTGGATCAAACAATGATTGCACAGAACTTAGTATTTCTCTTTTAGTTTTGGCTTCTGAGTTCAAGTTTACCGTTTTTAGATGGAGTGTATCAGCACTTGTGTTCCAACCATATCCTAATAGTTTTACATTTTCTTTATCTTCGGAGGAGGCTATGTCATGTTTTTCAAATAGTCCTTGAAGTTCTGAGTGATTAGAGGCCCATTCATATAGCTTCAAATTATATTCAATTAAAGTGTTTACACTATAATTGTAAAGGTCTTTGAGTTCTGAGAGATTGTTGGCATTAATTAAAGCATTGTCCATGTAAAAGCGGTTAGCTAGGTAGTCTGCCACTTGGTTTTGTTGTTCATTAAATATGTGTTGTAGAGATTGTTGTAGTAAAAATGGACTGCTTTTGTTGCCAAAGGTAACTCTTCTATATTTATAGCAGATCAGGTTGTTGTCATTTGGAGCCAATTGGGTATTCTTTACCCACAGAATTTTGTGGGCATTGCAGTCAAATTCTGTTTGATATTTAAGTTGTAAATATGCTTTTTGAATGTCCCCAATCATCAAATATTTACCATGCCTTAATTTAATGCACAATTTTGCTAAGTGAGGTAGGAGTGAAGGGCAGTCCTCAGTAGCATCATTTACGGTTATTTCTTCTGGTTTGCTTTTACCCGAGGGATCTACTACAATCCTAACTTTAGTTGTTTGTACCCCAGGGCGAACTACGGGAAAGTGAGGTAAAAAATTTCCTGCTTGTCTTAAGTGTTCTGTTAGAGGTACTTCTTCTATTATTCCTTCCTGGAATTGTTGTTCAAGGATGTCTGAATAAGGTTGCATTAAGTTATCTTTTTTTAATTTTTTGCAAGTGGACTTTAACCTGCTAATAGCATAGTTAAAGTTTGGTGAAATTTTATCTTTTTGGTCATTCCATGGTACCTTAACAGACAATCTTTCATCTTCTTTTAACTTCCTTTTCAAAGTTTGCAATCAGATCTTTTTCTTTGTTTGAAAGTGGTTCATCCCCAGAAATACCCAAGTTTTCTAGTTTGCTAAATTGTGCAATCTGGTGTTCAATTTTTTTTAGATCTTCATTAGAAGTTGTACTAGTAGGTAGCGGGTTGGTAATACAGAAGCTGATCTGATCTCTTATTGGTTCTTTTTCTTTTTCAGGGTAGTAATCTGAAGGGAAACCCAATAAAAGTATTCCATAGGGAGATTTATAACAAGAGGCAGTATGAATCTGATGACTGCTGAGGGCAAAAAGTTTGTGGGTTGCAGCCCCAAAAATTAACATGAAGTCAGCCACTTCATCAGCTTCAAAGTGATCTGCAAGCTGATAATTTAATGATTTTAAATAAGTTTGAAGTTTCAGTAATCCTGGAACTTCATATTTAATATTAATATCATCAATTATGATAGCTTCTATTTCTTGGTAGTTTCCAGGGTTTCTAGAATCCTCCAATTTAATTATAGCTACTTCATAATTTGGTTGTTTCTTGTCGGCTATAAATCCTGTTATGGTTATGGATTCCTCGTAGTGTTTAGTTGGAAGATTTAATTTTTTCACGAGTTCCTTGGTAATGTAGCTGGCTTGACTACAATTATCCAAAAGTGCTCTGCATTTAATTGATTTTTCTGAGTTTCTTATTCTCATTTGCATGGAAGGGATTAATGCTACTTCTTGATCAGTGTTTTTTAAACTTAATAAGTTAGTAACTTGTTTCCCTTGTTTGGAGTTTTCTTTTTGGGTAGCTACTTCCGTACTGGTTTTGGTTTTCTTATCTTCCTCTGGTTTTCCTTTTTGTTTGGTACAAAGGAAGGATAAATGGTTAGAAAACCTACAAAATGAACAGGGTTGTAAAGAAATGGGGCATTCTTTGGCTTGGTGTTTAGATGAGGTACATTTAGTACAATAATTTAATTTAGCAAGTTTTTTCAGTTTATCCCAACTTTCAGGGAAAGAATCACATTTTGAGATTCTGTGAGAGTTTTTCTTACACAATTTGCAGTAAGGTTCTCTCTGGTCAGTATATTGAGCTCTTCTTGAGGATTGTCTTTGGGTAGAAACCGCCAGAGCAGCTGTAGTTTGGCCAGAATACCATGGTTTTCTGGCTGGTTCTGGAGAGAAGTTTCTTTTTTGTTTAGGTATCAAGGTAGTTAACTCACTTTGTTCCAGATCAAAATTAACATTAGCTAAGGTTTTGGTAGCTTCAGCAATTGCTTCTTTAAAATTATTAAAGGGGTCATAGAGTTTAAACCCACAAGTTCTTAAAAATTCCTGAGTTTCTTGAGTTAGTTTATTATAATATACATACAAGAGTATATCTTCTATTCTAATTTTTGAGTTCGCATTAAATTTATGGTAGAGTGCATATCTGCTTGAAAGTCATGAAGTGATTTAAAATTTTTGGTTATTATGGATTTAGTTAAAAGGGATTTTATTATGGAGAATTTAATTTGGCCTGGTGTTGCATAACAGCCCTCCAACTGCTGCCATGCTTCTCATAAGATGTTTTACTTTCTTGCATGCAGTTTATTTGAATGGCAGGGTTTCCACTCAAATGTTGTTTTAGGTAGGCAAATTTCTCTTCTTCGGAAAGACCTATGTTATCATAAATGTTTCTGAATGAGGTCTTAAAGTTTTGAAATTTAGAGGGATTTCCATCAAATGGTAATATTTGAAGCTCAGGAATTTTAGTACTTATTCTTAGTTTAGGTTTGGCTTCGGCATTATTTTCTTTTTTAGTTGTTAATGCTTGTATCATTTGATCTATTTCAAAGTGGTAATAACTATTTTTTTCATCTAGTTCTTCTTGTTTATCCTCTGAGAAGCCTTCGGAACAAACATACATTCTAAGGATTTCCTCGTCTAAATTTTGTAACTTGTCCAGTTGTGAGGACAAAAGCCGAGCATGTGAATTTTTTTGTTCCTCAGTCCAATCATCCCATCTCTCTTTGATTGTAGCTAAAAGTTTAGTAGCTGAGGTTCTGATTGCTCCCCTCCTTTTTACCAGTTTACTAGTTTCAAGTGCTTCCACATCACTTCCCAACCAGGTCTCCATACTTTTTCCACGAGTGGCTTCAGTTTGATTAGCCATTTTTAGGTTTATTATAAATGATATTTATATTTAAATTTTCAGATTATGTAAAAAATTTAATTCACTGGATTTAAAACTATTGTATCAGAATTAAAACAAAAAAGGGTAACTAACTTCTCGACTGCCCACCCGGGGGCGCCATATTGAAAAATTTATTGTTTAGCTTGAGAGATATTATTTTTATTTAGGTGTAGTATTAAGGTTAAGTTTACTTTAAATAGACTCGGTAATTATAGAAATAATAATGGCCTATTTAGACACTGTCAACACAGCTACAGACTTTTTCACTGTAGGTTGCAGTGGTTTTCAGGTTAAATTTGGTCAGCAGCCAGATTACTAACTATGGTGAAGCTAAATTCATCAAAATTAATTTAGACTTACCAAAAATGAAGTTGCCAGTTGAACGTTACCCTTTCAGTTTCTAACTGATTCATAAGTTTCATTTAGTTTCCAGGTTTTTTTTAATTTTCGTTGTTAAGTTTTAGGTTATTGTTTAACACACTGCTAGGTTATTTATTTGTAGGGGCTATTTCCCAGACCTAGGTTTTGCAGGTTAAGTTAGGCTAGGGCTGGATTGCCCTTAAGTTTTTGGTTTTAAAGGTTTAAGGTTTAGAAGGTTTTATTTAAGTTAAGTTAGGGCTATATTGCCTTTAGGTTTTAATAGGGGCTATAACAGCCATTTAATTATTGAGTTAGGGCCGTTGTAGCCCGGTTCGAGTTTCGTCTAGGTACCTAGTTTTTCTCTTACCTTAGTTATTTTCTTTAACTTACTTGCACCTAGTTCTGATCGGCCTCTATTTAGTTAAACATGGGTTTTGATTAATTGCAGTGGTTATTAATTAAGGATACGATTTAATTAAAGGTTGTTAGGTTTGAAGGTTGGCTCAGTTTCCCGGTTTGGGTAACCACGAGCATTTTAATTTTTTTGAGAAAAAAGGGCCCGCTTCATGCGGTCAAAAATTTTCAAGACTGGGCAAAGCTCCGTTTTTCTTTGTCCCAGAAACTTTTTTTTTTCCTTCTTTTGGTTAATTAGGGAAACCCAACTTCACTAGTTGGTTAGAAACGAGGGTTTTTATTTTTATTTATTTTGTTTATATTTTCTTTGGAAATATATGCGGTTATTTCTAACCACTTTTTTCAACAGTATGGTAACCCTACTTCCCATTCATGGCACAGAATTCATATTGATTATGCGGGTCCCATCAATCACCACTATCTTCTAGTCATTGTCAATGCTCATTTTAAATGGGTAGAGGTTCTTCCTACTACATCTATGTCTTCATCCTCTACTATTCGTCTGTTGCGTTCTATTTTTGCCAGATTTGGCCTTCCAGTTGTTTTGGTTTCTGATAATGGTCCAAGTTTTACTAGTTCTGATTTTTCTACGTTTTTGTCTTCCAATGGTATTCGTCATGTTCGTACTGCTCCCTACCACCCATCTTCAAATGGCTTGGTTGAGAACATGGTCCGTTCTGTTAAGTCTGCTTTGCTTCATGCAAAGGGGGAGGGAATTCAATTTGCTTTGGATCGCTTTCTCATGAAATACAGGTCGACACCCCATTCTACTACGGGTGTTGCACCGTCCGAGTTGATGTTTGGCCGTCGTATTCGCTGTATTTTTGATCTTGTGCGTCCTCATGATTCTACTGTATTTGTCAGAGTTTACAGTCGGCAAGAGCGGCAAAAACGTGCCTTTGAATCTAAGACTCCTAGGACGCTAGAGCTGCTACCTCAAAATAAGGTCATGATTCGCAATTACTCCCAGAATCCCAAGTGGGTATCAGCTATAGTTAGAAGACAGACTGGTCCTCTTTCCTACAGATGTGTAACTGAAGATGGTCGAATTCAGAATCGACATCAGAATCAGATTCTACCTCATTCTATCCCTTCCGCTACCCCTACTATTCCTCCTACTCTAGAACGCACACCTATTCCTACTACACCAGAGAGTACCACTACTATTCCAACCGAAATGGAAACACAATCCTCTCTGTCACCTGTGGCTGAGCCAGAGGAATCTACTGCACTTGGAGTTCGTCGTTCTACCAGGATTAAAAAAAAACCGGAACGTCTGAACTTGTAGGGGAGGAGTGTGGTGGATTGGTGTGACTAAAAGTCTGCAGATCGACACACAAAAAAAAACACCTTAATAATAAAAACTAATATTGATCTGGCAGCACTGGTTTTGACGGATTAGGGCGGATATGCAGCGATGATGTTTTGGGATGATCATTAGCATTGCGATTATGGATGTAGTGTTGAGTGTCGTTGTACTATTGTGAACTACTAGCCTATCTAGATATACTAATATAGCTATTGACTAACTAATAGACTGACAACTGCTAGACTAACGACTATTACTGGCTATCTAGAATATTGTCTGGAACTGTTGTGCTATACTTGAGGTGAGTCTATAATTATTTCGTTGTGTAACTTAATTCTGGTTATTGTACTGTATCTGTATATAGTGTGTGAACCATAGTCTTATCTACCGGTCACTACAGGAAGGCTAACGACATGAAATATAATCCTGCTAAGAGTCATATTATCATATTATGATTATGAAGACCAAGGCCTACAAATATATAAAATTTCTTGAATTTCAATTGAATGGTATAGTGCTGTTAGAAGTAACCCAGACTAAGTATCTTGGCCACATAATAACTGATAGTCTTTCAGATGATTGTGATATTCTAAGGCAATGTAGACAATTATATGCTCAGGGAATGTATACAGCTCATTTGTGGTGGAAGTACAAGATGTATAATTTGAGAAAATTACATGTTGCTGAAATGAAACGCTCTCCTTTTCTTAGGCTTTAATCAACTTAATTGAACAACATTCCTGTTGATATAAATAACAATAATATAGTTATGGTACACAAAATATATATATATAATCAATGACACAAGTTATAATAATAATATAGATATAGTAAACATAGGGCATTTATATGAATTGTTTATACTACAGATTAGGATTAATTGCATCAAAGAAAATATCATTACCTTCATATAATAAAGTATCTTACATCTCATCAGTTTAATTCAGACGTCATCAGATTCATCAGTTTAATCGAATTGAATATAAACACAAATGATTTTACTTAGGTATAACATTCTAATAAAGTCATCATAAACCTGCAAAATAATATTACATTTTTCCCTCCTACTTAGATTGAACAATATAGTCCTCAAAATAACTAGGCGGACACCGAGTACACCCTGATCGCCATACCTCAGTCACAGGGGACTCTGTATTTTGATTATCATCATCTACTGAAGTCTGAGGAGCGTTGACCGGTGAGGGATTGGAGCAGGGCCGGATTAACCATTAAGCAAAATAAGCCCGTGCTTAGGGCATCAAGGGAAGGGGGGCACCACAGAAATTTTCCATTGTCGGATTTACCATGGATTTATTATACTATTATAATCGCGGCTTATAGCCTATAAGCTGTTGAAAACTGAATTATATATATTCATATATAGTATTTATTTTTTTCATTGTTTGAATTTGTAGTGAACAACAACATTTTATTTTATGGTTTATTTTTGTTTATATTTTGAATTACATATATATGGGGCACCAAAATCTTTTAAGTGCTTAGGGCCTCTAAAGGTCTTAATCCGGCCCTGGATTGGAGGGAGCAATGGTGGGTGACGGATTTGAGGGCAGGATGGTAGGTGACGGGGGATGGTTGTTTAACACACCATCACCTTCGTTAGTATTTTCGTATTCTCGAGTTTCAGATTCCCCAGAAGGGGCGAGGTGCTTAAGCGAGAGAGTAGTCTCTCGGCCTCCCGGGAGACGAACATGAGCATATTCAGGATTAGCCTCAATGAGTTCTACTTCTTCAACTGGAGGCTCATATTTAGACTGACGTGTATAATTTTTCAATAATACTTTACCAGGGGCGGTAAGCCACGTAGTTATGGAATGGCCATTTGTAGATCGACGCTGATAATTAAATAATCTCTCATGAGGGGTGCAGTTTGTAGAAGTACATAAAAGAGATCGCATGCTATGTAATACATTGGGCAAAACCGTTTCCCAACAGCCAACAGGGAATTTTCTTGAAGCCAAAGCTAAATTTACTCCTTTCCATATAATTCCCTTACATCTCTCAACTAAACCATTTCCCTGGGGATTATATGGGATCGTTCTACTAGTGGCCACTCCGCGTGAGTTCAAAAATTGTTTAAGTGTATACGACATAAAGGAGGAACCTCTATCGGAGTGCACATACGCGGGTGCATCAAAGATAGCAAAAAGTTGACTAAGACAATCAACTGCAGTTTCAGCGGAAGTGTCCGCACATGAAAACGCGAAAGGAAACCTCGAAAATTCGTCTACTATCGTTAGCAGATGACGATTACGGGAATTGGAAGGCAAAGGACCCTTAAAGTCAATATTTAATCTTTCGAAAGGTTGTGTAGCTTTTATTAACTGACCTTGATTACTATTTAAATACTTTGGTTTACACTGGGCGCATACAGTGCATTTTGAAATAACGTTTTTTTACATCTTCAATTGAATATGGGGGGTTTCGGCTTCTAACAAAGTGCCACATTCTAGTTACTCCGGGATGGCACAAGGCAATGTGTAACTCTTCTAAATGATGTCTATTAATAGATGCTATAAATGCGCGAGAAAGCGTATCTGGAGCTATAGTTTCTCTTCCGGGTTGATATATAATGTCATAACTGAAACTTGATAATTCAAGTCTCCATCTCATGATTTTCTCGTTCTTAACTTTTCCGTTATGTTTAGTGTCAAACATAAACGCTACTGACCTTTGATCCGTTACTAGTTTAAAGTGTTTACCAAGCAGATAATGCCGCCATTTTCGGATAGACTCAACAATGGCGTATGCTTCTTTTTCTATAGAGGAATGATTGCTTTCAGAGGGTGACAGAGTACGGGCGAAAAAGGCGACTGGACTTTCAGCTTGACAAAGTTGAGCAGCTATTGCGTAATCAGACGCATCAGTCTCTACTACAAAAGGAATATTATCATCAATGGCAACAACAACAGAATTAGCAATATCACTTTTAAGATTTTCGAAAGCATTAATTACGTTAAGAGGGAGAGGGTATGTTTTATTTTCAACCAAAGGTCGTACTTTCTCGGAAAATTTTCCATCCATTTAGAATAGTGGGCAAACATACCCATTACTTGGCGCATGTCTTTAGCAATATTAGGAGGAGGCATTTCGAGCAGTGGTTTTAATCTCTCAGGATCAGGCTTTAAAGAACCATTACTTATTCTATAACCTAGTAAATCTATAGATGACTTAGATGTAGAACTCTTATTTTCGTTAATATGAAGATTATACTTTTTTTATAACATTTACAAATTTTGTCAAATTATCATCATGCTCCTTCTGATCGTGTCCACATATAGTGATATCGTCCACATAAATGAAGGTATCCTTTAAACCCTCTTTACGAATTATGTCATCGATTACTCTGAAAACAGGCTACGCCGTTTGTTACACCAAACGGGATTCTATTGAAATGAAACAGCTGGCCACAGACTTCAAAAGCAGTGTATGGCTTATCCTCCTCCTTGATAGGGATCAAATGATAGGCGCTCTTAAGATCTATTGTACTAAAGATACTATACTGTGCAATTTCGCCCACCATTTCATTTATATTAGGCAGAGGATAAGCGTCCAACTGCGTGTATCTATTTACTGTTTGAGAATAATCGATAACTAGGCGTTTTTTATGAGATTCATTGGCTACCACTAAAACTTCTGCCCGCCAAGGACTTCGACTGGGTTCGATAATGCCTTCCTTAAGAAGGCAATCTACTTCGGACGAAATAAAACTCATATCTGCCTGACAATATTGGCGTGACTTAATAGCAATGGGTTTGCATTCAGGACTTAAATTATTAAATAAAGACGGAGGTTCCACCTCGGCTGCTGTAAGATTACACTCAGTTAAGGAAGGTTCTCTTCTCCTAAAAGGTATCTCAACTGATTCATGTCTAGACAAAAATATCATGGCCAGGAATAACATTCGTACATAGATTAGGCAGAAGTGATAACTTAACATTTTTATAGGTACAATCCTTGAATGTCAAATCTACACAACAAAACCCATCAACTTTAGTTACATGAGAAGTATTAGCCATTGATACTTGACTTTTACAAGGATATACCTTCCATTTGTTTTCTTTTACAATATTCATATCAATAAAATTTTCGGTACTACGTGTATCCGCTAGCGCCTTCAAAGACAAACCATTAGCTAAAATAGTAAGAATTGCCTCTTTCAAAGAATGAAAAATAGAGCCTGATAGAGAAGCTAAAGTATTAACAGAAGCAGAAGCTTTTGAATTAGAGCGACAAACTCTGGCAAAATGGCCTTTAATACCACATTTATGACATAAACTATCTCTTGCAGGACATTTAGCTCGCGGATGCACATTACTCCCACAAAAGAAATATCTACGAGACCTTGCTGCAGCAGTAGAAGGCTCCTCGCAAAGAGTTTCATTAGCACCTTGTTTAGCCTCATGTTTTTCTATTGTAATTGTTTCAGTTTCACAACTAACTGAATTTAGAGGAGCATTAGAATGTATATAAGTATCAGACTGAATCTAAGCCAACTCAAGGCTGCGAGCTTGATCAAAAGCGATCTGTAAACTGAGAGATTTGTTTTCAAGCAATTATTGCCTAATGAAAGGAGTATTCAAACCGTTTATAAAAACATATCTTATATATTCATCTCTGTATTGATCTGCAGAGACCGATTGAAAGTTACAGTCTTTACTCAGATGCTTTAATGCATTCATGTAATGGTCCAAACTCTCTCCCATCTCCTGACGACGGGTGGCTAATAGGTGACGAGCAAACGTTTCATGTTTCGGTTTTATATAAAGTTCATTGAGCAACTTTATAACATCTTCACAGGTAGTACAATCAACTATGTACTCATAGACTAAAGGAGATACATGGTTTACAAGGAAACTTAGCTTTTGAGCCTGAAGATCAGAAAGTAACGCGGCCAGAAAGTTCTGAAATGTCTTGAACCAGTGACTCCAGAGACGAGACGAACTTGAGGATGAAGGCTCGGCATCAAATCTTTCCGGCTTCAGAAACTTGTCCATATCCTCTGATCTTGAAATTAAGTTGATTAAATTGAAATGAAACGCTCTCCTTTTCTTAGGCTTTAATCAACTTAATTGAACAACATTCCTGTTAATATAAATAACAATAATATAGTTATGGTACACAAAATATATATATACTCAATGACGCAAGTTATAATAATAATATAGATATAGTAAACATAGGGCATTTATATGAATTGTTTATACTACAGCTTAGGATTAATTACATCAAAGAAAATATCATTACCTTCATATAATAAAGTATCTTACATCTCATCATTTTAATTCAGACGTCATCAGATTAATCAGTTTAATCGAACTGAATATAAACACAAATGATTTTACTTAGGTATAACATTCTAACAAAGTCATCATAAACCTGCAAAATAATATTACAGTTGCATATAATAATATTTTTAGGAGTTTATTAAAGACTCCAAGATTTATAAATGGTGCCAGTATGGTGTTTGTAGTTAATAAGGTGCCTGTGCCAGTGTCATTCGCAATTTTGTATTTAGATTTATCACTAGGCTTGGTGAGTCAGTCAATAAGATAATTAATAGAAGCCATGGTTAGTGGACTGGTCTCCGATATATTTCATAAATCTCAAATCTGGAAGCATTGGCGTAGGCAACTGTATGTTCATTATGCACAGTGATTCACTGGCCTACTTAGTCAGTGCTCCAGACAACTATCTCTTAATCTTCTATGGACCACCTGTATAATGTTTGTACCTGTTGAGTTTGAAATAAAGTGTTTGTTTGTTTGTTTGTTTGAATACCTATGCTTGCAATGTGTTTCACAAGCTGTATGATATATAGGTACTTGCCACAGTCCATTTTGTCAGTTGTATTGTTGCCAGTTGTTAAAAATAAGGGTGCTGGTATTTGTGATAAGAATAATTATAGGTCAATAGCACTTGCGAGCAAGGCCGCCGAGAGCTGCCCCGGGTCCCGGGGAAGGATTGGTATATGGGCCCCCCTGTTTACTCACTATTTTATTATGAATGTTTTTTGTGTACATAACAAGCAAACTGATTATATGTCCCAGTCATTATTCAAAATATACAGTATGAATAAACAACTCAGAAGAAAATGGCCATTTTATTTTTCGAATCAATTATATTAATTGTATTACCATACAATTTGCAAATGCAGTAGCAGTCCATGCAGGCAAGACAATTGTTTACTGCAAGATTTTCATAATTAGAAGAGTACTTTCTTTGCCTTCTCTCTAGCAAAGTGGTAAATGATTCTGATGAAATTTAAAGTACGGGCTAACTGGCTTTCAATTACAATGGTTCCCAGATCTGTCAGTCGGTCTTGGGCATTGATGGACCGCAGATAATATTTTATCTGCTTCAGTTTGACTATGATAATATCTATAAAATGTATGTTCATTAATTATATTTCCTTTCTATTATTTAATCAATTACTTTATTAATATTTTAGATTTTATCTCCCCTCTTTCCGGGCCCCTGGGAATTAACCCGGCTTCTCCGCCCTCTCGGAGGCTCTGTTTGTGAGTATACCTTCTAAGTAAGGTGTTAGAATATGTCATTTATAATAGGATAAGTAAGGGGTTCCAAAAAACCTTAGCCTCCCCCATTTGCAGCTTACATGTTTACTTATATCGAAATAGTTTTTAGTGATTATAAAAATATATAAAATTCTTTATTTATTGCAAGTATTAAAATTACTCTAGCTGATAAAGTGATAATATAATGGCTTCTCAATTAATTGGTGTTTCGGAGAGGCAACGTGTGACAGATCGCATACGAGCAATAACATTTCGGGAAGCTCGTGATGCTGGAGCCACCTTTATAACACGTTCATGGGTTGGCAAAAAGTTGCGAAGAAGTGAGGACTTCGTCAAAAGAAATTGGAATAAAACTTTGGATGAATGTGAAATGGATACAACCAAATCTGGGCGCCCAAATTTGCCGCTCTCTCAGGAAACAAAGGACATCATTGAAAGCGGTACGCGTAAGCGGAAAAACAGCTGTGCTAAACTTTCTAGAGAGATCGAAGTGTTGAGAGGAAAGATCGTTAGTGGTGAGATCATTCGACTGTACCGTCATAGGCAAGGATTAAAGCCTTGGCATGAACTTCCAAAGCCAAGAAAAACTCAACTTAACATCGATGACAGAATGTGGTTTGCCCATTATCTTGAAGATTGGGATGTGGATGACTTCAGGCATTTAGCTGTCTCCGATGAATTTTTTGTTTACGTAACACGTCGGCCTAACTACCAAAATGATCGAGTGTGGGCCACAACACCAGATGAAATCGATGACAATGAACATTATCGCGAATTATTAAAAAGCCCAGACTGTGTTGGTGTGTTTGTTTTGTTCACTGCAAAGAAGCTCATGTGGCTGCTGAAGCCAAATGGTCAGAGTTGGGATGGACAGTATTTTCTTGATATTATTCTATCCCAGCATGTCATTCCTTTTCTAAGAAACTCAAACAATGTTATGGATGTCGATCAGGTCACACTTCTGCACGATAAGGCCCCCTGCTTTAAGGCATTAGCCACTCAACAGTTGTTGCGGAACCATGAGATCGATTTCTTTGGAAATGAAGAATGGCCAGGAAATTCTCCTGACCTGAACGCCTGTGAACACATGGATCAGTTATAAAGGACAAAGTTGAATGTCTCTTGTTTCAAGAACCTGCAGCAAATGGATTTTCGAAAAATACAATGACGCAACACATTGAAACTGTTTTAGCAAATTTGCGTAACGATCAAGATTTATTCACGTCACATTTGGCAAGCTACCCAAAGCGAATTCAAGCTGTCTTGGAAGCCAATGGCGGGAACACCAAGTTTTAATTGTTTCTCATTAAATGCAGGATTAAATTCTCTTTTGTAAGGTATGTTTAGTTTTACTGTACCTCTAATGGTTTAGGCCATGGGCGGGGGGCTAAGGTTTATTGGAGCCCGCATTAGAGTGAAACATGGTACGGACATGTGTATTTATATGCTAAAGGAAGCCGTCCTAAAGTACAAGATGTGAAGTAGCAGTGTATATTCCTGTTGTTTGAGTGCATCAAAAGCATTTGATAGGGTTAACCATCACAAACTTTTCAAGAAACTCTTATGTCGAGAGGTACCTAAATATATACTCCGGATACTTGTATTCTGGTATACAGCGCAGACCATGTTTGTAAGATGGAAAAGCACTGTATCACTCGGTTTTCAGGTAACTAATGGTGTTAGGTAAGGGAGTATATTATCACTCTCTTTTCTGCATATACTTAGATGACGTTACTAATGAACTAAAAACAACACGTAGTGGCTGTGTCATTGGAAAAGAAAAAATTAAGCATTTAATGTATGCTGATGACCTTGTTCTTCTGTCACCCCCTCCCCATGGGCTGAGAGTACTATTAGAGATATGTGAACAATATGGTATAGAAAATGACGTCACCTATAATGGGGCAAAGATTGTATTCTGATTTTTAGGTGTAATCTACTGAAACATGCATCATGTGGGTCTTTTGAAATGAATGGTCAGACAATACCTGTCAAAGACACATGTAAATACAGTACTTAGGTCATGTAGTTGCATGAGCTGCGAGATGAACTTGATACTGAGAGGCAACGTAAACAGCTGTATGTATAGGGTAACATGCTAGCAAGGAAATTTGGTACGTGTTCAGAATCATTTAAAACTTATCTTTTTTAGAACTTACTGTACTGCATTGTATACATCCCATCTGTTGTGGAATTATACAAAAATTGCTATGAATAAACTCTCTGTTGCTTATAATAATATTTTCCGTATGCTATGTAGGGAACCAAAATAGTGCAGTGCCAATTTTATGTTCACTACGAGTAACCTACCTACCAGCCAAATGTTAATCCGAAAGAATATATATAGTTTCATTACCAGGGTCCAAAACAGCTCTAATGTGTTATTGTGCAATGTCCTGTCTTCAGACACTGTGTACCTCTCACCTATATGGTCTTGGCTCAGACAAATGCTGGTTTACAATACCTTATTTTTGTAATGTAACTTCTTCTTCCGCAGCTTATTATCCCATCTTTACATGGGGTCGCTGTTTTTGGTTCGTCTTCTCCACTCTCCTCTGTCGTATACCACGTCCTCCTCCAAGTCCTTCTCCCTGATGTCCGCCACCACACAGTCCCTCCATCTCGTCTTCGGTCTTCCTCTTCTTCTCCGTCCCGGCAACTCCATCTCCAGCACTCTGCGCCCCACATACTCCTCCTCTCTTCTCCTGACGTGTCCATACCACCTCAGCTTGGCCTCCTGCACCTTCTTAGATGCTTCCGCCACCTTCACTGTTCCTCTTATATGCTCATTTCTGACCCTATCCCTCCTCGTCACTCCACACATCCATCTCAACATCTTCATTTCAGCCACATCGAATTTTCTTTCATTGCTCTTCTTCATTGGCACAGTCTCCATTCCATACAACATTGCCGGCCTCACCACCAGGGCCGGATTTACTTGCTTGTGGGCCCTAGGCCAAACCTTATCAGTGCCCCCCCCCCCAAAAAAAATATTATATATATTTATATATATATCGTAATATTGTAATGTAAAAAAAAAAAGAATTACAACATAATGTAACACATCAATAATTTTATTCAAATTAGTTTTATATCATGTTCAACTTATTCTTACACAAAGGAATAATGGAAAAAAATAGTCAAATTGAAGCATAATAAATTTTGCAATAAGAATTACAACATAATGTAATACATTACACATTAATAATTTTTAATCAAATTAGTTCCATATCAAGTACATCAAAGTAAATCAAGTTCCATATCAAGTACATCAAAGTAAATCAAGTTCCATATCATGTGCATCTTACACATAGGAATAATGGAAAAATACAATGAAACTGAAGCATAATAAATTTTGCAAGCACAACTATGTGAAGTTCAAAATTACTTTTTCCTGCTTTTTTCTATGGCAAATTTGTCAATGATACTGTTTGTGTCAAGGGATTGTAGGAGGTCCCCAGTGGGCCCCCAGTTACTGGTGGGCCCTAGGCCAATGGCCTATGTTGCCTATTGGAAAATCCGGCCCTGCTCACCACTGTTATGAATACCTTTCCCTTCAGTTTCACTGGGACCCTCTTATCACAGAGCACCCCTGATACGTCTCTCCAGTTCTTCCACCCCGACTGTATTCTACTGTACAGTTTATCTCTCTCTCTGCTCCCCCTTCTGCATCCACTGTTGACCCCAAGTATTTAAAATACTCCACCGTCTTAACACGCTCTCCACTCAATGTCACTTCCCCTCCTCGGTCCTGCTGCACATCACATCTCATATATTCGGTCTTCTTTCGGCTAATTCTCATCCCCCTACTTTCCAACGCCTCTCTCCAATTTTCCAACTGCTGCTCCACCTCCTCTTTCGTCTCCCCACTCAACACAACATCGTCTGCATACATCATGCACCACGGCGCCTCCCCTCTAATCCTGTCCGTCAACACATCGAATACCACATTGAAAAGGAAGGGGCTCAAAGCTGATCCTTGGTGCAGACCAACTTCCACCCCAAAGCTCTCTGACATACCCACGCTACTCCTCACCTTAGTTGTTACTCCCCTGTACATCCCCTTGATCATTTTAACATACTTCTCCGGTACCATCTTTTCCCTTAAGCATCTCCAAACTTCCTGCCGTGGTATCCTATCATATGCCTTCTCAAAGTCAATAAAAACCATATGCAACGCCTTCTGCCCCTCTCTGTACCTCTCTGCCAACTGTTTCAATGCAAAAACTGCATCTGTCGTTCTCCTTTTGTAATGTAACAAAGATTGTATATGCATATTAAGTTAAGTGTTGTAATAAGATTGTACAATATTTGTATGTTAGGTTAAGTGGCTATGGTGGCCTTATTTTTGTACTTGTATGCAGTGCCGAGCAGAGAACATTTAAGGGGCAGGGCTCAAGGCCAAAAAAGGGCACCTCTTTGGGGGTCCGGAATAATTTCACAGCCAGGTGGTACTTTGTGGTGTGTCTTGAAAGAGCAGCTTTTATGTAGAACTAGCAATTTTATTATACGTTTTTCAGATTTGTTCACATTACAGATTAGTTATACAAGCTACTAAATATGTGCAGACAGAGTGCAGTCCGGCCTCTTTCTTTTCCTGTGACGTCCGTCGACAGTACTTAAATAATTACACTGGCCAACAAAATGAAACCTTTTTTTCTCATCACAAACATGATCACACTTTTCTTAATGCAGTTTTCGCGCTGATTCCGAATCTGGTTTTATTTTTTTCTAGCACGTATAGTTATATAGATACACTGGTTTTGATATTTTTAAGTTTTTGATATTGGTTGCTATAAGAAAATTTATGGATGTATAGATCACACTTAGGAATGCTAAACAACAAATACATCATATACTTTATTCAATGTACTTATAAATAAAGAATATATACATTATTTTATTAAAAGCGCTGTGAGTGTGATTTCCTTTTGTAAATTTGGCCTGGATTGTCACGATACAGCATCCAACAATGGTCCGCCATCATGCTTTCATTCCAATATCCTTGGTAGCGCTTCTCCATCATCTGAATATCTTGATGGAAGCGCTCTCCTTGCTCGTCACTCACTGCACCAAGGTTTTCAGGAAAGAAATCTAAGTGGGAATGCAGGAAGTGAATATTTAACGACATTCGACACTCCATTTCTTTGAAGGCATCAAGGAGGTTCTTGACTCCATCCTTATACGCAGGTGACTTGTTGCTTCCAAGAAAGTTTTCACATATCCATTTGTGAATCCTGACTGCATACCCATAAGCATTCCTATAACTTTTAGATCTCCACAAACATTCCATTGATGACTGTCGTATTTGATTGCCTTAAGTAGTATATCCATATTGTCATATGTCTCTTTTAGATGGACAGAATGGGCAATGGGGATGGATGGCATTATATTACCATTATGCAAAAGAACTGCTTTCAGGCTTCTCTGCGACGAATCAATAAAGAGGCGCCACTCAGATGCCACATACGTCTGAGATATGGCTGTAAATAGTCCATTGATGTCATGGCAATAACAGAGAGGACCGTCTACTGAAAAGAATGCTGTTAATTCAAAATTCCGCTTTCGGTAGTAACTAATACGAACATTGTTCTCAAGTAAATTGTTCTCCTTTCGTCTTGAGGCGAGAAGCTCTGATTTCTCTTTAGACAGCGATAAGTCTCTAACAAGATCATTCAACTGTCCTTGGGTTAACTTTTTAGGCTCTAAATGTCTACCTTCAAAAGTGTACTCTGGTTCTGTAGATGGTCGGGAAACGCCAGTTGCACCTTCATCACTTTCCATGTCATCTATGATAGAATCTAGCCTATCACTTGGGGGAATTGGAATGGGCAATGTTTCATCATGTTTTACTGGTCTACGTGCTGAATCCAAGTTTGGATATACAATCTGGTGTTTGTTCTTGGCAGAAAACCCCATTAAGTTCACACTACAAAAATAACAGTCTTCATGATGATCTCTCAGCTCCCTCCATATCATGGGTATTGGGTATGGCAAATGGCATTGAAGCTCTCTTTTTGTTAAGCCAATCACGTAATCTATTTGAACAGCCAGAACAGATTTGATGTGGCGCCCATGGTTTATCTTGGTCACCTAGATGGCAACCAAAGTATAGCTTGTATATTTTCTTAATGTCGGTTGTAATACTTCGTCGCTGTGTTTCAGTTGTGAACTGGCCGCATACGAAACAGAACTTGTCGGGGTCATTCTTACATTGTCGAGGCATGTTGACTGACCTGAGCAAACTATAAATTCAAAAAAAATGTACACCAACTTGACACAACAAGTTCTTGGACTGGACTGATCTTTTGACACACAAAGCACGGCGTTGTTGCCTGAATCACAATGCTGCTAGACGTAAAAGCTCACACCTGAAATACATAAGATGTATAATTAAGATAAATAAGATGATGTAATGAGTCTTTACTAATTATTGTTTTCTGTGTAACAAGTCTTTACTAATTATTGTTTTCTGTGTTTCAGATCTATGCTATGTTTATTTTGAATAAAGCCTCAAATTGGCCTTTACTTTATCTTTAGCCCGCTAACAAACGCGGCACCACAATTTATTCAACATTTCAATCAGCCATTCAGTCGGCCTTTCAGATACAGCAAGCAAATATTCATCCAGTAATCTTACTATATCATGGAGAAGGTGATTCGCCCGGATAAATTTATTACTTCTCCGAATTCTCCCCAAGCTGGGAAACTATGGAAATTATGGTCGCGCGGATTCAAATATTTCTTGAGTACTATCGCCGAACACAACCCCAATAAATTGGAGGTTCTATTCATACATATCGGCCCCGATGTCGCTGATATCATTCAAGACTGCTCTACTTATGAGAATGCCATGGCAGCCTTAGAGGCCACCTACGTCAAGAAGCCAAACGAGGTATGCGCTCGCCACCTGTTGTCCACCCGTCACCAAAAGCCCGAGGAAACCCTCGATGAGTACTTGCAAATTCTTCAACAACTAGCCAATGACTGCAACTTCAAATCGGTTTCCGCCGACGAAAACAGGAGTTCATCTGTGAGAGACGCTTTCATCCGAGGAATTAGAGATAGCGCCATCCGTACCCGCTTACTCGAAAATGACACACTCTCACTGGAAAAGGCTATCGTCCAGGCTCGAACATTAGATCAGGCCCAGAAAAACTCAGAATCGTACCTCACTCATTACGGTGCTGTTGCAGCCACTGGCTCTCGCCACGAACCGTCGCCGACTACTGACTCTGCCCGGCCTGCCTGCGTCCAAGGAGACGATCTCCCAAACTCTTCAGCCGCTACGAATTTCGACAACAAAGCCGCTCTGTGCTTCTTCTGCGGGTCTCGACGCCACCCACGAAGCAGGTGTCCGGCAAAGGATTCTATCTGTGCGAAATGTGAAAAGACCGGCCACTGGGCCAAAGTCTGCCGCTCAAGTACTTCCTCGGCACGTCAAAAACAGGATAAAACCACAGCGTCTCATTCAGCCGCAGCATTAGCGACCATTAGTACCACTCTATCGTGTAGCTCCTCCATGCCTACCAACTCAACAGTCGATATCCTCGTCAACGGCCGTTCGTGTCTCGCCTTGTTGGATACTGGCAGCTCGGACAACTTCATTCGTGAGGATCTAGCCAAACACTTAGAGCTGCCCATTCTTCCGCACTCGGGCGTCGTATCAATGGCTTCGCCTAATCTATCCGCAGCCATCTCAGGTCGATGTACAGTGAAGGTTACGATGGGAGACCGCGACTACGAAAAGCTCGAACTATCCGTCTTGTCGGATCTGTGCGCTGACATAATACTCGGTACCCCATTCTTAATCAGACACAAGGAATTGAACATCAATTTCGGAGGTCCGGAGCCAGCACTCCATATATGCGGCCTTACTCGATCAAGAATTTCAGCCCCACCACTATTCGGCAACTTAACTGCCGATTGTCGTCCCATCGCCACGAAGTCCAGACGATTTTGCTCTGAGGACAAAATTTTCATTGGGAAAGAAATCGAAAAGCTACTCAGGGATGAGATAATTGAACCCAGTAACTCACCCTGGCGTGCTCAAGTAGTCATCACATCTACCGAAACAAAAAAAAAACGCATGGTAATCGATTTCTCTCAAACCGTCAACCGATTTACCATGCTAGATGCATATCCTCTTCCGCGAATCGATGATATAGCCAACAAAGTCTCACAACACAAATACTACAGCGTAATTGATCTGTCAAGCGCATACTACCAGGTAGAAATCGATCCGTCTGAACGACCTTTCACAGCATTCGAGGCTGACGGAAATCTATACCAATTCAGAAGGATCCCTATGGGAGTAACTAACGGAGCCGCGGCCTTCCAGCGCGTCATGAACGAATTCATATCCTCGAACAACTTATCATCAACATACGCCTACCTCGACGATCTCACCATCTGCGGAACCACTTGGGAAGAGCACGATGAGAACCTTCGACATTTCTGGGAAGCCGCTAAACGAGTAAATCTGAGTCTAAACAAGGAAAAATGCAAGCTTTCGATGACATCAGTGCACCTGCTCGGATATTCTATCTCTCATGGCGTATTGCGGCCCGATCCCGAACGCCTCCGGCCACTACAAGAACTTCAAACTCCTCGCAACAAGTCGTCTCTACAACGCGTAATCGGACTATTCGCATACTATGCTAAATGGATTCAGAACTATTCCCTCAAGATCAAACCTCTGCTCAACGTTTCATCATTCCCATTAACTCGCGAGGAAGTATCAACGATCCAAACACTCAAAGATGATATCTCGAAAGCTGTCGTCGGTTCAATCGATGAAGAACTGCCGTTCACTGTGGAGACGGACGCTTCCTCTTCAGCAATCGGAGCCACCCTCACCCAGAACGGCCGCCCGGTGGCGTTCTTTTCTCGCGCTCTGAATAACACAGAACGTCGCCATCACATCGTTGAAAAGGAGGCATACGCTGTAATCGAATCCATTCGCAAGTGGAAGCACTTCTTAGCTTATCGACACTTTACTGTCGTCACCGACCAGCGGAGCGTATCTTTCATGTTCGATGGAAAAGCTACTGGTCGTATTAAGAACGATAAGATTCTCCGTTGGCGTGTAGAACTAGCCGGCTACTCATTCACAATAAAATACAGACCGGGCCCCGAGAACCGAGCCGCAGACGCATTGTCGCGATCCTTTTGCGCTGCTACTCCAAGAATATCCCTCGCCCAGCTGCATGTTAATCTGATACACCCAGGAGTCCGCCGAATGACTCATTTTGTGAGAGCTAGGAACCTACCATTCTCAGTGGATGACATCAAACGAGTTACGTCGGAATGCCAAACATGCGCTAAATGTAAGCCACAGTACTATAAACCAGAAGTTAGTCACTTAATACGGGCCATGTCCCCGTTTGACCGACTTAACATCGACTTTAAAGGCCCGCTTCCGAGCGCAACTTCGCGACCTTACATCCTAACAGTAATCGACGAGTATTCACGCTTTCCTTTTGCCTTCCCGTGCCGTGATACGAACACGTCAACCGTTATCGCCCGTCTCACCGAGTTATTTTCTACCTTCGGAACTCCCTCTTACATCCACACAGATCGAGGGACATCGTTTATGTCTTCGGAACTAAAACTGTTCCTAACTAAACATGGTATCGCGACTAGTCGCACAACGCCGTATCACCCCCAAGGAAACGGGCAATGCGAACGTTACAATGGAATCATCATGAACACCATCAAACTAGCCATAGAAGATCGCGGGTTGCCGATGTCGCAATGGGAGTCCGTCCTACCAGACGCGCTGCACTCGATTAGATCGCTGCTGTGTACGGCCACGAACGAAACTCCTCACGAGCGTCTATTCACGCACCCGCGGCGTACTTCTACCGGTTCTGCACTACCGACGTGGCTGTCTTCTCCGGAACTGTACTCCTTCGCCAATTCATTCGCCGATCCAAGAACGACCCCCTCGTCGAGGAAGTTGAGTTAATTGAGGCAAACCCCAACTACGCGTTTATACGGCATCCGAATGGGAGAGAAGATACCGTATCCATCAGGGACCTGGCACCGGCGGGACGTAGCAATACGGATGACACGAATCACTATGAACCCCCCGTACCCAGTCCGCCAATCAATTCCACCCCGCTAACGGACGACTCAGAACCCGCTGAGATCCGCCGACACACGGTCCCAACAGCTCCCGTCGAAGCGACTCCAGTCGAAGTCGAGAGAGGCCCACCTGTGTCAGTAACCTCCGAGACGAGTCCCCCTCTGAGAAGAAGCACTCGAATCAGATACCCAGCTCAACGCCTAAACTTGTAGACTCTTCTTTCTTCCAAAATATCTTGAACTTGTCGTTTTGTTTCTTACCGTGCAAAGTATCACGTATTATAAAAGAAGAGAGGAATGTAATGAGTCTTTTACTAATTATTGTTTTCTGTGTAACAAGTCTTTACTAATTATTGTTTTCTGTGTAACAAGTCTTTACTAATTATTGTTTTCTGTGATCACGTATTATAAAAGAAGAGAGGAATGTAATGAGTCTTTACTGATTATTGTTTTCTGTGTAACAAGTCTTTACTAATTATTGTTTACTGTGTTTCAGATCTATGCTATGTTTATGTTGAATAAAGCCTCAAATTGGCCTTTACTTTATCTTTAGCCCGCTAACAAACGCGGCACCACAGATGAATAAACTAAAAAAACACAATAAAATACACACAATCAAATGTTGAAATATTAGTATTTTGCCTATTTAAAATGGTTAAATCTGTGTAGTTATATATATGCCTTCATCTTGAAAACTATACGTGCTAGAAAAAATCTGAATGCAGTTTTGGAATCAGCGTGAAAAATGCTATCCAGCCAACACAAACTTTACTCTGATGAAAAATCTTTGTTGACCAGTGTTATTAAGTGAAAATAAAAAAACATGAAAATTCTAATATGTTGTGTTGATAAGTGCTTAAGTGTTTTAAATGGGACACATTTTTCCCATATAGTTAGTGTTATAATGGGGGGTGCATTCCCGGGGGCAAATTTTCGGACTCGCTAACTTAAATTAATGGCCTATATAAAAGTGTGACCCCCCTTGACAAGGAAGGCCCATTTTTTTTACCATACTGAGGCAAGATAAAAAAAAGTTTACTGTATATAAAGTTACTGAAAAAAGAGCACTTCTGATTCCTGGAGGGAAAAGGCCCCTCCCCCCTTCTGCACGGCCCTGCTTGTATGTTAGGTTAAGTGGCTATGTTGGTCTTATTTTTGTATTAAGTTCATTGTAGCATAAGATTGTACATGTATGTTAGGTTAAGTGGCTATGGATTGTGAATGATCCTCAATAAAGATGTTTTGTTTTAACAACAAACAAATATCAAAGCTATGTACATTAAAAAAAATGCAAAAACAGTTTACAATTCAAATAGAGAATGATTTCTTCCTTCCTGGGGTTCTTTTTGGTTTTAGGTCCGGCATTGGATTTTTTTCCATGTTTTTTGGTATAGACGTAGATGTTTACGCTGATTCCATTTCTGCAATCCGTTTCTTGGAGAAATGAACACGAAAAAAGTTATGGCCCAAAACTTATATTCAAATATCCACCTGTACTTAACCTAACCTAACCTAACCTAACCTACCCTACCTAACCTAACAACCTAACCTACCCTAACCAAAACTACTTCTGTTTGTATATTCATATGTTTTTTCATATTTTTCAGATTTCATATTGTGCACTATGTTGGAAATAAATTTGAAGTGGTTGTTTACGAATTTGAACAGCGAGAAAGATGCTGTTACGTTTTTTCAAGACAACGATGTGATTCCACACCAAAAACTGTATAAGAAGAAGCATGACATGACGCTGTCCTACCGCGGGAATAACGGCAACGTCATGTGGCGCTGCATGAAACGGTCGTGCGACGAGCAGGTCTCGGTGCGGACTGGAACATGGCTCGAAGATTCCAAGCTTCCGCTGAAGAAAGTGGCTCTGTTTTGTTATTACTGGTGTTATGAATACACCAGCATCAAGT
Organism: Bathynomus jamesi; assembly: GCA_023014485.1. Taxonomy (NCBI): domain Eukaryota; kingdom Metazoa; phylum Arthropoda; class Malacostraca; order Isopoda; family Cirolanidae; genus Bathynomus; species Bathynomus jamesi. The sequence continues at coordinate 350,116 of JAJOZX010001015.1, read as the reverse complement.
TCTGTGAGCGCGAGCTTGACATCAATCACGAAACGATCGTCGACTACAACAACTTCATACGCGAAGTTTGTGCTGACTCGCTGTTGAAGCAGCCAGTCACTATCGGTGGGCCAGAGCACACTGTAGAAATCGACGAAACTATGTTCGCGCGGTGAAAAAACCATGCTGGAAGGCAGTTTCCTGAACAATGGGTGTTCGGCGGAGTATGCCGCGAAACCAATGAAGTATTTATGTACGCTGTTCCGAATCGTTCGCGTCAAACGCTGGAAGCATGCATCAAAGCATGCATTCGACCGGGAACGACGATAATGAGCGACAAATGGAAAGCGTATGAACGCATCGAACAGCTCAAAGGGTACAGCTTCAGTCACAAAACAGTGAACCACAGCGAAAACTTCGTGGACGCTTCAACTGGAGCACACGCAACGGATAGAGTCAACGTGGAACCAACTCAAACGCGGTAACAAACGCCGGTGTGGTACGCACCTTTCCATGATCGACTCGTATCTCTGCGAGTTTCTCTGGCGTCGCCAACACGCAGGCAAAGATCTAGTGCGCCAAATGCTGAACAATATTGCGCAGTTTGGCAAGTAGCAAACTTTGGTTTGTGTTCCATTCTGTGTTCTGGAAACCTGTAAACGTAATAAACTTGCACATAACTTTTTTCGTGTTTATTTCTCCAAGAAACGGATTGCGGAAATGGAATCAGCGTAAAAATCTACGTCTATACTAAAAATATGAAAAAAATCCAATGCCGGAACTAAAACCGAAAAGATCCCTTCCTGGCTTTAAAACTGTGATATCAAACAAAACATCCCCCTTTCTTCGACATGCTGAATGATCATTACTCCCAACGTCTGAAAAATAATTTCCGAAACAGATTAAACCTTTGAAGCCAATCATACAAAAATGGATGAAAATCATACATACATATCGACAATAATACACCGTTAGATATAATGACATAAAAAAAACTGCTTGACTAAAACTAAAAAAATCTTATTTTCCACCTCTGAAGATATAATTTATGCAGTTATATATGATATTACTTAACCAACCTTGTGACAAAGATTTAGGGTTTATAATATAAAAATTAGGGCCTTAGGGCCTTATTAGCCTAACTAATGATTAATCCGGTCCTGCGCACATACCGTGCATGAAACAAGGAATGCTTCTGCAAAAATTAAATCTACTATAGTTTGAATAACTTGGGCCTGTGAATAAGTAATGGTAAATGACAAATACTATAGTTTTTCTTTTTAATGATGGAAGGCCCAGCGTGGGCAACGGGTCACTCGCAAAGAGAAACGACGCAAAACCTGATGAGGTGTACTGTTGAATACACGAAAAACCTTGGAATCATTTTTTTCTTTTTCCTTGTGAATTTGCATTTTACACCTCGTCATTCCCTGACGAAGTGTACTTCTGAATACACGAAAGGCCTTGGAATAATTTTTCGGTAAATATTTGGCTGGACACAGGGGCTACATTTTTTATCAAAATTACATTTTTCTAGTGTAGTTTTCTCCGCTTTGTTCGAATCTGATACCCATTTCTTGTGCAAATGAATAGAAACTATTTTTTTTTAATTCCAAAATACGGAGAAAACTACGCCAGGAAAATGTAATTCTGATAAAAAACTAGCTAACCTAACTAAATTAACTAACCTAACCGACCTAACCTAACGTAACCAACCTAACCTAACCTAACAATAGGTTTTGCCACGGCTGAATGCGGGATTTCCCTAACCACGTCCCAGAATAGGCACTCACGGAGAAATTACACCGGGTTACACGCTTATTCTTGGGGTTTGTTTTCTGCCGGTGACAATAGTATAGATGTTGGTCCGCGCGATAAGAACAGGAATTGTTACATTTCGGGCATTTACCTTACCTTAATTTACCTTAAAGCGCTTCTGCCTCAAGGGTGCGCTGCTCCCTCGAAGTCCGCTCAGCGCCTCCTGAGGCGGGGCCACGACGGGGTCGCCACCCCTCTTTTCTCTCGCTCCTGCCATACGATTTGGTCCCCTATTGAATTTGTGGGGGCTGGTCTGGCAGAGGAATACCCTGACACTGTGGGTTGGTCGGGTATGTTGGCTAAAAACATGTCCAAGTGTTTTTTAAAAGTATCTACTGGGACTGCACTTATATCTCTAAGGTACTGAGGCAAGGAGTTAAACAGGCGAGAACCCTGCCTAGAGATACTATTATATTGAAGGGTTTGAATCCTTCTCAGACTGTTTGGTGGGAGGTGATATTTTTTACACATCCTTCCAGTTCTTGTTAAGGTGGGCACAATTGGTTCAGTATTAGGGGCAACTAAAAGCCCTTCTAGAATTTTCCACTCCGTGGCGTTTAAAACAATCCACCGCTGCTTCGTTATTTTCAAAATATTTAGAAATGGCGCGGTAATACTCAATCTCGCAACCGTCACATTCAAAACCTTCACTAGCTTCAACCATTGTCCTCAAACTGCGAGAAGCAAAGGAAATTCCTATGGCGCACGTCACAAAAAGTGTCTAATTGGCCCAATCCAGCCATGTGACAATCTGAAGACAAGTGATACGTCCACGAAACGCATTACCGTACATATAAACACACGGAGCGCTAACATACATACATGGATACATACATACATACATACACACGGAGTCTCCACGTAAAAATTATATATTAAATGAATTTTATAACAGCGCACTAGCACAAAAAATGATTAGTACCATCGTAAAGAGCATGAAAAATAGTGCTAGTGAAACACAACCTCTCATTTCTCGTTAGCCCCTGTGTCCAGCCAAATATTAACCCATTTTTCCTTTCCCTTGTGTGTTTACATCATTCATTTCACGTGTTTAATTGTGAAATTCATTCCATATATAATATAGTGGTGTCGTGGTTAGTGTCGCTGACTACGAATCCATCGGCCCCGGGTTCGAGACCCGACGGCAGCCGGCGCGCAGCAAAACCCAGCTGTTCATCCTTCCACACAATAAAGAAAGTGGTTGGTAGATAAATGGGTACCCTAAGTGGCCTAGTGGTTAAGATGCTGGGCTGCTGATGGGGCGTGGGTCGGATTCCACGTTAAACTGTAGGTCTAAGGTGGAGTGAGAAGCTTGACCTTGCTTGACCTTCGTCAGAATGAACAATTCGGGCGGAAGCTAACCAAAGGTTATATATATATATATATATTTGTTTTCCCGAAACACTATTCATTTTCTTTTATAAATAACGGCATGGTTGGTATTCTTTTGAAGGTAAACTTCACTATTCAAACTTAACACCCCATATGAAAAAATGTTATAGTAAAACTGGAAATATTCACCATCATTGATGTGAAAATTCAATAAACACTTTTATTAGGGTCGTTCTTTTCGCTGTTTGTAAAAATATGCGTTGCTATTTGCTTACTCTTTTATTATTAAAGGATTTTTATATTAGATCTTTTGTCGAATTATTAAACAAGCGCTTGACCATTTTACCGTACTTCATGAAAGTTATAGTAATTCCTGTTTTTTTTTTTTAATTATGATAAAATATACATTTATGTGTATAATGTTAGTCACTCTATCAAGCTGTAACGGGAATACCCCTATAAAAAGGCGAAAACGTAACATTGGTGGTCAAGTACGGTATATAAAACGAAGATAGGGTTATGTTTGTGTTTTATTACACTGTTAAGGTCAAATCTTTGCTTATTCCGCACCGTTCAAGGAGACGGATAGATTTATGTCAGTAGTATTAGCAATTAATATAAATGGTTTGATCAGATTACGATTGAAAGGGTGAGAGTGATATAATTTAAACTCTTATACGAAATGGTAACAGCCAGTAACAAAAATAACAGTGATAAAGACGATAAAAAAGGCAGGGGGACAAGCCCCAATGGCCATGCCAGTGATGATACGGAGAAAGAGGGAGGTAACTTCTGATAAAATTTTCCTTTGTATATTTTAATTTTTCCTTTTTCCTCCCCTACAATCTGTCTATACTTACGCTTTAAGTTCCTTTGATTGACCTAAAATCATTGGGAATGTTCGTTTCAGGCCTATTGGTAATAATTATAGACCTATTTATAAGGCAGCATGGACTAGGCCTAGTTTCCTTAGCCTTTAGTCCTATATAGCCTATTTCTGACGTCGAAGGTCATATGGCAGTTGGCCATGGCTTATTCAAGACAAGCAGGTTATTCTGCTTGTTTTGAATGAACCAATGAACGTTCAATTTTAACTAAATAATTTAGCTCTAACCCTATTCAATGGCTTGTGAAAGCAAATAATTTATTCCATCCTTGAACTGATGAAAGGGATATCCTAAGGCAGAGGCCTACTTAGGATATTCGACTAGCTAGAGCCTAGTTAACCTAGACCGGGACTGAAAATCATTTTCAGACTATATTGCAGCCTTTAATTAGCTATGGAATTGTGGAATTTGAGGTGAATTTCTGTAGAATGTTTTACTTTTCAATAAATATTTACTATTACACTGGTCTCTGGTAGAAAGTTTTAAAAGCTGGTTTTCAATGTTTTTCAATGTGCTGAATTAAAAAATGATACTCATTTCCGTCGCAAATGATTTGTTAGAGTTATTGAAGCTTAAAGCTTTCAAAACTTTTTACCATTTTTTACCCTTTTTTACCTGCAGGACCCCCAGTGGGAACTGGGAGTTTTTGGGTGGGGAGAATCACAAAAATGAGTGGTTTCTGAAGATTTTGAAAGTCAGATTAATACAAAACATATCAAAAACCATAGGAAAAACAAATTTCACCTTCAAAATTGACTGAACCTAAAACAACCGAAGCAAACCTAACCTAACCTAACCCTTAACATTATCCAAAATTATAAAAAATTTTAAAAAATACCTTAATCACGTGAATTGCCAGGTTGAGGCTTTTAAAACTTTCTACCAGAGACCAGTGTAATAGTAAAGAAATGCCTACTTTTCTCCCACCCTTACATCTGTCAGGTTCCAAAACTTGGCTAGTTTTATTGTATGTCTAAGCTGGAGAATTTGGTTCAGTTTGCACCAAGACTGAAGTGTGGAATATTAGGTGTAATTGTATAGTTTAGGTTCATTAAATCATTTCATTGATTTTAGTTTACCCAGATTTGTTAGGTTAATTTAACCTAACCTAACAAATCTGGACAAACTAAAACTAAATGAAAATCAAATTAAATGATTTAACAAACATAAAGGTAAATATTTGGCTGGACACAGGGGCTACATTTTTCTAGTGTAGTTTTCTCTGCTTTGTTCGAATCTGATACTCATTTCTTGTGTAAATGAATAGAAACTCTTTTTTTTTCCATTCCAAAATACAGTGTGTTTCTACTTATTTGCACAAGAAATGTGTGTCAAATTCCAACAAAGCAGAGAAAACTACACTAGGAAAATGTAATTCTGATAATTTAGTTAGGTTAGCTAGTTTTTTAACTAACCTAACCAACCTAACCTAACCACAGAGCACACCAAAATACACTAGAAAAATGGGTAATTATTTGTTTTAATACTCCCTCTCCTTTCTGGACCAAAACATATTTTTCTGGTGTTTTTTGGTGTGATTTGTTCAAATCTGAACTTCATTTCTTTGGGAAATGAACCATTTTTGAGAAATTTTCAATTTTAAAATTTCTAAAAAATGCTCATATTCCAAAGAAATGAAGGCTAAATTTAAATAAAAAACACTAGAAAACTATGTTTTATTTAACTTAACCTAACCCCATGTTTTTTCGCAATTTCTTACCTTAAATAGCATCCTGAGATTTCAAGGTGTCCTGAATACAAATTTATATGTTAAATTGTCATAGAATGTCTCCTTCTATCGAAAATGAAGGGAGCATTAAAATGAATATTAAACCGAAAAATGTATTTTTTATTTCAATGTCAGGCCATGTCATTTTTGTTTAAACTAATGAAAATATCATTACTTAACCTAACCAATCATCAAGGGTATACAGTTGACTTAACTGGGCATTCAGTTGACCTAACCGGGCATTCAGTTGGCCTAACTGGGCATTCAGTTGGCCTAACTGGGCATTCAGTTGGCCTAACTGGGCATTCAGTTGGCCTAACTGGGCATTCAGTTGGCCTAACTGGGCATTCAGTTGGCCTAACTGGGCATTCAGTTGGCCTAACTGGGCATTCAGTTGGCCTAACTGGGCATTTCACCTAAATATCTTCTGATCTTTTCGTATTAGGCACTCACTGTCATATTTCAGGCAAGTTAAGGATGAGAAAATAATGCCATAATTGATAAAAATATCCAATGCTTTCTCTTCATCTAGGGCACATGACAAATCAAGTTCTTGAAGTCAGAAACCATATGAACAGCATGTCATAATTCTATCACAAACACGACCGAACTGAATCCAAATTAGAAAAAAAAAAATAATAGACAACAGAAACCAACCAACTAATTAAGTTGCAGAGTAGCGAAAAAAATAGCCTAATCAGGAAAAATATTTTATGAAAAAAGTACATTATAGCCAAAACAGGAAATATTCACTATAAAAATGTAACTTGTAATTTTTTCTTTAATCTTGCATTTCCACAAAAAATGATTAGTACCATCATAAAGGGCATGAAAAATAGTGCTAGTGAAACACAACCTCTCATTTCTCGTTAGCCCCTGTGTCCAGCCAAATATTAACCAACAAATTCTACAATTACTAAATACTGCACTGAATGTACCGTACCAGTTTGAGAAATTTGGCAGAAATGGTCCTCAGATTTTATAAAAAGACATGAAGGGACTCTAAATCCTATGAAAAATAGGAAGGTGAATTTGTAGTTTCGACCAACCACAGAATTTTTTGATGAAAAATACATCATTCGAGAGCTCTTCAAATTCTGAACAACTTTTTTACTTACCATTTTGCTCGCAAATGAATGATAGTTGAATAAATTAACAGAACCATTTTAGGCAATCAGCTTCGTCCTAGATCGCACCACACACACACACAGCACTTTCATTTGAAATCAGTTTGAAAATGACGAGTCTGTGCAGTGGATCTATCTACTTGTGAGTTGCCCCCAGTTAACTGAATGTCAGGTTAGGTCAGTTGAATGCCAGGTTAGGTCAAGTGTATGCTCTTGATGATTGGTTAGGTTAAGTCATAATATTTTCCTTAGTTTTAATGAAAATATCGGGTAAACTTTAAATAGCTGTAACTTTTTTAATATTCATTTGTGACAAATTTGCCATAGAAGAAAAGTGTCTTAGAATTGTCGAAACTACCTATTGTAAAGACAAAATTCCTAAAATTCTGTGGTTGGTTGAAACTACAAATTGACCAATAGAAAATTAACTCTCATTCCATATTGAACAATGTTGTTAATCTAAACTGTGACTCCTTCAAATTTGAAATTAATGTTTTAACTTGAAAGTTGATGCACTAAATTTGGGAACTTTATGCCACCCTTCTCAATTTGAACACTGGTATTGTTCTCTAGTATATTGAATGCCCAGTTAGGTCATTTGAATGCCTGGTTAGGTCATTTGAATGCCTGGTTAGGTCATTTGAATGCCTGGTTAGGTCATTTGAATGCCTGGTTAGGTCATTTGAATGCCTGGTTAGGTCATTTGAATGCCTGGTTAGGTCATTTGAATGCCTGGTTAGGTCATTTGAATGCCTGGTTAGGTCATTTGAATGCCTGGTTAGGTCATTTGAATGCCTGGTTAGGTCATTTGAATGCCTGGTTAGGTCATTTGAATGCCTGGTTAGGTCAGTTGAATGCCTGGTTAGGTCAGTTGAATGCCTGGTTAGGTCAGTTGAATGCCTGGTTAGGTCAGTTGAATGCCTGGTTAGGTCAGTTGAATGCCTGGTTAGGTCAGTTGAATGCCTGGTTAGGTCAGTTGAATGCCCGGTTAGGTCAATTGAATGCCTGGTTAGATCATGATATTTTTGTTAAAAACACACTAATTATTTAAAGTGCTCTAACATATTTGTTTTTCATTTCTCCAAAAAAAAAGTTATTTTTTAAATCAGTGACCAAAACTACATTAGTATGCCAGTTTCCATTAAAATTTGCTGCTATCCCCCAAATGGAAAAGATACCCCATTTTTTGCAAAATTCTCACTTTCAAAATTTTGAAAGTCTTTGGTTGTATGAAAAATTTTGGGGCATAATATTTTAGTCTCGTGTTAATTAATGTACTTTAGAAAGAAAACTTGCATTAATTTTATTTCCAGTTTTTGTTTTGCATGTCAAACGTGAGTAATTTGAGTTGAAACTCTCACCTGATACATTAGGAATGAGTGTTATGGAAAAAATCCCAATTTTAACACCATTAGAAAATTTAAGGGTAGCTATTTTTTTTACAAGAGTACATTACAGGCTTTTGTGGAATTTTGGAATTTTAGGTTAGGTTATATATTAAAACTATATTTTTCCAATTGTTTTTGATGATGTTTGAATGAAATTAACCTTCGTTCAAACTGCATCAAAAACCATAAGAAAAATATAGTTTTGGTTGACCAAAGGCCCAATGTCTGGGCAGACCCAAGGAGTAGTCTGGCTATCTATCTAGACAGAAATATTTATAAACATAGGTTCCTTGAATACTTGGGCACTTCTGATTTAGTAAACTTTTTAAGTATAAATTTCAGAAGCCTATTTTAAAACTACAGTACTACATTGTCCCAATAACTCATCATACCATTTAGCCAAAATTTTAAAGAGTAAATGGTTAAATATTAAATTTCATGAAGACCAGTTTTTTGATAAAGCTGAAATTTGGGCAAAGCTTTATTATCCAGACAGTGTTCCTTCAGAGACAGTCTATAACAGTTTAGTAATAAATTGAATTAGGTTAAGTTAGTAATTAGGGCCCTATGAACTTTGTCTTTGAACACTATTAGCTACCAAAATTGGTCACATGGGAAATAACTAACCAGTCTAAAAGTGCGTAATTCCTTGTCATAGCTTCCAGCATTTTGTTAGAAATGAAATTGGTTTCACATTGAATCAATCATTGCTTTTAGAATTCCCAATGTTCTCTATTCCAGAAAACAAGACATTTATACCAAAATGCTGGAGGCCATGATAAGAACTCATGCAAAGGGGAAGACATTTTTACCATTGTGTGTGTGTGTGTGTGTGTGTGTCAAAATCTTTTTATAATAATGAAGCATAGTTTCATGAAATGAAGTTAGTTAATTTATTTTTAATAAATGGTTTGAGTGACATAATTAAAGAATTGCTCTGAAAAATATAAACTAGGAAAATGGTTAATAGACATGGGCCTAGTTGAGTTTTTCTGGTTTTCACAAATACTGGTAACAGCTGAGAAAAGGCCACTAGTTTCAAAAACTTTTTAAAATCTTAATGAAAATATATATACAGTCAACCCTCGACTTATGTCGTCACCATCTTACATAATTTCGAGTTAAGAGAAGCCCCCCATTGACTGTACTTGGGTAATTCTACGAGAAATAGACAAATGAAGTACACGGTAACCTCTTCAAAATTCATGAAACTTGGTGTGAGGGTTGGTTTAGGTCCAAATTACAAATTTCTGAATTTTTTTGAAAATTGGTCAAGTTGGTCAAATTTTATGGCTTGACCAAATTTTGGTCAAATGAAAAAAACAATAATTTTCAAACGTAAATATCTCAGCTCCTAATTGTGGTAGTGTAGTAAGTCTTAAATGATAAAATATGTAAAATTAACTGTAGTTTCTAAATATGTATCATTTTTTTAGGGTAACAAAAATAAAATTATGATTTTTTGGAAAAAGTTTTTTTTTTTTTTTTGCGATTTGGCAGCAAAGATATCATTTTTCGAAAAAAAGACCAGGAATAAAAAATGTTTATTTGACGTATGTACACCATAATAAGTAATAAAAAGTCAGCTTATCGACGATTATTATGAAAAAAAAATGACTAAAAAAAAAAATCCTCCAAATTTTAACAATTTTTTGCTTTCTTTCTAGATTTTCAGTATATACCTAATTTTCTAGTATACGTAAATTTACCTAACCCTTAAAATGCCTCAAAACACAAAATTTTGTTGCGATCCTATGAAAAAACACTCAAGAAGAATTTTCTGTAACATCAAAAGAGTAAACTCTGCCATGGCAGTTGCAAGCTATGGAATTTTGGAAGAAAATCAATTACTATGCAGCAATTGCTATGTCACAATTAAAAAGAAGCCAATTGTATTAGAACATGTTCAACGTTCATCCAGAGAGCCGGAACCTGCGCCAATACCTGAGCCAGACATACTTAACGAATGTATGGAGCGAAGCAGTAGTGATTCCACGAATCCACCACCATTGGAAGAATTTGTCAGTCAAGACAGGCAATTCAATAAAGATTTGCTCAGCAACAATATTTTACCTTTATTTGATGAAAGCCCTATTAAAACAGGCAATAAAACAATAGAGACTCCGTTCAGGACATTTGTTTCTTAATGCCAAATTCGTAGTTTTCTGTTTTTAAATATTAGCATCAGCACTTGAATACATATATACAAAATATTTGATATTTGATTATTTCACGCAACCTAAATTTATGAATTTGTTTTACAGCTGGATTGAAGCTGGGACAAAAATAGTTAAAGGCTTCTATGAAATTCAGATCGACAAAGGAAAAGGTTAAACGAAGTTTTGAAGCTGCTTATGGGGCTCCTATTGACTATTCTGAAGCTGGTCAGTCCAAAAAAAGTTGTTTGGAAGATGATTTAGAGGCAAGACTACTTTTTGGACATAGTTATTGAAATTTGACATTTTAAATTAAATTTAATACAGTCATCGAAGTATATACTAAATTAAGTTTTATCTGTTTACATTTTTATAATCGGACAATATAATACATATATACATATATTTTATGAAAAGTTTAATTAAAAATATACTAATTAAACTTAATGTCAAATACACTTTATTTCAGGTATCAAAAGGTTATGGAAGAATTAAAGGAGAAATTTCAAGCAAGTAACGATCGCAATCTTAGGTTACAAATACTATCATTGTATCCCTATCCCATTGAAAAAACTGCTGACTTCTTTGGAACAACAAAGTATATGGTGCGTAAGAGCCGCAATCTTCAAAAACAGTTTGGGATTCTTCCTAACATTCCAAACATGACGAAAGGGAAGGTCGTCACAGCTAAATGAAAAAAATCATTTGGGAGTTTTATGAAAATGATGAATATAGTAGGATGTGCCCGGGAATCAAAGATTATAAGCTTGCAATAAATGAAGAGGGTGAAAAAAAAAAAAAAAAAAAAAAAGACTGGTATTGTGTAACTTGAAAGTTATATGCTGAATATGCAAAAAATGATGAAAATCCCAAAATAGGCTTTAGTACCTTTGCTCATCTTTGACCGTTGTGGTGCGTGCTTGCGGGACAAAGCGGAACTCACAGTGTCTGCGTTACATGACTCCAGATTCCTGGGATCTTGGGAGCATTGCTCCAGTAAATTTGACCATGAGAAAAAGTAAATTTGGGTTTGGGTTTTGTTCATCCGCTAGACGTTATGCAATTTTTTTGCGTATACGTTCTTGTACAAACCAATTTTTTTAAATTACAAATTTAGTTATTTTAAGTTTAGTTGGTAATTCCATATTTAACAATTATTTTTATTTTTTGTTAAGCTTCAATGTTTTGATAATTAAAATTTTATTAAAACGTATATTTTTTTAATATAAAATTATCAGGATTGGACTATGTTCCATTGATCTCGGCCAGGTTTGATAAATTGGCCAGATAATTACTTGTGCGGTTTTAAGTAATCCACCATGACTCTAGAATTGAAAAGTTTAGTTAAGTTTAAACTTACTTTTACTTACTTTAACTTACCTACTTTTACTTACTCTTCCTTACTTTTACTAAGTTTAAAGCACTTTTACTTACTTTCATTGTACTATATTTACTTACTTTTACTCACTTTTACCATACTATATTTACTAACTTTTACTTATTTTGTATTTTTTCAGGTAGTCAATAATCAATAATGGATCCTAATATTGATGAAGTTGGAGAGAAAAGTGAGGGTGTTAAAAGGGGTTACTTTTGTGGTCAATGCAAGAACAAATATTCAAAGAAGCAAAACTGGGAGGAACATTTTAATTCCAAAAAAATATTTGTTACAATACAAGAGGTCCCAGAGTTTGGGCCCACAGCTTAGATATTGCAGTAAAGAAATACCAGGATGAAGTGCAGCAAAGAGATACGGCAAAGCAGTCATTTAGTTTGTTCACAAAATGTGCTAGTGCTAGACCTCAGAAAAATGAACCAACTTCATCAACTGCTAATCTAGAAAATGAAACTTTTTCACTAGATGTTTCACAGACTGAAGAAAGTGCTTCTCCTCCACCTAAGAAACAAAAGGTAAGTGAGGAATCTGCGCATCAGACTAACAAAACTGCTTTAGAGGAATTTGAAAATTCCCAAATCCAGAAGACATTGAATGCAATTTTGCGCCTAACAAAAGAAACTCACCAAGCTGTTGTGGTTAATGAAGAGAAGAGTCAAAATATGCCTTCAAGTTCAAGTGTTGCATCCAAATCTAATAAAGCAAAAAGCAACAAATTTGACATTTCCATAGCCCATTTAAGCAAGTGTAAATCAATACAAGAAATTCTGAACAATGATTTGATCAAATCTACATTCAAATTGGTGGAAAAGAAGGATCTAGGGCATGCTGATGATTCATTTTCAGTACCAAGTGATATAATGGAAAACATTGCAAATAGTGACACTAATATGCCTGATGTAGATATAGCTGTTGAGGATGAAGATGATGATAATCAAGAAGATATTGATGATACTTCTGATGATAAAATGTTTGCATTATATTGCATAGCTTGCACAGACCCCAAAGCATGTGCTTCAGACAAACATTCTAACATAAAAGGTTACTTCAATGTTAAAGATTTAACCATGTATGCAAACAAGGAGAAAATCAAGAGAGATGGTTTAGAAATCTGAAAACCCACCTGAAGAGACATTTAATTAAACTTCAGCATCATCAAAGAGCTGCTGTTTATGAAGTGATGAAAACATCTTCTCGGAACACTACTAAACGCATAGAAGACTTATGTGGCAACATCTTATACTACATAATGAAAACAAACACTGCATGGGCTCTATATCCAGTACTTCTAGCTGTATTACATAGGTCAGGTTGTGAGGTTGGAAATTTGAATCATAGCACACATGCGTGCGAGACAATTTGTGAGCTATTAGATAATCAACTTAAAGAACAAACTGTAAAGTGGTTCTTAGAACAAACTTCAGTAACAATAACAGCTGACATTGGAACAATTTTGGGATTAAGCATGCTAGTTGTATTAGTTATGAGTGAAGAAGATAAGACTGTAAAACTTGCTGGGATAAATTTAGTACGCAGCAAATCAGGAGTTTATCTGGCCAATGAAATTTTTGATGTGTTGAAGTCTCCTAATCACTTGAAACTATCTGAAGAAGCAATTAAATCCAAGGTATCTGGAATGGTTGGAGATGGGGCTTTTTGTAAGGACAACGAGCCATTTAAAAACGAAATGAAAAAGTTGTTTGGAGAAAATTTCAAATTTCGATGGGACTTAATGCATCTTGTGAACAGAGCCCACGTTGATGCATTGAAGAAAATTTGTAAACTAAGTGAGCTTTTAGACTTTATTCAGAATCACTCTTCAAATCTGAGATCAGGCCTTGACTATACCAATATGGTTCTTGACAATATCATTGGTTTTAAGAGACCAAAACTCAAATCTGATACTCGCATGGTTAATACGAATTTGATCAATTTGACAGATTTGTGGAAAATTGTGTTTTTTGATCATCCACAAGAGAAAGAAATTAGTGCCAAGTTCTATGTATTGATTTCCTATGTAACAAAGATTATGTTGCAAGTAGCTCAAAAAATCACAGTTAGTGCAGAATTTGTAGAAAATATATTTTATAAAGAAGGAGGGAAAACTGTTATGTTAAGAGTGATGGAAACAATTTCCAAATTAGCTAATGGAGGAAATGCAAATGTAGTAGTTTCTGAATTTAAGCACGATACCACAGGGCAGCAAAAGGAACTAACAGCTGAGGATTACATCCTAAATGAAGTTTACAAATGCATCAAGAAACGTTCTGATTACTACCAGGTTGCTGAAGTTGCTAGACCATCCAGAACCAGATCTGAAAGTAGTTTTACAAAAGACTCAGTGATAAATTGGCTGACAGAATATATAGAACAGCTGTGGAAAGGAATCACAGAGAGATTAAAGCATTTTGATAAAGATGGATCAACTGCCTGGAGTGAAGCACCAGCTGAAGGGACATTCTCCATTCTTGGTTACATTGTTGAACACAAAGGATCCATTAAGCCATCTCATTTGACTAAGCTGTGCAGAATTGTGAAGGAGGGTCCAGCTCCAGGCACTAGATCTGCTGTAATGATCACACAGAAAGCTATTGATCAGTGGCCAAGCATACATGGCGGTAAATTCACAACAAATGCCTACATGCAAGGTCTAACATCATCCACTGTTGCTGCTGCAATGAATAAATAAACTTAAGGTGAGTTATAAACTGTACATTATTGTATTATTATGTTTAGCTAAAACAATTTGTAATTGGTATGTCGTCAATTCAAGAGTTTACTATCATTAACCTATCTAGTGGTGTAAGGGAAAAAAAAGTAAATTTTTTCAAATCTGGAGTCATGTCTGCGTATGTACGCATCTCCAAAATCTGAAACTACAAATATCAGCGTTAGGCATTAAAGATTTAGACTACAAAAAATTAGTCTTTATCCATCTGCAGCATGGACAATGAAGATTGTATGATGCACCGATGCAAAAGATGCCCGCGAGAGGTCGGAATCAAAAATTATTTGGAAAGTTTGGACTTCATGGCGATGGAAGAGAGAAAATATAAACAATGGGTGTCCGTTGATCACTGTATGTTAAAAGATATCACCAAAACTCCAGAGGAATACGTGGAATCACTCACCAAAAAAATTGCACAACTGACAAAACACCGCTTCACGAATAAATGTCAGTCGAGTTACTTCAAAAATCTAAAAGAAACTCTGCCCGAAAATGAAGGTGTTTTGGTGGGTGATTTTGCGGAAAACTTCTCATTCATTGTACAAGATTGTGCCCAGGGGTTTCATTGGGAGAACTCGCAATGTACAGTGCACCCATTCATTTATTATTCCAAAAACAATGCAGGAAAACTAATTTGCAAAAGTTAGTTTCATTTCAAACTGTCGCAGGCATGATACAATTCTGGTTCATAGTTTTCTCAAAAAATTAATCCTGTGCATCCAACAACAAAATTCAAACCTAACTAAAATTCATTATTTCACAGATGGATGCGCGGCTCAGTATAAGAATAAAACAAATTTTCTAAATTTATGCCATCATTTCGAAGACTTCAAAATTCATGCTGAGTGGAATTTTTTCGCGACATCCCACGGAAGAATGCCTGCGACGGTATTGACGGAATGGTAAAAAGAGCAGTCGCCAGAGAAAGCTTACGACGGCCTCTTGACCATCAAATCTTAACAGCTGAGGACTTCTACAATTTCTGCTCTCAAGAATTCCTAACTGCTATTGACTTTTTTTACGTCTCTGAGGCAGAAGTTGTAGATGTAGAGCTTTCTTTGCAAAAACGTCTGAGTGAACCTATTACTTCTATCAAAGGTACTCAACAATTACATCGCTTCGTCCCAATTTCCAAGAATTCGTTGAAGGTTTATCCACTCTCTCAGAGTGCACAGTCAGTCAAAATAAGAGAGCTCATTAGAGTTTCTGCTTCGGATCAAGAACATAATACTGTCTCTCAACGCGAAATTGAAACAGGCTCTTTTGTGGGTTGTATGTATGAAAGTAAACTATGGCTCAGATTAGTCCAGTCCTTTGACTGTGAATATGATGATTTTCTGATAAAATTTCTCCATCCTTCAGGCGTATATCCCTCATGCATTTTTCTTGCGCAAGATGATGTTTGTCACGTTCCAACAGAAAATATATTTGGGTCATTCTCTGTCAGATCAACCAAAAAAAATTGAAATTAACACCCTCATCTCTCATATTTTGCTGAAATTTGGTTTATAGGGAGTTTGTGAGCCCTGAATCCATTTCTGAAATTATAAAGTCAATCCGACCAACGGTTCAAGAGATATGACCTCGGGCAATTTGAGGTCACTCACGAGGTTACTAACATTTGGCGAGCCATAACTTGGGTAATAATTGTCATAATTATATAAAAGTATATATATTTAGAATCAGAAAACGACAAGGAATCCAAATATGCAAGTTTTAGAACTCTAGGTTGAAAAATAAAAAAGTTACACTGTAACCAAAATTTGAGGTCACGATTTGACCTCTGGGGTATCAAATGAGAATTTTTTTTTTAAATGTAAAAAATGAAGGCATAGGCATTGGCTATTAGAATCAGCAAAAAAAGTTTGTTTATGTTAGTATTTTTAATGTAACTAACATATAAGTGAACACCATATTCATAAGTTGTGCGTCAATTCTACCTATTTTTTCACACTTAAGCTCATAATTTGACCTATAGAAATTAAAATTACATTTTTTATAGATATAAAAAACAAAGTCAGAGTTCTTGACTAATAGAAACAATCATAAAAAGTTTGTTTATGTTGGTACTTTTCATGTAACTAACTTATAAGTGAACACCATATTTATAAATTGCTTGTCATTTCAAGGAATTTTTATATCTTAGCTATCAATTTGACCTCAAGCTCCAAGAATTTAATAAAAATTGTATTTCACTGCTAATCTACACTGGCAATAATAGTTATAATAGTGAAAGGGGAAGACTAAGCTCACTGTAGCCTAAACAAACCTGTTGAAACATGTTTGCTACTTGTCTAAGTGCAGAATCACACAGATAGTTGCAAAATTCCTTGTCTACAGTTAGTACAGTTTCCAGCCAGCACTGTGGGTGGCTGGTGGGTTGGTGTTTTATGAGCCTCAGAGACTATCAAGGCCTAAAATATTAAGTGTGTATAGCTATATATTTTCTAAAAATATATATACCTAATTGTAAATCCTATATCTTTACAGATCAAAATACAATGGTTCGGCACTTGAAATCTGCCAGGACCCTATTCAAAAACACAAGAAACGCATAACAATCATCTTAGAAAAGTGACTGATGTACTTGTTGAAAAATGTGCTGGAAGAGTGAAAAAGACTCATTGTTGTGTGTGACTGCTGGACACTGATAATGAAAAACCCCACTATACTTAGTACCACTGAAAACACGAGTCTGAGCAGGATTCAAATGAATCATCTACTATCAGTGGCTTGAGTACATCTCTTCAATTCAGATCTGGACAATGACAGTGATTGCTTGATAAAGGAAAATCCTTCAACTTCAGTTGAACCAGTTCTAGCATTTCTGGACCAAACACCAGTTAAAAAAAGTAAGTAATAAATTAATATAATAACTTTACTTTACTACAAGGTCTGTTTGATCTACTATATAGCCAATTATATAGCATTTAAGGTACTATAATTAATATTTAATTACTAATATTCAGGTGTGTGAAACCTTTTTTCTGTTCTTTTCAGAAGGGTTGTCATTAAGCCAGAAAAAGCGCAAGGCTCGTGGTAAGCTATCATCTGCTCAGAAACACCTGAAGGAGAGCTAGAACTCAGTTATGGTGTTCAAATTCTGAGGAGGTAAGTGATACTTCAAACCTGAAACTAATCTGAAAACATCTAGACAAATTATGAATGATTGAAACAGTCATTCCTGGAGAGCAAATGTCACCATCACAAACTACAAATATTGACACTCACCTACACAATTGAAAAACAGCTAGTTTCTTCTTTCAAACTACAACAACATGGTGAAAAGAAGCCGTTCACTTAAATCAGTACATGGAATCCTTCCGAAGATTCCACTAATGAGCAAAGGAAAAGTGATATCTGAAGAACACAGATATAGTTAGAAGATTCTATGAGTCAGAAGAGGTTAGTCGTATGTGTCCTGGCCACAAAGGATTGCGTGAAAGTTATCAGTGCTGAAGGTGCAAATGATTGGTCCTCGGTAATTTAAGAGAGATGTTTGAACTATATAAAATGATGAAAAGAATCCCAAAATAGGATTTTCCACATTTGCAAATTACGGCCATCATATTGTGTGTGCTTGCCGGTAGGGTGGGACTCATTCTGTCTGTGTCTGCACATACCATCAAAATCCAAAATTGCAGCTGGCTGCATTGGAGAAAGAGGTCTTTCATACAAGGATCTTATGGATTACAGTGTCTGCAGTACAGAATAGAGCTTGCATGATGCAACTTTGCAATGATTGCCCAAGAAAGGGTGTCCTGGATTTTCTTGATTACTTGACTGTGAAATCAGCTCCAAATGAAATATCTTACAAGCAATGGGTGACTGTTGACCGTTGTACATGGTTGATAAGGTGGAGCCACTTCATGATACTTATCACCCGAAGCATGAAAATATCCCGCATGGTTCGTCATCACTTTGTTGCTCAGCAACAATCACAGTACTTCAAGCAGTTGAAAGAAACACTACACCTCAGAGCGAGGTAGTTATAGTAGTGATTTCTCTGAGAATTATTCTTTCATTGTCCAGGATGCTGCCCAAGGGTTTCACTGGGACAATTCACAGTGTACAGTTCACCCTTTTGTCATCTATTATAGATCTCGCAACCAGAACTTAGCCATTTTAGTGTCTGTTTCTTATCTGCTCACTAAAACACAACACTATAATGGTTTACTCATTCATATTGAGCTTATGACATATGTTAAATTCAGATGCCCACAATTGAAGAAGGTGCACTATTTCTCAGATGGATGTGCTGGCCAATATAAAACAGATACAACTTCACAAATCTCTGTTACCATGAAGATTATTGGTCTGTCTTGTGAATGGCACTTCTTTGCTACATCCATGGCAAAAATGCATGTGATGGGATTGGAGGAACAGTGAAAAGAGCTACTGCTCGTGCCAGTTTGCAGAGAACTACAGAGAGGCAAATTCTTACACCAGAACACATGTTTCAGTTTTGTGAAGAAAACTTGAGCAAGAATAAATTTTTTCTTTGTAACTACAGCTGATTTGAACGATGCAGAAGAACGTGTTGGAACATCGATTCAGGATAGTAGGGCTATTCCTGAGAACTCAGAAATATCATAGATTTGTTCCCCTAAACAAGGAAGAACTGATTGTATCCCATTTCAAGTGGCATTGGAGAAAAAAAAGAAGAGGAAAAGTCATTTTACTAATGAACCTGCAATGCTTGGTAACCTAAAATGTGTCAAACCAGGAGAGTATGTTGGCTGCATTTATGACATGCAAGTTTGGTATGGAATTGTGGAGGAATATTGTGAAGAGTTTGATGATTTCACTGTGAACTTTCTACATCCCTCTGGGTCATCAGGATCAAGTGCATATTATATCCATCAAACAAGGATTCATGTGCAGTGCCAGGACATCATATATAACTGTAATGAGTTGTCCTACCCTAAGAGTAGGCAGCAGAATTCAATACATTTTTCCACAAAAGAAATTGATGAGAGCATCGAGCATGCAAAATTGTATTAGGCTAGCACATGAATCCTCTAAGTAGGTCTTCCCCTTTCACTATTATAACTATTATTGCCAGGTAGATTAGCAGTGAAATACATTTTACATTTTTTGCTTTTGTTTTTATATCTATAAAAAAAAGTAATTTTAATTTCTATAGGTCAAATTATGAGCTTAAGTGTGAAAAAATAGGTAGAATTGACGCACAACTTATGATATGGTGTTCACTTATATGTTAGTTACATGAAAATACTAACATAAACAAACTTTTTTGCTGATTCTAATAGCCAATGCCTATGCCTTCATTTTTTACATTTAAAAAAAAAATTCTCATTTGATACCCCAGAGGTCAAATCGTGACCTCAAATTTTGGTTACAGTGTAACTTTTTTATTTTTCAACCTAGAGTTCTAAAACTTGCATATTTGGATTCCTTGTCGTTTTCTGATTCTAAATATATATACTTTTATATAATTGTGACCATTATTACCCAAGTTATGGGTTGCCAAATGTTAGTGACCTCGCAAGTGACCTCAAATTTCCCGAGGTCATATCTCTTGAACCGTTGGTCGGATTGACCTTATAATTTCAGAAATGGATTCAGGGCCCACAAACTCCCTATAAACCAAATTTCAGCAAAATCTGAGAGATGAGGGTGTTAGGCACTGGTTGATCTGACAGAGAATGACCCATTTGGGAGTATTGAAGCAAGTTTACAAGGAGGAACAAGAATACAATACATTTTTCCGCTTCAAGAATTAAATGACTTTTCAAAGAAGATAAAATAAATTCTATCGCATATATACTTTTTAAGATTGTCTATATAATATTTCTAAAATTTTTATCTAAGATTTGTGTATCTACTTAATAGTTATAAAAATCTTTTCAAATTCTTTTTCTTATTATTATATTATTAGTGTCTAAAATTTGGATTCACTGGATGAGAATACTGTCTCTTAATTCATTCTCAAAGACTTGTGTACGTGTAGTATTAGGAAGAGTATTTTATACTCTGATAAGCATTTTATAAAGTAAACATTATTATTGTCAATATATTTTGTCCCTAAATATAAGAGAGGTTATGTATGTACATTGTACATATATTTTAAAAGATTTTTTTCTCCTTTGGTTTATCACATGTATTTTTTTATGATTTGAAAATTGTCTTTTTTTGGACCAACAAGTCTGTAATAAATCTTCGTCGTCTGAAAAAAATTGTATTACTTAATTTCAACTCAGTTTTGAGCCTTATAATAAACTATAAGCCGACTTTTTATTACTTATTATGGTGTACATACATCAAATAACATTTTTTATTCTTGGTCTTTTTTTTCGAAAAATGATATCTTCACTGCCAATCGCAAAACAAAATAAAAATTACATTTTTTCCAAAAATCAATTTTATTTTTGTTACCCTAAAAAATGTACATATTTAGAAACTACAGTTAATTTTACATATTTTATCATTTAAGACTTATTACGCTACCACAATTAGCAGCTGAGATATTTACGTTTGAAAATTGTTGGTTTTTTCATTTGACCAAAATTTGGTCAAGCCATAAAATTTGACCAACTTGATCAATTTTCAAAAAAATTCAGATTTTTGTAATTTGGATCAAAACCAACCCTCATACCAAGTTTCATGAATTTTGGAGATGGTGGAGTGTACATTTGGCACTTTCATTTGTCTATTTGTCCTGGAATTACCCTGTAATTGATTCGTCTTACGTAATTATTTTGTGTTGCGTAATAGCTGCGTAATCACAAATGCAGTGCATGACCACTCACTGGCAGTATGCCGGGTATTTCACGTTATTTCATTGTTATTTTACTGTGTATTATATAACTCTCCAATGTAAGTCTAAATTAATTTTTTTTATTAATTTTTAATATGTATTTTCTTTTACAGATGGTGTTTCTTAATAATAATTATTAATTACCATTATAATTCTGTTTATATACACTGTTTTTATCAAAAAATTTAATTATTTTATTATTTTCAATACTTTTTTGGGGTCCTGGAACGGATTACCCGATTTACATGTATTTTGGGGTTCGACTTAAGTCATTTTTGAGTTAAGTAACTCATCTCAGAATGGATTAATTACGTAAGTTGAGGGTCGACTGTATTATAGAGTTGATTCTCTCACCTTCCCATATGGAGTACCATACTGGTACTATAAAGTATGTTAGGTTACTAACACTTATATTTTACTCTGTTTTCCAGTCCTCTTTGGAAGTAGTGTTCAAATCCAACCTAAGCTATATCTAGTCAGCCAATGTTCACATAATATATACCTGATTTCAAATTCAAAGATTTTGGCCAGAAAATTTTGAGTCTGTGAGAATTTTACCTTAAGCTGATATCAAGTTTTGATGCACTGGCTACAGATACCAAACCCAAAATTTTTATGGCTGTATTCTATTCTAAATATCTTCTCACGCTTTGTAAAAGTGTGTGAAATTTTGAGAAAGCATGAAAGAACTAGATTATATTACTCTGTACCCTTTGGTACAGTATTGTAGGCTTAGGCTTAGCCGGGCCTATACCATATTTTCTTGATGTTATAGCAGGTGAATGATGGAGAAGCTTGATAAGTAAATGGCAGTGATTAATGAAGTGGCTTAGTATGAAATTGGTTGTGAATGTGGAAGGAACTTCATAAATGATTGGTTGTGGATAGTGGAGTTACTTAGTAGGATAATGAGACTGGCGAAGCAACCTGGTATATATTATGAATGGTAGAAAGGTTTGGTCTCAGTTTTATAAGTGGTAGTGTAGAATACAAGCATTCCTTAACATGCTAGAATTGGGAATTAGCATCATTGATATATAATACTGTAATATACGAGTAATATTAAGTTTTAACACTGTGGCTAAAGAGTCTCCCAGGCTATTTGACCAGCACTGGCTAAAGAGTCTCCCAGGCTATTTGACCAGCACTGGCTAAAGAGTCTCCCAGGCTATTTGACCGGCACTGGCTAAAGAGTCTCCCAGGCTATTTGAGCGGCACTGGCTGAAGAGTCTCCCAGGCTATTTGAGCGGCACTGGCTGAAGAGTCTCCCAGGCTATTTGAGCGGCACTGGCTGAAGAGTCTCCCAGGCTATTTGAGCGGCACTGGCTGAAGAGTCTCCCAGGCTATTTGAGCGGCACTGGCTGAAGAGTCTCCCGGGCTATTTGAGCGGCACTGGCTGAAGAGTCTCCCGGCTATTTGAGCGGCACTGGCTGAAGAGTCTCCCGGGCTATTTGAGCGCACTGGCTGAAGAGTTCCCGGCTATTTGAGCGGCACTGGCTGGAGTCTCCCGGCTATTTGAGCGGCACTGCTGAAGAGTCTCCCGGGCTATTTGAGCGGCACTGGCTGAAGAGTCTCCCAGGCTATTTGAGCGGCACTGGCTGAAGAGTCTCCCGGGCTATTTGAGCAGCACTGGCTGAAGAGTCTCCCGGGCTATTTGAGCGGCACTGGCTGAAGAGTCTCCCGGGCTATTTGAGCGGCACTGGCTGAAGAGTCTCCCGGGCTATTTGAGCGGCACTGGCTGAAGAGTCTCCCGGGCTATTTGAGCGGCACTGGCTGAAGAGTCCCCTCCGGGCTATTTGAGCGGCACTGGCTGAAGAGTCTCCCGGGCTATTTGAGCGGCACTGGCTGAAGAGTCTCCCGGGCTATTTGAGCGGCACTGCTGAAGAGTCTCCCGGGCTATTTGAGCGGCACTGGCTGAAGAGTCTCCCGGGCTATTTGAGCGGCACTGGCTGAAGAGTCTCCCGGGCTATTTGAGCGGCACAGCTGAAGATCTCCGGGCTATTTGAGCGGCACTGGCTGAAGAGTCTCCCGGGCTATTTGAGCGGCACTGGCTGAAGAGTCTCCCCGGGCTATTTGAGCGGCACTGGCTGAAGAGTCTCCCGGGCTATTTGAGCGGCACTGGCTGAAGAGTCTCCCGGGCTATTTGAGCGGCACTGGCTGAAGAGTCTCCCGGGCTATTTGAGCGCACTGGCTGAAGAGTCTCCCGGGCTATTTGAGCGGCACTGGCTGAAGAGTCCTCCCGGGCTATTTGAGCGGCACTGGCTGAAGAGTCTCCGGGCTATTTGAGCGGCACTGGCTGAAGAGTCTCCCGGGCTATTTGAGCGGCACTGGCTGAAGAGTCTCCCGGGCTATTTGAGCGGCACTGGCTGAAGAGTCTCCCGGGCTATTTGAGCGGCACTGGCTGAAGAGTCTCCCGGGCTATTTGAGCGGCACTGGCTGAAGAGTCTCCCGGGCTATTTGAGCGGCACTGGCTGAAGAGTCTCCCGGGCTATTTGAGCGGCACTGGCTGAAGAGTCTCCCGGGCTATTTGAGCGGCACTGGCTGAAGAGTCTCCCGGGCTATTTGAGCGGCACTGGCTGAAGAGTCTCCCGGGCTATTTGAGCGGCACTGGCTGAAGAGTCTCCCCGGGCTATTTGAGCGGCACTGGCTGAAGAGTCTCCCGGGCTATTTGAGCGGCACTGGCTGAAGAGTCTCCCGGGCTATTTGAGCGGCACTGGCTGAAGAGTCTCCCGGGCTATTTGAGCGGCACTGGCTGAAGAGTCTCCCGGGCTATTTGAGCGGCACTGGCTGAAGAGTCTCCCGGGCTATTTGAGCGGCACTGGCTGAAGAGTCTCCCGGGCTATTTGAGCGGCACTGGCTGAAGAGTCTCCCGGGCTATTTGAGCGGCACTGGCTGAAGAGTCTCCCGGGCTATTTGAGCGGCACTGGCTGAAGAGTCTCCCGGGCTATTTGAGCGGCACTGGCTGAAGAGTCTCCCGGGCTATTTGAGCGGCACTGGCTGAAGAGTCTCCCGGGCTATTTGAGCGGCACTGGCTGAAGAGTCTCCCGGGCTATTTGAGCGGCACTGGCTGAAGAGTCTCCCGGGCTATTTGAGCGGCACTGGCTGAAGAGTCTCCCGGGCTATTTGAGCGGCACTGGCTGAAGAGTCTCCCGGCTATTTGAGCGGCACTGGCTGAAGAGTCTCCCGGGCTATTTGAGCGGCACTGGCTGAAGAGTCTCCCGGGCTATTTGAGCGGCACTGGCTGAAGAGTCTCCCGGGCTATTTGAGCGGCACTGGCTGAAGAGTCTCCCGGGCTATTTGAGCGGCACTGGCTGAAGAGTCTCCCGGGCTATTTGAGCGGCACTGGCTGAAGAGTCTCCCGGGCTATTTGAGCGGCACTGGCTGAAGAGTCTCCCGGGCTATTTGAGCGGCACTGGCTGAAGAGTCTCCCGGGCTATTTGAGCGGCACTGGCTGAAGAGTCTCCCGGGCTATTTGAGCGGCACTGGCTGAAGAGTCTCCCGGGCTATTTGAGCGGCACTGGCTGAAGAGTCTCCCGGGCTATTTGAGCGGCACTGGCTGAAGAGTCTCCCGGGCTATTTGAGCGGCACTGGCTGAAGAGTCTCCCGGGCTATTTGAGCGGCACTGGCTGAAGAGTCTCCCGGGCTATTTGAGCGGCACTGGCTGAAGAGTCTCCCGGGCTATTTGAGCGGCACTGGCTGAAGAGTCTCCCGGGCTATTTGAGCGGCACTGGCTGAAGAGTCTCCCGGGCTATTTGAGCGGCACTGGCTGAAGAGTCTCCCGGGCTATTTGAGCGGCACTGGCTGAAGAGTCTCCCGGGCTATTTGAGCGGCACTGGCTGAAGAGTCTCCCGGGCTATTTGAGCGGCACTGGCTGAAGAGTCTCCCGGGCTATTTGAGCGGCACTGGCTGAAGAGTCTCCCGGCTATTTGAGCGGCACTGGCTGAAGAGTCTCCCGGGCTATTTGAGCGGCACTGGCTGAAGAGTCTCCCGGGCTATTTGAGCGGCACTGGCTGAAGAGTCTCCCGGGCTATTTGAGCGGCACTGGCTGAAGAGTCTCCCGGGCTATTTGAGCGGCACTGGCTGAAGAGTCTCCCGGGCTATTTGAGCGGCACTGGCTGAAGAGTCTCCCGGGCTATTTGAGCGGCACTGGCTGAAGAGTCTCCCGGGCTATTTGAGCGGCACTGGCTGAAGAGTCTCCCGGGCTATTTGAGCGGCACTGGCTGAAGAGTCTCCCGGGCTATTTGAGCGGCACTGGCTGAAGAGTCT
Organism: Bathynomus jamesi; assembly: GCA_023014485.1. NCBI lineage: Eukaryota > Metazoa > Arthropoda > Malacostraca > Isopoda > Cirolanidae > Bathynomus > Bathynomus jamesi. Next base: position 324,529 of record JAJOZX010001015.1, on the reverse strand, counting down.
CCCGGGCTATTTGAGCGGCACTGGCTGAAGAGTCTCCCGGGCTATTTGAGCGGCACTGGCTGAAGAGTCTCCCGGGCTATTTGAGCGGCACTGGCTGAAGAGTCTCCCGGGCTATTTGAGCGGCACTGGCTGAAGAGTCTCCCGGGCTATTTGAGCGGCACTGGCTGAAGAGTCTCCCGGGCTATTTGAGCGGCACTGGCTGAAGAGTCTCCCGGGCTATTTGAGCGGCACTGGCTGAAGAGTCTCCCGGGCTATTTGAGCGGCACTGGCTGAAGAGTCTCCCGGGCTATTTGAGCGGCACTGGCTGAAGAGTCTCCCGGGCTATTTGAGCGGCACTGGCTGAAGAGTCTCCCGGGCTATTTGAGCGGCACTGGCTGAAGAGTCTCCCGGGCTATTTGAGCGGCACTGGCTGAAGAGTCTCCCCGGCTATTTGAGCGGCACTGGCTGAAGAGTCTCCCGGGCTATTTGAGCGGCACTGGCTGAAGAGTCTCCCGGGCTATTTGAGCGGCACTGGCTGAAGAGTCTCCCGGCTATTTGAGCGGCACTGGCTGAAGAGTCTCCCGGGCTATTTGAGCGGCACTGGCTGAAGAGTCTCCCGGGCTATTTGAGCGGCACTGGCTGAAGAGTCTCCCGGGCTATTTGAGCGGCACTGGCTGAAGAGTCTCCCGGCTATTTGAGCGGCACTGGCTGAAGAGTCTCCCGGGCTATTTGAGCGGCACTGGCTGAAGAGTCTCCCGGGCTATTTGAGCGGCACTGGCTGAAGAGTCTCCCGGGCTATTTGAGCGGCACTGGCTGAAGAGTCTCCCGGGCTATTTGAGCGGCACTGGCTGAAGAGTCTCCCGGGCTATTTGAGCGGCACTGGCTGAAGAGTCTCCCGGGCTATTTGAGCGGCACTGGCTGAAGAGTCTCCCGGGCTATTTGAGCGGCACTGGCTAAGGAGTCTCCCGGGCTATTTGAGCGGCACTGGCTAAGGAGTCTCCCGGGCTATTTGAGCGGCACTGGCTAAGGAGTCTCCCGGGCTATTTGACCGGCACTGGCTAAGGAGTCTCCCGGGCTTATTTGACCGGCACTGGCTAAGGAGTCTCCCGGGCTATTTGACCGGCACTGGCTAAGGAGTCTCCCGGGCTATTTGACCGGCACTGGCTAAAGAGTCTCCCGGGCTATTTGACCGGCACTGGCTAAAGAGTCTCCCGGGCTATTTGACCGGCACTGGCTAAAGAGTCTCCCGGGCTATTTGACCGGCACTGGCTAAAGAGTCTCCCGGGCTATTTGACCGGCACTGACTTAAATAGTGTTGTGACAGCAATTTTGGCATGCCAAAATCTTTTATGAAAATAAGAGCAGAAATTTTAGTTTTAAGATTTTTTGTTTAGATCTCCAAAGCAAGGTGGTTTGGGTTATGACCTATTAATAAATAAATAAATGAAAATGTTTCAGATTGTTTAACATTCGTTCGATTTTAATTTTGGGTTTTCACAAGAAGGGTATAAACCAAAACAGCCTTGTAGCCGAGATTTATGGCCGAGGTCAGACTGAGGCCTTAAACCCCAAGGGAAGAGGAAACAACCTGGGGGGCAGGGTTCCAAATGTAAAATGGTTTGTTTCGCTTCACTTCGGGATGTGACTTTTGTGAGACAGACTCAAATGCATTCGTTAAGTTGGACCATGATATTGGTCATAAAATTGGGAAATCAAGTGGCTTCAAAGAAATAACTATTTAAATTAATTTCTAGGAACTCTCTTTAAATTAATTTCTAGGAAAAGGAGTAGTTTATACTTGGGAGGGAGGTCAATATCCAATCAAGGGACAATGATTCGGGGAACACCCAGTAAAGGCTCCTTCTTTCCTTATGTATGGAGGAGAACCCTCGTAGGGACAACCTTATGTAATGAAAATGTTTTGATAAGTCATTTAGAATATTGGAAGGTGGAGTCCTTGAAATTTTAAGGTGTAACTTAGAGTTTCAAGTCAGTTGTAGTCGTTCTCCTGAAGTTAACAGTGGCTTAAATAACTTTTTAAAACTTGTGGTGTAATAGAAAATTTCTAAGTTGAATTAGAACTGTCTCAAGATTGTACTTAAAATTTGAATTGCCTTCGTTTACGTGAACTTGTGTATAAGAACTTATTGTTAGCGACTGGAAAAGAGAACTTAGTTATAAGATCTTAATTAATGTTAGCCAACAGACCAAGAATTTTGTGAATTTTCAATTTAATTTGGTTCAAACTAAATGTTAAGCTGTAAATTTGTGACCTATTGTGCATGACCCATCAATTATTTTGTGAAGGAATCTAATTTATTTGGTGGACTTTTTTTTGTTTTGTTCTGGAAATAAATCGGCAGGACTCGCGCAGAACTGTCGAAAGTGTCTTTCCAAAATTTTTGTAAACCAATTTTCCAACTTTTTCTTAGATTATGAAATTTGAATTTTGTGCTGTTGTTTTTTGTTATACGCAGATAAAAAAAAAAAACTGTATAAAGGATTTTTTTTTTACTTAAAAATATTTGTAAACATTTTCTGTAAATGAACAATTTGACTTTTTTTTTTCTTTTTAACAAAATTTGTAATCAAACATCAGCTTATTTCTTTGAATGTATATACTAATTGAAGTGAAATTGAATAAACTTTATAAGAGGGAGTGTGTTGTTTCTATGCTACCTTGCAATAGGCCTCTTGTAAGCTGAGGGTAAATTAACATTGAAAGTTGAAAATTCAAAGTGGGCTTCACGTCAGCCGTGTGAAATTACGCATATAAAATTAAAGGGCCATCCGAGTGGATAGGCAGAGTCATCCTGAACTAATCGAACATGCACGTAAGAAATAAGTGCAATTGAAGAAGGTGCACACCACATAAATTAAAGGGTTGTGCAAGACAATAGTCTCCCAGGCTGTTTGACCTGCACTGGCTACATCAGGAGTGGGGAAACCCTCGCCCGCAGGCGAAATTTCGCCCACGAGCTAATTTCAATTCACCCACTTAGGTATTTATTTACTAAAAATTATTTATTTACAGCCCAGCAAATAGCTTTCTAAAATACATCTTATATACAGCGTGTCCCAAAGAAATGTATACCCACTTTGTTCGATAATACCAGCTATGAGGATAATAAATATATTACTTTTTATATGTTTTTTAATAAAGAATTTTCTCCTGAATCTAAATATGTAATTATTTTTATTAAAAATTGAAAAACAAAAAAGTTACAGATGTTTAAATTATAATTATTATTTTCGAGACTTCATGTGCGATATTTTCTAATATTTTTGCACGTATACGAGATAAGTTTGAAACCGACGGCACTGTGCAAAACTTACAAAAACAACATTCTGGAAGACGTCGAACATCTTAGATAAAGTGTCATTTAACCATGGAATTTGTAAATTTTTTGAATTAACTAATAATTACAACATTTATGCTTCAATATCAACACTAAACATAAGTATCTCAAAACAGTCGGTTAAAATATTAGAAAATATCACACATGAAGTCTCGAAAATAATAATTATAATTTAAACATCTGTAACTTTTTTGTTCTTCAATTTTTAATAAAAATAATTACATATTTAGATTCAGGAGAAAATTCTTTATTAAAAAACATATAAAAAGTAATATATTTATTATCCCCATAGCTGGTATTATCGAACAAAGTGGGTATACATTTCTTTGGGACATGCTGTATATAAGCTTAAAATTTGCCAGACGCCCGCGGAGGTGTTTATGTTATCGATTTTCGCCCTTGGTACTGAAAAGTTTCCCCACCCCTGGGCTAAATGGTCTCCCTGGCTATTTGACCTGCACTGGCTAAATAGTCTCCCTGGCTATTTGACCTGCACTGGCTAAATAGTCTCCCGGGCTATTTGACCTGCACTGGCTAAATAGTCTCCCGGGCTATTTGACCTGCACTGGCTAAATAGTCTCCCGGGCTATTTGACCTGCACTGGCTAAATAGTCTCCCGGGCTATTTGACCTGCACTGGCTAAATAGTCTCCCGGGCTATTTGACCTGCACTGGCTAAATAGTCTCCCGGGCTATTTGACCTGCACTGGCTAAATAGTCTCCCGGGCTATTTGACCTGCACTGGCTAAATAGTCTCCCGGGCTATTTGACCTGCACTGGCTAAATAGTCTCCCGGGCTATTTGACCTGCACTGGCTAAATAGTCTCCCGGGCTATTTGACCTGCACTGGCTAAATAGTCTCCCGGGCTATTTGACCTGCACTGGCTAAATAGTCTCCCGGGCTATTTGACCTGCACTGGCTAAATAGTCTCCCGGGCTATTTGACCTGCACTGGCTAAATAGTCTCCCGGGCTATTTGACCTGCACTGGCTAAATAGTCTCCCGGGCTATTTGACCTGCACTGGCTAAATAGTCTCCCGGGCTATTTGACCTGCACTGGCTAAATAGTCTCCCGGGCTATTTGACCTGCACTGGCTAAATAGTCTCCCGGGCTATTTGACCTGCACTGGCTAAATAGTCTCCCGGGCTATTTGACCTGCACTGGCTAAATAGTCTCCCGGGCTATTTGACCTGCACTGGCTAAATAGTCTCCGGGGCTATTTGACCTGCACTGGCTAAATAGTCTCCGGGGCTATTTGACCTGCACTGGCTAAATAGTCTCCGGGGCTATTTGACCTGCACTGGCTAAATAGTCTCCGGGGCTATTTGACCTGCACTGGCTAAATAGTCTCCGGGGCTATTTGACCTGCACTGGCTAAATAGTCTCCGGGGCTATTTGACCTGCACTGGCTAAATAGTCTCCCGGGCTATTTGACCTGCACTGGCTAAATAGTCTCCCGGGCTATTTGACCTGCACTGGCTAAATAGTCTCCCGGGCTATTTGACCTGCACTGGCTAAATAGTCTCCCGGGCTATTTGACCTGCACTGGCTAAATAGTCTCCCGGGCTATTTGACCTGCACTGGCTAAATAGTCTCCCGGGCTATTTGACCTGCACTGGCTAAATAGTCTCCCGGGCTATTTGACCTGCACTGGCTAAATAGTCTCCCGGGCTATTTGACCTGCACTGGCTAAATAGTCTCCCGGGCTATTTGACCTGCACTGGCTAAATAGTCTCCCGGGCTATTTAGCTTAGCAGTCCTGTGCACATATAGACTGTTTTTGTGAGCCTTGTATTGTTTTTAAAAATTTGCTATAATCTTCATCTACAGTTACATTAATAATAAAGTCATAAAATTTCTTAATTTTAATTTGTTAACAATTTGTTTTAGGTTTTGAGTGCCATAATAATTGAATGCCCAGTTAGGTCACTTGTACACCTTTGATGATTGGTTAGGTTAAGTCGTGATATTTTCATTTAAACTAACAAAAATATCATGACAACATAACCAATCATCAAGGGTGTACAGTTGACCTCACTGGGCATTCAATTATTACGGCATTTCAAAACCTAAAACAAATTATTAACATTTAAAATTAAGAAATTTTATTTTATTATTATTAATGTAAATTTAAATGAAGATTATAGCAAATTTTTAAAAACAATAAAAAGCTCGCAAATAACAGTGTATATGTGCACAGGACTGCTGGTTAAATAACATGGGAGACTATTTAGCCAGTGCTGATCAAATAGCCTGGAAGCCTATTTGACCAGTAATAGCCACAGTAAAGTTTTATAAGTGTTAATTATTGTACAGTTTAAAAGTGTTGCCATTGCATAATGACACACAAATTTTAAAAAAAATTGAAGGAACTTTTTTCTGTGGTTTAAGTAAATTTGGTGGAAGTAGTGATTTTAGGGATTAGGTTGTTTGTTGTATATTCTGAAAGCATCACTGCAATTTTGTCAATTATAATTTTTGAAAATCATAGAAAATTATTAATTTGTAATAGCTGTTTTTCTTCGGATATTTCATTTTTTTGTCACATTAAAAGGTTTCAAAAACCAAAATTTAATCATTAATGATTACTAAATTTTTTATGCTTACAAAAATTTTGTTTCTTGGCAAATTTTTTCCAAAATTGTAGCTACCATATGAGTTTAGTCAGTCTATCCATTTTATTAGCCTCCTAGTATTAGGCCTAGTGCATATATGGTCCAGGTTCATTTTTATAAGCCAATTTAAGAGTTACTGTGCTGTACTGCGCCTATCCTTTGTGATAATGTACAGTGCTTACAAGAAGTCTCGCGCCTCTGTCTCTTCCCAAGCTGGTCTGTTAGGTATAAAATGGGCGGTTCTTATGGCAGTGGAGGTGTGTTTGGATTGGTGCACATAATTGCTCTAACCGCATCAATAACGTCCACATTATCATTGTGTTCATCACTCTATCTATTTATATATAGAGACATACTGTATATAGATATATATAGAGTATGCAGGGGATAATGTGTCTCAGTCCCAGCTATGATAGTTGTCTTACAATGAACAGTCCCAAGTGCAAGTTATGTTAACACCTCCACATAAACTACCCTGGAGCAAGTTATGTTAACACCTCCACATAAACTACCCTGGACTAAAATAACATACGTGAAGCCCTTACCCACAAACCATTTAAAAGGTGTGATTTAAAAGCTCTCTCTCTCTCTCTCCCCCCCCCCCCCCCACCGGGGAGAGAGGAGGATGAGCCGGTGGCGGACGTACCTTCAACTGAAGGGTGCGTCGAAGTACAGGTGGGTGACCCTCCTCCTACGTTGGAGGGGGCTCAGTCTCCTGCGGAAGTTGCCCCCTCGTTAGTGAAGGACTCTTCAACTCCTGACAGCCCTGGCTGTTTGGGAAACGGGTCATGCTAGGGGGTGGTCAGAATAGGGAAGGCTCCCTCCGTGCAATGCTTTTTAATGCTAGGTCAATTAGGAACAAGTTTTGCGAGCTACGGGCGCTCTTAGCATCAGAATACCAGGATATCGTTGCTATCACCGAGTCCTGGATTCATACTGATCGTAGGGACTACGTTGGGGAGTTTGAAATTCCCGGGTATAGAATGTTTCGCAAAGACCGCACCCGTGGGGAGGGGGGTGGGGTACTAATATACGTCAGGGACATGTTGAGTCCAGTTGACTGCCAGTTCCGATCGGAACAGGAGCTGCTTGGTGTTGATCTGAATGTGGGGGGGACGAACTATAGGTTAATCTAATCTTGGTGTACAGACCTCCGCATCTCCTCCTCGAGGAGGATACAGCCCTGTACACCGAACTCAGTGGCCTGCTAGGTGATAGGGTGTGTGTAGTTTTAGGAGACTTCAACTGTCGTGGCATAAAGTGGGAAGACAGGACTGCTGATGCTGAAGGGAGGAGGCTAGTTGTCTTTGCTGATGAGAACTTCCTCACTCAGTGGGTCAATGAGCCTACATGAGGCGAAAGCGTTCTAGACTTAGTATTCATGACCGAAGACAACCTTGTCACTGACCTCACCATTGATGAATCGTTGGGCGGGAGTGATCATGGTCTGATTAGGTTCCGTGTGCGCGTCCCTCGGGTGAAGCGTAGTAACTCGAGAGGCAGTAAGCTCGATCTCCGGTGGGCGGACTTTGTTAGCCTCAGGGATAGCGTAGGTGAGATGGGGTTAGAGGTCGGCGGCGATGTTGAGCGGGTGTGGAGTGCATTCCGGGACGAGTTTATGGTGCTGCAGTCTGCTGCCATACCCTCAAAACCGGTCACACCTGCTTCAACGCAGCATAAGTGGTTCAATCGTGACATCGCTTTGGCTATCCGAAATAGGAAAGTAGCGTATAGGAGGGCGAAGGCCAATCATTCCCACAAGAACACTGAAGCATATGTCCGCCTGTGTAGGGAAGTGAAGGCGAAGGTTAGACTAGCGAAACATAATGAAGAACTATGGGTGGCAAGCCTCTGCAAGGGGAACCCTAAGGAGTTCTTCAGTTATGTTAATAGTAGAAAGCCCATTAGAAGCATGATAGTTAAAGGACGGAAGCGGCGTCGTTCTGCGGACCTCCGATGCGGACATCGCCAATGTGCTTAATGAGTACTTTGCAGGAGTGTTCACCAGGGAGGATACCCGCGTCATCCCCGAGCCAGCTGTGAGGCACGAAGGTGCTGGCCTGGATAGTGTTAGATGTACCGCGACAGTCGTTGCTCATAGAATAGACAAACTGAGCGCGTTTAAGGCTCCTGGGCCAGACCAGTTTCTCCCCAGTGTTTTGTGAGAAGTGCGCGACCAGGTGGCTCCCCACCTGGCTACAGTCTTCAACAAATCGTTGGTGATGGGCCAGGTGCCTGGTGACTGGAGGGAGGCCAACGTGTCCCCTATCTTTAAGAAAGGGGATCACGAAAGTCCAGGGAACTATCGTCCTATTAGTCTCACTTCAGTTGTAGGTAAATTATTAGAAAGGATAATAGCTGATAGAATTGTTGGCCATTTGGATTCCTACAAGCTGCTTGGGGACTCCCAACGTGGGTTTAGACGGCATAGGTCGTGTCTCACCAACTTGCTCGAGTTTTTCCACGTCATGTTGAGTGAGTACGATAAGAGTAGGGCGATTGATATACTTTATCTCGACTTTCAGAAAGCCTTTGATAAGGTACCTCACCGCCGGCTAATGGCGAAAGTGCGCGCGCTGGGTATCGGTGGGGAAATAGGTAGGTGGATTGAAAACTGGCTGAGGAATAGGCGGCAGAGGGTGGTAATTAAAGGGGCTAGTTCGGGTTGGGCCTCGGTCACTAGTGGGGTTCCTCAGGGTTCCGTTTTGGGGCCACTGTTGTTTACCATTTACATAAATGATATCGACGGTGGCATCGTCAGTCGGATCGCCAAATTCGCTGATGACACCAAGCTTGGGGCCAATGTTGGGACGCCCGAAGCGATCGAGGAACTGCGTGCGGACCTAGGTAGGATAGGAGAGTGGTCCGAAAAATGGCAAATGCCGTTTAACTTGGGTAAATGCAAAGTGATGCACATTGGCTACGCCAATCCCAAGTCGGACTACTCGATGTTGGGCAGTAATATCGAGGTGACTGATTTAGAAAAGGACTTGGGTGTGCTAATTAGCAGTGACCTTAAGTTTACGAAACAGTGTGTAGAGGTGGAAAAGAAAGCCCAGAAACTATTGGGTTATATCAGGAGGCAATTTCAGTTTCGGAACAAGGAGATTGTGCTCTCACTGTACAATTCCCTTGTTCGGCCGTACCTGGAGTATGCTGTGCAGTTCTGGTCGCCCACCCTCAGGAAAGATATTGAGAGGCTGGAGCGAGTGCAGGCGAGGGCCACAAAGTTAATCCCTTCCGTTAGGCATATGGGCTACAATCGACGGTTATGCGCCCTGAACTTGTTTTCGCTTGAAACTCGGAGGCTGCGCGGTCAACTGATCGAGGTTTTCAAGCTCTTACGAGGGTTCAACGATGTCGATTTTAGAAGTATGTTTAGTTTAAATGATAACCCAACTCGCAACAATGGTTGGAAGTTGGATTTGAAATGGTTTAGGACTAGTGTGTGTGAGAATTACTTTACGTATAAGATCTGTGACACATGGAACAGGTTACCTTCGGAAGTTGTGAACAGTTCCTCTGTGGATCAGTTCAAGAAAAGGTTAGACCAAATCTTGCACACTATTTGAGTGTGTAAAGACATTTAGGACCTCAGTCTGCGGAAATTTCTTTTCATATAAAATAGTTAATATCTGGAACCAACTTCCCTCAGAGGTTGTTTCCAGTCAAAGTGTAAATCTGTTTAAAAATAGGCTAGACAAAGTAATGAACATACTCATAGTTTAAGATTAAAACCTCAGAAAACTCTGCAGGAGTTCGCTTGCTCGGTGTCTCTGTGAGCAAGCTAAATATAGAGCTATATATATATTCTCCACTTTCCTGTAAAATTTCCTTGGCTACTTTTCCAGGGTCAAGGTATTTTCTTCAACCTTTTTCCGTACCTGCCTCTGGCAGGGAGGGAGCAGAGGGTGTGGAGAGAGCCTTCTACTTTTCTATCCAGTTTTCTACTACTGCTAGGATAGTTGAAAGAAAATTTTCCCTGGCACCCGTTGCCATTGGTACCTCCTCGGTATGGGCCGCAAGGCCTTTTGAGGTACTTCTTTTCCTTGTAACTCCTTGTAACTCCTTGTAACTCTCTCTCTCTCTCTCTCTCTCCCTCTCTCTCCACAGGGGGTATAAAGGTTATGCACATTTCTTCTGGATGTTGTAAACTTTATACTTGGGGTGTGACAGCCCTCCGGTCCCGGGTTGTGGGATTCTAGAGAAATTGGCTGCCAGTTCCTTTAGGTTCTCTCTCTCTTTCGGGAGGGAGGGTGAAGTATTTTGCATAATCCCGTCCCATGGGTTACTAGGACCCCATCCCATCCCTATTCTGTCCTTTTAGCTTACGTTAAGGTTGTTCTCTGACTGCAAAAAAAAAAAAAAAAAAACTTTTAGTATTAAGTCTTTTTATCTTCTTTTATTATTAGGACCCTACTGCTACCTCATGCGTGGGAAGAGAGGCTTTGGAACCTCTATAAATAACACCTTTTAACGCTCGTAGGTTGTGAGAGACTGGGATGGAGGGGGTCCCAGGCATAGGGGTGCAATGAATGGAGTGTGGCTAGTGCCCCATTAAGCCCATTCCTAACGCATAATGGCCTGACCAGCCCCCTGCCACCGTTCTTTGGTGACCAATTGATGGTGCTTGGCTGTACTGCTCTGAGGTGAGAGAGGTTTACTGCCCAGCTGGCTGCCAGGCCAGCGTAAAGTCTCGGGCGTAGACTCTGGGTCTGGTGGGATATCCCTTGAACACTGGATTCTAAGAGTCTGGCCACTTGTGAGTGACTAGTAAGACTTAGTAAGGGGCTGCATCCGCTGTCGCTCCTGGCGGGAAATCCGTGATGCCTGCGTCGCAAGTGTTTGTCAGTTGGTAGCTGCGACACGTTTGGGACTGTCTGGCCCTGGGGAGACCTTTGGTTGGTGCGGCAGCAGCGATTGGTGTAGTCTTCTGGAAGGGATGAACGTCACTTGCAAATAGGTGGATGCGTCTACACGCGGGATGAATTCACCTCCCCCCCCCTTTTTTATATACTGGTCAGGATGTTTTTGATAGTTTTCATTGCTAGAACGCTTTATCTTATTCAGAGTATTCAGAAAAAAAAAAAAAAAAAAAATATGGCAGGGCCAGCTAAATTGAAAGCAGAATGCTTTAAATGTAAAGTTAATCATTGGTGCGTTGACTTCCCTAAAGGTAGTATCAGCGATATCACATCCCTTAGTGTATGTTTGTTTTGTAAACTTAGAGACAACCACGAAAAGGAAGTTAAAGAGCTAAAGGAATTAGTAAAACTGTAAGATTAAGCATCTAGAACAAAGCGTGGCACGCTTGGAAAACACGGTGACTATTCTGGAAAATAGAACGGAGGAACAAGAATTCAAATTGGTCAAAAATAAAAGACCCTCCAAACCAAAACCAAAACATAAGGATTTGGAACCCATTACCATCAAAAATAAGTTTCACTTACTTGCTGACAAGGAGGGTGAATCCTTTTTAATTGGGGATTCTATGGTAAGGAATCAAGGGGACTTTTTCGGAGCAAGATGCGCGACCAAGAGAAAACTCTGATGTTTTCCGGGTGCCACAAGCCAGATAATTAATAGGGAATTAGGCAAAATTAATATCAAGAATAAGAGTTGCCCCATCATTGTACATGTTGGTGGCAATGACATTTTTCTGGGAGGGACAGGAGGGCAAACAGAGTCCATTATAAAAGAATTCAAGAACCTCACGACAAGGTTAGGGATAGGACAGACATGGGTATGGTCGTAGGAATTCTCCCTTGAATGCGTGCTAGTGACTATACTCTAAGTAAAGTCATTAGCATTAGTGTGGACCAAAAAAATGAAGGTTTAAAAACTTTGTTCCACATGAGTAATGTTATTCCTTTTGCTTACCTTAATCAAATTAAAAAATTTGAAACCTCTACGTCAAGTTTTAGGGGTCCCGAGAAAATTGCACTTTTCCTTTTAATGCTGAAAAAATTAGTTTTTCCTCATTTTCATAAGTTCTGCTTTATTTTTTGTTGGAAATTCTTTACGATTCTTGAAAACTGTTTTGAGCAGGTATTGTTTGTCCTCTTCTTTAGTTGTCACTGCTTGATTAAATTTTTCAATCAATGCAACACCCCGCTCAGCTGTGTCATTTGTCACTCTAAGGGCACGAACTCTAGCACAGCCTCTTTGGTACTCAGGATCTATTCCCCATGTTGATGCAGAATTTTCAGTGAAGAGAGAATTGAGATGTAGAGCATCAGAGAGAGATTTAGTCCTTGAAGTAACAAAATCAGAAATCCTTTTTTCTTTAAAAGAAGCTAGGGTTACCTTTGCTTCTAAACGTTTCAGTCCCTTATTTCTTGGAGGCATTTTGATATTATTTCGCATTTGCTCCTTTTCTTCAAGGGATATGCTTTTGTCAAAGAAGCTTAATCAAACAAGTGTTTCTGAGAGGTACCACAGATGTCGTTTAATGGCATTTTGGGCTTGCTTGATAACACTTGATATCAAAGAATTTTCCTCCATTATTGCAAGATCTTGCAAAAATTTAAGATCAACATTGGGGCTTCCTCTGGTTGAGAAGCTTTTGCCCAAGATTTTGCGTATACCAATGCAACAAATAAACAAATTTCTGTTATTGCATCAAGTTCTTTTTTAGTCATCTTAAATTGATTTTGGAGAAGAAAAAGCTTAAATGCATAAATTCCTTTTGCCATCCATCTTGCATGATGGTACGCTCCAGGTCTCTTCAAGGGAGTATTAGAAATGCTTTCTTCTCCAAAAAACAAGAGAACAAGTTGAAAAAATTCTTTATAATCATCTCTTGGCTGTTTAGAGTTGAGTGCCTCCTTCATGATTAAGACTGTTTGATTTTTTAAATCTTGAACTCTTTCAATTATTCTGCAGCTTTGGGAATCAACAGCAGTTGTGATTTGAGAATGATCCATAAAATCCCATTGAGTTTTGAATCTTTTGAAGATTGGAATATCAGGTTCAGAGGAATGGCCCATAGAAGTCCGGAAGACTTGAGATAGGACAATCTCATAAATATGGTGTCTGCAAGCTAAATATAAAAGCTTCTTCCAAGTTCTTGTTCAATTTTAGTGCAAGCTCCAGCATGGATTCCGGTATTGGATGCTGTTGTGTCAAATGACAGCCCAATAATTCTCTGGGTCATATCATGTTCTTGCAGGAGAGAAATGCAAACACGAGCCATCTCCGTACCCGTGCCAGCAGTGACTTTAGGAATTCCCAGCAATTTCTCTTCACCATTCCCACTGACTAACACTGCAATCCTTTCTGTTCTTCCTTTGCCTGCAAGAAAAAGTTAAAATATATAATTATATATATTTATTTTTAATATTTTATTATTATATATTATATTATATATAATATTTTATTTTATATTTAATATTTTATATATATTATAATTATATATATATAATATATAATTTTAAATTAAACTTGAGTTATTTTAAATTAAACTTGATTTATTTAATTTGAAGGTAAAATGGTGTAGATGTGAAAACTAGCTTCAGACAGTGAAATGTAACCTAATTAAATAGAAATTTAGCTATCAAAATGTTTAATTAAAACCAACCAGATAATAACACATTGCCTAGGTGTGAAAACCAGACCCACAACTAAGTTTTTCACCTGAGAGAAAATATAATATGCTAAATTAATCAGACAAAAACTAACCTGATATCTCTGGGAGCATTTTTCCATCCCAATGAAGAACTAAAGGCTCTCCAGGACAAAATGCTTGCTCTTGATATTCTGTTGCTATTTCTTTGCGTAACTTTTGACGAGTTCGAAGCATAGTAGATTTTGACACTAATGTTTTCCAAATTATGGCCCAAAGACTGAGCAACAACAGCATAAGACATAGCTGCATCTCGATTGGAAAGATTCATTCTATCATAGGCTGCTACAACATTTTTGTCAATAGGCTTTGACTTTTTAGGAGCCAACATTTTCTTTTTAAATTGCTCTTCAGAGGGACCTTGAAAATTCATTTCAAGGTTGTCATCATTAGTTGATGATGATGATGATGATGTGAAATCATCTCTATTGGCAGGCAAGAATGATCTTTTAGATCGCTTCTGCTCTTTGAGGGCTCTTTCACACTAATTCTTCACGATGAAGCCTTCTTTTCTCTCTTTTTGCAAGAATTTGGTCTACTGTACCCATGCTACTTTGTGTAGGATCTTCTTGCTGGCTTAAGTAGAAAAGCTTGTCTTCTTCATTTGACATCATCAAAAGGGCATTAGAGTGACCAATATCAAGAATTTCAGCCTTAATTTCATCTTTAAACATAGCTTCTTCAATACGGCATTTTCCTCGGGCCTTTTTCTGTTTTTCATCAATTTATCATAACAGCTTATTAAAGAGTCAATCTTTCGGATGGCACTGTCTCTACGCATTGTGGGAATCCTGGCTTTCTCCCAGTAGGTCATCACTTCATCTAAGCAAAGATTAATGGATCTTCTTCGTCCCAATTTTTCCTCTTTTTGATGGAAGAAATATTTTTGCAAAACTTGCAGTTTTGTAGGTAAGCGGCAACAAAGTATATCTTTATATAAATGGCCAATGAGCCAAACGTTAGTTTTAGAACGAGTAGCCATTTTTAGTTTAAAAAATTAAATTTCTGAAATAGTAAAATAAACCAGTTAAATTAGGAGATAAAAAGGATAACTAAAAGGTTCAAGCCAAGTAGGCAAAGCCTTTAATTTAGAGTTGACGAATTAAAGATAATATATTTTATCCAAAATTTTTGTTTTCCTTATTAATAATTTTCTCTGAAATAATGATCTAAGATTGTTTTTGTACTCTATTAACACCAAAAATTTCTTAAATAAGAAGAAATTTTTTCATAAGTTGCAACTCAAGAGTTGAGTTGATCATTGATGTTCTAAGCGCGCCTATTCATTAGAAAATTTTTATAAGTCATTAAATCTCGGGACCCCTAAATATTCTCATATTTGACCAAAATTTTGCTGACATGTCTATCTGGTCCAAAGGAACAAGGGCATTAATGTGGAACAAGGATTTCTTCAACTTTATAATTTACCCCCCATTTTGGTCCACACTAATTAGCATAAATAAAAGAGTTAAACGCATGTGTGATGAAAAAGGCCTAAAGTTTGTCGATTTTTGGCCTACATTCTACGGAAATGGGGAATACTTTGGTTTGGACGGGATACATTTTAACCAGAAGGGGAAAAAGAAGTATGGTGATTTACTGAACATTAATTTGTATAATCATTTTAAACTAGGACCCCCAAACCAGCAATTGATCCTGCTCCCCAAACAGTTAGTCCCCCTCCCCCAGCAGTTAGTCCCCCTCCCCCAGCAGTTAGTCCCCCTCCCCAGCAGTTAGTCCCCCTCCCCCAGCAGTTAGTCCCCTCCCCCAGCAGTTAGTCCCCCTCCCCCAGCAGTTAGTCCCCCTCCCCCAGCAGTTAGTCCCCCTCCCCCAGCAGTTAGTCCCCCTCCCCCAGCAGTTAGTCCCCCTCCCCCAGCAGTTAGTCCCCCTCCCAGCAGTTAGTCCCCCTCCAACAGCAGTTAGTCCCCCTCCCCAGTAGTTAGTTCAACTGCGTCAGGAAATGACTCAGGCCAGTTAGGAAAAATCACAACTTAAAATCACTCAAAACTGTGCTCTTCAATGCTAGGTCAATTAGAAACAAACTAATGGAATTTATAATGCTTGTCAAAACTGAGAACTTTGATATCATCGGAATAATGGAATCCTGGATTCATTCTGAATCAAGGGATTTTGTAGGAGAATTTGAAATGGTAGGTTACAAAATGTTTCACAAAGATAAGAACGGAATGGAAGGTGGTGGTGTACTTTTGTATGCTCGGGACTCCCTGCACCCGGTAAACAGTAATATCGTGTCTGCTCATGAAATGTTGGGAATTGATCTAAACCTAAATAATAAAGTAGTGCAGCTACTTCTAGTATATAGACCACCTCACTACCCTGTTGATAAGGATATAAACTTGTATAACAAATTAAGCAGAATAGTGAATAATAAGATCAGTGTGATTTTTGGTGATTTTAATTGTGGTAATGTAAATTGGGAAAACAAAACACCTGATGCTGAGGGCTCAAGACTGTTGGAATTTGCCGATGGTAACTTATTAAGTCAATGGGTTGACAGGCCTACTAGGGGTAATAATAAACTAGACCTCATATTCATGAATGAAGATGACCTAGTCTCTAACCTGACTATTGGTGAAAATTTAGTTAACAGCGATCATAATTTGATTAGGTTTGACCTCAGGGTTCCAGTTAATACACGCAAAAAGACTCGTGAAAGACTGGATTTCTCGAGAGCAAATTTTGAAAGCTTCTGAAGTAGTTTAGACACACTTGAAGTTCTAATAAGTGAGGATGTCAATGTCACCTGGAGCTCATATAGGGATCAATTTAGAATATTACAGAACACTTTTATACCCACTAAAATGGTTACCTTGTCAACAAAGTCACCAAAATGGTTTAACAATGAAATTAGCAGTGCTATTACGGGAAGAAATAGAGCCTACAAACTACTTGTCGCATTTCAACCAGACTAATTCAGAAAACTATATAAACCTACGTAGGAGGGTTAAGTCCTTAATTAGATCAGCCAAACGTGATGAAGAAGCTAGAGTTGCCTCACTCTGTAAAGTTAACCCTAAAGAATTTTTTGCCCATGTTAATAGCAGAAAGCCAATTAAAAATTATGTAGGCCCCTTAAAAGATAGAAATGGCATACTGAAATTCGGTGATAAAGATGTAGCTAATATGTTAAACGAGTTCTTTGTTACAGTCTTCATGGAGGAAGACACAATAGAAGTGCCAAGTCCTCGGATTACATATGATGGTGACCAGCCCGTAGAGACCATAAGTTTTACGAGAAATGAGGTGCAGCAATTAATTGATAAGATGAACAAATACAAATCACCTGGCCCCGACTTATTTCTTCCAAGGGTATTAAAAGAGGTTAGCCACAATGTTGTTGATGACTTAGTAACCATATTCAAACAATCAATCAAGTTAGGGAAAGTTCCAACCGACTGGAAGTTAGCAAATGTAATACCAATCTTTAAAAAGGGTGATAGGGAAAATCCTTGTAATTATCACCCGATCAGTTTAACATCAGTTGTCGGCAAACTGTTGGAATCCATCATTACAAAATGTATTGTGTATCACCTTGAATCTAACAATCTAATTTTTTATTCTCAACATGGATTTAGGCGACAGATCCTGTCTGACAAACCTGTTAAGAGTTTTTCCATAATATGCATACACTGTACGATGCAAGTAGGGCAACAGATATAGTGTATCTCAACTTTCAAAAAGCCTTTGACAAAGTCCCTCACGCTAGATTGATAGCTAAAGTCAAAGGACTAGGAATCACCAGGCTCGTTTCCAACTGGATTGAGGATTGGTTAAAAGATAGAAAGCAGAGAGTGGTAATAAATGGAGTGGCTTCGGAGTGGGCGCCCATCACCAGTGGTGTCCCACAGGGTTCCATTCTGGGTCCTTTACTTTTTATCATCTATATTAATGATATAGACATTGGGCTTCTAAGTGCAATCTCCAAATTTGCAGACGATACGAAATTAGGAAGTAGTGTAGGTACTGAGGAGGACGTAAGAACGCTTCAGAACGATCTTGACAGGTTGGGCGAATGGTCTGCTACTTGGCAGATGCCATTCAACTTGGACAAATGTAAGGTAATGCACATAGGTTATAAAAACCCGAAGACCGATTACTCTCTCTTGGGAAGGAACTTGACTGAGACTGATCTAGAGAAAGACTTGGTAGTCTATATCAGCAACGATCTGAAACCGTCGAAGCACTGTGCAGAAGTCGAAAAGAGGGCCTTAAAATTATTAGGTTATATTAAAAGACAGTTCCAGTTTCGGAACAAGGAGACTGTAATGTCTCTTTATAATTCTCTAGTCAGACCTCAACTGGAATACTGTGTGCAGTTTTGGTCTCCATCCCTCAGGAAGGACATAGAAAGGTTAGAAAGAGTACAAGCAAGGGCTACAAAATTGATCTCTTCAATGAGAATGCAAAGCTACCAACGGAGATTGGAGCGCCTAAATCTGTTTAGCTTAGAGACGAGGAGGTTGCGGGGTCAGCTTATTCAAGTCTTCAAGATGCTCAAAGGAATAGACAGGGTAGATTACAGAAACTTATTCTCACTTAATGCCAATCCGACAAGAAATAATGGGTTTAAACTGGAACTAAAGACATTTAGGACCTCTGTCTGCGGAAATTTCTTTTCCTATAAAATAGTTAATATCTGGAACCAACTTCCCTCAGAGGTTGTTTCCAGTCAAAGTGTAAATGTGTTTAAAAATAGGCTAGACAAAGTACTGAATACTCTTATAGTTTAAGATTAAAACAAGAAAACTCTGCAGGAGTTCGCTTGCACGGTGTCTCTGTGAGCAAGCTAAATATAGAGCTATTTATATATTCTCCACTTTCCTGTAAAATTTCCTTGGCTACTTTTCCAGGGTCAAGGTATTTTCTTCAACCTTTTTCCGTACCTGCCTCTGGCAGGGAGGGAGCGGAGGGTGGGGAGAGAGCCTTCTACTTTTCTATCCAGTTTTCTACTACTGCTAGGATAGTTGAAAGAAAAATAACTTTTAATAACAGGAACCTCCCAGAGTGGACCGAAAGGTCTTTGAGGCTTCCTCTTGCCCTTGTAACTCCTTGTGACTCTCTCATCACACTGCATGGCAATGTATCCATATAACGTTAATAATAACCAAAACTCGAGAAAATATACACTCTGCCTTCCGCTCTACTCCAAATCCTTTTCTCTTTGTGACCTCTTAATACAAACTAATCTATCATATTTTGCGGCTTTTTAACTCTGGTAGGATTCAATTCCATTCCTATAGTGTAAGAGATATTTAAATTCATGTGTGTATTATACCATATGATGTGTGTAATAAATAACACCAGTACACATTTCAAAACTTGTCGATCGATTTTTACAAACTAGTTGGTGATTCTATATAATTTGAGTGCGCTGATCTCAAAAATATAGTTAGTTTTTCCCTATCACGTATGGTTTTCTTACTACAGGGTGTGTCATAAATCCCCCATTTATCCCCAAATGTGAACTATCTTATCGAGACCAACATTGGATTGCACATGCTAAACCATAAATTTTGTTGTTATAGACTACAGTAACGCTTACATAATAATGTAGGGTAAATATATATAACAACCAGTCCCGTTCCCAGCAAAATACTCTCTCCCCTCCCGTCAATGGGTGGTTAACATTTGGGGACAGATGAGGTATTACAACACCCCTTGTAGCATGAAATCTTTAGGTGATGAGTAAAACCTAATTAAAGCAGAATTAAATAGCTCCTAGCTCTTGGACAAGCATATTGCTTGTTTATGAAAGAATAAAAAAATAACTGAAAGAAACAAAATATATTTACCTTCTTTACTTGCAAACATTTCAGGACTTATTTCAAAGACTTAAGACTATGAAGGTAGATCTGACTAATGACGACTAAACTGGTGCTGCTTTGATGTTTTCTTATGCTGTGCATTAGGCTGATCTCATTGCAGACACCAGCAGTAATCCGCCATCATATTTGTATGCCATCTTCCTTGATATCTTCTTTCCATGGTTTTGATGTCCTGGTGAAATCATTCCCCTTGCTCCTCACTGACATCTCCAAGATTTTTGGGAAAACGGTCAAGATGCAAAAATAAGAAGAACTTTCAGGCTCATGCTGCAGCCTAAGGCGCAAAACTTTTTAAGCATATTTTCCACCAGTCTTTCATAATTTTGGCTTTTGTAGTTTCCCAAGAAGTTTTCAACAACATCTTTGAAACCAAGCCATGCTTCTTTTTCTTTATTGGTCATTGTGTTCAGGAAATGATCATCTGTCAATAACTTTCTAATCTGAGGACCTATAAAAACACCTTCCTTTATTTTCTCGTAGCTAATCTTTGGATATTTTGAACAAATGTACTTGAAACACTCACCTTCTTTATTCAATGCTTTGACATACTGCTTCATCAAGCCTAACTTAATGTGCAAGGGTGGTAGGAGGATTTTATTTGGTTCAACTAGATGTTCATGTAAAATGTTCTTTGATCCTGGGGTAAGATTCTCTCTAGGAGGCCAAGTTTTCCCCTTCCAGTGCTGGTCACATGCTCGACTATCCCATTCACAGATGAAACATGGCATCTTAGTGTATCCTGATTGCTGCCCAAGTAACATGCAAAGGACTTTGAGATCCCCACACAATATCCATCTGTGATTTTGATACTGAATTTTTTCCAGAAGCAGTTTCATGTTATCATAGGTCTCTTTTAAATGAGTAGAATGGGCCACTGGGATTGATGCATATTTGTTACCATTGTGCAGTAACACTCATTTTAGACTGGTTTTAGAGGAATCTATAAACAACCTCCAGTCACTGGTTTGGTATTCGATGCCTAGCTTGCACATTAATCCTGTGATGTCCTTGCAAAATACTAAGGGACCATCTTCTTCGAAAAAAGGCACGAAGTCTTTCTCACGATTTCTGTACCAAGCAAAGTATGTGTTGGATGCCAATAAATTGTTCTCCTGCAATCTAGACCCCAAAAGTTCTGCAGAGTCCTTAGGCAGATTCAAATCCCTGACTAAGTCATTTAGTTCAGCTTGGGTTAATGGTTTAGGAGGATCTTGGTCAGCTGTTGGGCGTGTTGGCTGTTCATAAACACCATCATTGTCTGGATTTGGAGCTGAATCAGAATCTGAATTGTATTGATCCAGACTCTCGGGTGGGCGGGGAATAGGAACTTCTGGACCATGGGGTACTGGCCTTATTGCAGATGGAAGACTTGGGTATTGAAGGCTCTCTCTATTCTTTGCATTATAACCTTTAACATTGCAAGAACAGAAGTAGCAGTCGTCGGTATGGTTTCTAGGCTTGCGCCATACCATAGGGATCCCAAATGGCAAACTTTTCTTTTTACCTTTGCTCCAATTCCTTAGTGCTGCAACACACGTAAGACAAACCTTGTGTGGAGCCCAACTTTTGTCTTGATCTAATTTAATTCCAAAATAAGCATGATAAGCTCTCTTAATGAAGGTCGTTACATTTGTCCTTTATTTTACAACAACATACCAACCACAAATATAACAAAATATGTCCGGACTATGGGTACATCCTCTAGAAGCCATTATTAAAATTTATTAACGTAATGTTAGAATTATCTATCTGAAAAATATGAAAAAACGAAATTAATTAAAGATAAAAAAGGTAAAAAATTACAAAATGCCCCAAAATTGTTTTGCTAATAACTTTAAAACTGTGGGAGATAGAAAAAAACTGGTAGCATTTTTTAATTCAGCGCAGCGAACTGCTTTAGAATCACAACTCAAAATAAAGAAATTGATTTTCATGCAGACCGGTGTAATCATTTTTAAATAGTTGGAGCATTCAAGGTCATCTCTAATAATCTATGGACTACCCCTCAAGCCCACTCTCAACACTTAGATTCCCCTAAGACAGGCGTCTTCAAGTAACATGAATGCGTAGAGATCTAAGGTGTTAGATTCCATATTATATAATTTATGTGCTAGGTTTAAGAATGCTGGCATTGAAGGATGGAAGGAAGGGACAGTAAAAGCGATAATAGATTTAATGAAGGAAGTGGAATGAGGATGGAGGTAAGCGTTGCTATGTCGAAGGAAACGAGGTTGGGTGGGGAATTACGAAGGGAGGAGGAAATGCTAAACACAAACTCAAATATTTATTTTAATGCCCTAGACCTAGAAAGACAAAGAGCAAAATACCTTAAACTAACAATGAATTGACAGAAACAGAAGAGTCTGGTCTTAGACGCACTGATAGGTTTAACGTATGTGGCTAGAGGCCGCCACTCAGAATTACCACTACTACCTAAGTCATAATAAGGTTATTTACTATGACAGAGTAGTCATGAGTAGTTATGGAAATAAAATATGATTATTAGGGTTATGACTTTTTAATTTTTTGTCATAAATATTGTTTCCTGTATCATCAATCGATGAACTTTTGCTTGAAAACAATAAAAAAGGGCCTAATTCCTCAGCATTAAAAAAAAATGTCACCCCGAAAGCAAATATAGTATATTAGTATTATTAGTATATTAGTATTTTAAGCAATAAGTAAAACAATAATAGGGTAAATGTATAATATTGTATTTGTATAATTAATATGTATTGTATAGGTATAATGTTGTATAATATAATATATGTTTATGTATAATAATTGTGAAATAAACATGCAAATTTCTATTTATTATTTTATTAATTTTTTATTTTTTATTTTGGGGTGAAGTTTTTTCAAAATATACGGTATCGAAAAAACTGTTATTTTCATTGTCAGGGGGCAAAAGTTCATCGATTTATGATACAGGAACATGAGGTTATAAAAATGTCAACCCCAATGATTATACTGTTGATGGCTGACTATATTCAGTTGGGATATAAACTATTGCTGACAATCTTTGGATCCTTGGCTTTTAAGACGAATTTTTTATGCATATGTTCAACAAAATAGGAAATTGGCTGATTATTATTACCATTCGAAGGGTTGGTACCCTTCACAACCAAAATCAATTTCAGAAGGGGTGCATGGTATCCTCATTTCCTTTATCGTCCCAGCACGCTTCACATAAGCCATTTACACAAAGATGGAAAGGCCGTCTGTGCACCACGAGATGACCCAGGCAATGCGGGGAGCAATGGTGACATTGCATGAATATGGTGTGCCAATAAGAGAAATATCCAGATGACTAGACGCTCATCGAAGCACCGTGGAACGGTGGATTCATCGGTATGAAGCAGAAAACTCAATCGCTATTTTGCTGAGGTCTGGTCCTCCGCGTTCAACATCTCAAGAGGAAGATGCTGCGATTGTTAATCATGCCAGAGAGCATCTGTTTGTTCCAGCGACATATTTACAGACACCTGAACCTTCGTTGTAGCGCAAATACAGTAAACAACAGACTTCACGAGGCAGGGTATTTTTCTCGCCATCCAGCTATAAAACCTGCATTGACGATTGAACATAAAGAGGCGCGGATGGGATTTGCCTTGCAATACTTGCCGCAGGAGGAAGAATTCTGGAGAAAAGTTGTGTACTGTGATGAAAAAACATTTTCAACAGATAGTCATGGTTCCCTGCATTGTTGGAGGCAGTGCAGAAAACGCTATGAAGAAGGAAATGTTTTCCCGAGCAAATGTAGTGGTCACATCAATCTCAGTGTGGAGGGCTGGATGTCTGGCTATGGTGTCGGAGAATTGATTCAAGTAGATGGACGCTTTACTGAACAGCAATATTGCCAGATACTGGAAGAGGTGGTGCTACCCAGTGTTCATGTGTATCTGGTTCCAGCACCGGAACCATTTTACTTAATGGAAGATAACAGTCTCATTCATAGGAGTAACGTTGTGAGAGCATGGTACGAAGATCACCCAGAGATTATTAATCTAATTCTGCCACCACATTCTCCTGATTTGAATCCGATTGAAAACCTTTGGGCAATAATGATTAACGAATGGGAGCAACACAATGAAAGAACATTTGAAGCACTTTTAGCTCACAAGAGGAATAGTAGGGAAAGCTTATGCCGAACACCAAACATTCCCTACAATCTGGCCGCAACGATTGCAAGAAATTATTGAGTCATTCCAGCTCAACTGGTACAGATTTCAGAAAGTTGGTTGGGTGACCATCTCCGATTTTCTTCAAATTTTCAGGGTTGATTCATACACCATTCAATAGCTTAAATCTAAAATTTTAGCGTCCTCAGTCAAAAACTTTTAATTTTATGGTCGCTTAAATGGTCCCCACCTTTGACAAAAAATGCCCATGTTGGGCTTGATCGGCCAACGCCTTCATTTTGAGAGGCCTTGAAAAGTATCTTCTAATAGGAGTAGAAGCTTCAAATTTGTCATGCCAATACAACTTCTGGTGGGCTTTTCAATTCTGCAAGCTAAAAGTCTGTGGAACAAATAGTTTCTGAGTTACAAGGGCTTAAACATGGCTCCATTTTGAAGCTTGCATCAATTCCTCCCACTTTTATGACTCTACCATTTTCAAAAGTTTTAGTTCTACATCAATCACAGCTGTTTTAATACTCCTAATAGTCTCTATGGGTTGTAAATTTATGAGTGAAATAAAAAAATAACCAAAAAAGGATTTATTTTATTTTTAAAAATTTCCAAAAGTTGATATTTTCACAAAATTTGCAAAATTAACATCAACTTTGGGGCTTAATATAAAGGTGTCCGAAATTAGTCAGGGAGTTGATACTTCTAGTAAAGAAAGATACATATGTGTACAAAAACATATATTAAGGAATAGATCTCAACTCAACTCCTTCATATAGTTTTGGCTATTCAAAGAAAAGTACTTTTTGTGAAAAATTCTTTTTTAAAATTTTTAAATTTCTTTTTACAACATTGAATTGTAATTTTACTTCCATTTTATTACTTGGTAAGTTAATTCACAAATGTTAAATTATCTAAATAAGTTTTACTCATAAAAAAGACAATATATACCTAGATTATTACTACATTTGCAGTTAACACAACAGATGGACCAGCTTGTAGGCTCAATACTTGGATCTACCTAAGTAAATCATGTAGAACCGTGTTCTACTGCTCTTTAAGCACTTCCTAGTAATTTAAATTATGCAGTTAGTACAGATAAACTAGCAGTAACCACCATTTTCAGTACAAAACCTTAAATTTAAGTAGCTTTGTTGTATTACTTCCCTTAATACAAGTGTACAGTACTTAGCTATATACAATAATGAATTCCTGAGTTTTTAAGCATGTGAATTATTGGCTATAAGTTCATATTCTTTTTTTAATGTGTGTTGTTTTATGTAAATTCGTATGTAAACTTATATATAGCTAATAACTCTTATGTTTAGACACTGACTCAGGAATTTATTATTGTACTCAGGCTTTAAGTCTGATTGTCTTCAACACTCCATGGCCTCACAGCCATAAATTGGCAATTTATTATTCAGCTTGATACAGGTCTGTAGTTACTTAGGCTTTTTTTAAAATACTCCTCAATTTTAGATAAACAATCATTTGATAACTTGTACTGTCTCCCCATTTTCCCAGCAACTGTAGGTGGTTCAATTGAACACAAAACATGTTGGAATGGAATCCAGCAAACGTCCTCTTGTTCAGGCCATTTAAAAGGATTCTTTTTCATGAAATTTACTAATAGATCCTTCTCAGTATCACACACTTCAACTATGTTTCCAACAAACCAGTCACCTTCATAGAAACAGGCCACATATGTACCAGGTTTATATTGGTAAGCCACATTTTCTTGTGTAGCATTGAGGAAGGAAAGTTGTACGTTAAAGAAATTTTCATCACTAGAAATTTTGTACAGTTTAATGCCTGTTGATGAAGGTCTAAAGCAGTGATATGAACGGGTTCCTGGGATTGTCTTAATTAAGGAATACCTTTTTTCTAACTCAAATAAATTAGCATTTTCCTCAATTTTAGCTGAATCAATGTACAGAAATTGTATACCATTAATATTAGATTTGCACCAATCGAACATCTCTTTTGGATTGGTGATGTGACCTTTACTTGTTGCTTGTAGACTTGCCCGGGCAACTAACCTTTTGACGGTGCCACCAACACCATCACAGGGGCTCTTTCCGTGAGAGGTGGCAAAAAAGTTCCATTCACATGTTAGTTGGAAATCTTTTTCATGTAACACTGAATTAATGATGTTTTTATAGTTTTTATATTGACTTGCTGCGCCATCGCTAAAGTAACAAATATGTTTTAGTTTAGGATTCTGACTTTTAAGTAATTTCAAGGCTTCACATAAAAAAGAATGAACTGCAGTTGTGTTGTGTGTAAGTGAATCTGATATTACACAAAAATTTGTAACTTTTAGTTCACCATCAACTTTTTGATAGCAGACTACCGGATGCAAGGTAGCCTGGGTATTGTCCCAGTGATGCCCTTGTACGGCATCCTGAATTATAAAACTATAGTTTTCAGAGAAGTCAACAAGCACTAATGCTGTAGAATCATTGAGGTTTTCTTTACAGTCGGACAAATATTTTGATTGGGCTTTTGCTATGAAATGGTGTACTTTCAACTTTTTTGCACTTTCACATATGTCTTCTACTACATTCGAAACACTTTTTGTCATTGTGACCAGTTGGGTATGGTCTGTATGAAGCCACTGCTTAAAGGAAACCTCATCATCCATGTCATAATCATTGTTTTCAAAAATGGTAAGAAGCCAATCCCGTAATTCATTTAAACCAGGACATGTTTTGCAGTTATTAATCATGCAGTTTCTGGTTTCAGTGTTGCAGACTATTTTCCCTAGTAACTCTCTTAATTCTACTTTGACGGGGAGTGATTCACATAAAAGTTTAAAGTTCTGGTGTATTTCACAAATGCATACATTGTGTGATCCTTTACTCCCCACACCCATACACCATTTTGGTCTCAGTTCAAAAAACTTTGATTTGGAGATTTTGTCATTTGGATATTTATTTTTGTAAAGCGTATATAATTCTCTGATATTTGTCAACAACAGTATTTTCTGCTTGTGAACCTTCCCTTGTGGTGTTTTTATTGATTTGTAGTCTTTTTTACCAGGGCATTCTCTAGTATATTCATTGTTTTGGAAAAATTCTATCACTCTTTCCTTTATTTCATCGCTTATACCCTTGCTACTCTTTTTATTTCTCATTATAGGAAGGATACCTTCTTTTCTCTTTAAGGCCCTCACAGCATTAACCATTCTGGCTGACACTTCAAATTCTTTCATAATTCTTTCTCTGGACCAGGTTTTACCAATTGGAAGGAGTGTTAGAATTTGTATCTTTTCTTGTCTGGTACTAGTTTTACACTTTTCTTTCAGTTCCTCTATCATATGCTGATAACACTTTTCTTCCTCACTCTCTATAGGTTTCTCCGCTTCCTCATCCAAAATGCTAGGCTTCATATGAAGTACTTTTGACAGCTTTGATTTTGTTGATGTTTCAATTTGCTTTAGTTTCCTTTTCGCGTAAAACTTTCGATCTCTTGCTCTTACATACTTAATGGGTGAGCATTCTAGTGAACCTAACGTTTCGTCAAATGTCTCCTTAACTATTTCTTCTGGAACATATTCATCACTACCTGAGTCTTTTTCATCTTCAATCGTCTTGGCTCTAGAGAAGCATGTTGAGCAAAGTTTCTGTCCTGGTATCAGATTCAGTCTAGTTGCTATGTCTTTGTCAATAATTTGTAGTGATTCTGCAAATAAAGTAGGGTAATGTAAACTCTAAACACATTGGAAAATAATTTTAAAACCTCAACATTTGGTTATAGGCTATTCGTATAAAATATTCAAAACATATGCATTCAGTAGCACAGTATATAGCCTACCCTATTAAAATTAAATAGCTAATTTAGGTTACAATTTACAATATAAACTTCTTTATGAAATATAAATATATTAGTACCTATATTTACTTACTTGTTATCTTCTTTCGATGATTTCTCCATGGATCTTGGCAGCTACGTTGCATTTGTTGGTAATGCATTCCAAACATTTTTTCATGGTGGTAGCATACAGTAGCACTATTTGGGTTGATTACAGTTGCTTTTGTTCTCCACAATAGCAGTTTCCTTGTTTCATCTGTCAGCTCATGTAAGGTATACATACCCACCTTCCTGGTGAGTCTGTGTTCATGACATGGATCATCCAAGTACATACCAAAGCTGCACTTTGATTCTTGATTAGAATAAGCCATTATTACAGGCAGTAAAATTAAGTTAATTGCTCTAGTTAAATTTTCTGAAAATAAAAGATCATGATCTATAAAATAGGCCTGGACATTAATGATTAACCATCATGTTTTACATTTATAAGAATATACAAAGCGAAATGAGCTACCCAGAGCCCTTCGAGTCGCTGGTTGTTTTGACAGACATATTAAATTTCTTGTATGTTTTAGACTTATTTACATATTATTACAATTGTAAATCAACTTAATAAGTAATAAAATGGAAGTAAAATTACAATTCAATGTCATAAATAGAAATTTAAAAATTTACAAATTTTGCAAAAATTTGAGATTTTTCACAAAAAGCACTTTTCTTTGAATCACCAAAACTATATGAAGGAGTTGAGTTGAGATCTATTCCTTAATATATGTTTTTTTACACATATGTATCTTTCTTTACTAGAAGTATCAACTCCCTGACTAATTTCGGACACCTTTATATTAAGCCCCAAAGTTGATGTTAATTTTGCAAATTTTGTGAAAATATCAACTTTTGGAAATTTTTAAAAATAGAAATAAATCCTTTTTTGGTTATTTTTTTATTTCACTCATAAATTTACAACCCATAGAGACTATTAGGAGTATTAAAACAGCTGTGATTGATGTAGAACTAAAACTTTTGAAAATGGTAGAGTCGTAAAAGTGGGAGGAATTGATGCAAGCTTCAAAATGGAGCCATATTTAAGCCCTTGTAACTTAGAAACTATTTGTTCCACAGCCTTTTTGCTTGCAAAATTGAAAAGCCCACCAGAAGTTGTATTGGCATGACAAATTTGAAGCTTCTACTCCTATTAGAAGACACTTTTCAAGGCCTCTCAAAATGAAGGCATTGGCCGATCAAGCCCAACATGGGCATTTTTTGTTGAAGGTGGGGGCCATTTAAGCGACCATAAAATTAAAAGTTTTTGACTGAGGAAGCTAAAATTTTAGATTTAAGCTATTGAATGGTGTATGAATCAACCCTGAAAATTTGAAGAAAATCAGAGATGGTCACTCGACCACCCCTGTACCAATTGAGCTGGAATGACCCTGGAGGAAGCTATACGAAATACTGATGTTAAAGCCATGACGTAAATGTGTATTGAATATATATTTATGTTAATATAGAATTTTATTATATTTTTATGTTTGACATCTATAAAAGTATATATTGAGACCATGAAAGAACTTTACTTATCCTTAGTTAGAATCTTTTCTTGCAATGTCTACGCTCATGGAGATGATAATATATGCATTGTTGAAACAAACTATGAGAAGGTAATAGTTTCAAGAAAAAAATAAAAACTGGCAACATCGAGGTCATCACATGTTTATGGGAATTGTCATATGATATGCTACCAATAAACTCTTATATACTACTATATACAGTATACTATATTACGTAATAATTACGATGAACAAATCAAATGCAAATTTCTCTGATTCATGGCCCACCAGTCTTGCTTTAGATTAATGACTTTCATAAGATGGAATAGGTTTAACATAGTTCATTTAATAGGTTACCACTTAAAACAATGATAAACTATCTATTAGTGAGACGACCATGACTTCCTCGAAATGCGAGTGTGTGAGAGGTTCACTGAGGAATTTGGTCATTAGATTCTTCACGTAGGATATATATCACAAACAACAATACTGACAACAATTCTCAACAATTACTTAATATCAATAATTGCATTTGAGCAAATAATTTAGACCTGCGTCAAAATAACTTAGGTATCATGCCATGATTTGGGATATTTGCCGAATTAGTCGTTCTCTATAGTCTACAGTATATATTGAGACGGTATAATGCAGTGGTTCCCAAACTTTTTTTACTCACGCCGCACTTTAGAACAAGTAAAAATATTTTGCTGCACTTTGTACATAAATTTGAAAATTTATTCACGAGAGGTATTTATACATATTAGCATAGCATAAAGTAGAAATCTAGATAATTAAAAATACAGAATTTCAGTTTGTATTTTTCACATTTTGAAATATAATCTTGCTCTTTCGCGGCGCACCTAATTACATCTCGCGGCACACCATTGGGAACCACTGGTATAATGTAATGCCCAGCTAATATTATGATGACTAGGATTGCTCCATAACCATCCCAACATCCCGAAACTTGCTCCATTCTGCTTCTTAATCATTTGTATTTTAAACACTATTTAAAATGTAGCAGAAGTGACGTGATAATGGACGTCATTGATTGTGTTAGAGCAGTTACGTCCACCAATCCGAACACACCTCCGCTGCCATAAGGACCACCCATTTTATACCTAACAGACTAGCTTGGGACGAGACAGAAGCGTGAGACTTCTTGTAAGCACTGTACATCACTTAAGTATACCAGCTGAGTGATTGCTAAAATTGTGATACATTTCAGAGACTGGAATGCGAGTGGGCAAGGCATATCAAGCAGAAATACCACTTTTTCTTCCAGCATCTGGTGAGTTGGAAATATCACTTATTCAGGTAGGCCCTAAACCTTGTAATAGCCTACATAATTACACTGTCATGCAGTTCATTAATGTTAGGTTGTGATAAGCTTTGGTTTCATTGCAGATCAGTATTATCAAAAAAATGGTTGTGTTTTGCAACTTGGATGTTGTGATTTTTTAGAGAGAGAGACTAATTTGGGTACTTTTCCATTATACCCCCACAATTTTTTTTTCCCAGTTAGGTCACTGTGTACACCCCCTGACAATTGGTTAGGTTGAAGTCTTGATATTTTTGTCAAAATATTCATTAGTTTTAACAAAAATATCATGACTTAACCTAACCAATTGTCAAGGGTGTACAGTTGACCTAACTGGGAAAGAAGAAATTGCGGGGGTATAATGGAAAAGTACCCTCATTCGTAACTAAATTACTCTCGCATCACCATTGAAAATTTTATTGATATTATGGATTTAATTTATTGCCTATTTCAGTGAGACATTTGTATAATAGTAGAAGCAAACAGGTACATTGGAATCTTCTGTTTGTTTTTGTTAGGCTACTGATATCTGGTCTTTGCCTATCCTTCTAACTTCTTTAAGGTGAACTTTTGGGCACAAAATTTGTCAACTATAAATTTAAATTTATCAGCCATTTAGGTCTAATTGGCAACTGTTGTTTCTCTAGTTATTATCCTAGATAGGTTCAACTACTTACTGTACATCTTGCCACTAGAGGTGGAAAGAGTACCAAAACCAAGTACCAGTATGATTAAGAGTACCATATTTTTTGAGTGGTTTAGTACTTTTTTTAGTGTTTGAGTACATGTGTTAGAGTGCTTGGCTACAAGTTGTAGCCAAGCACCAGTTAAAGTTTGAAACCACACTCTTACATGCATACTCGTACTCAAACACTAAAAAAAACTGTACTTGACCACTCAAAAAATATGGTACTCTTGATCGTACTGGTACTTGTTTTGGTACTCTTTCCACCTTTACTTGCCACATAGGCTTGTCTGTTGGTTTGTGCAAGGTTTTAGAATCTAGGGTCTGGGCTTGGGCCATATGTTGGTTTATGTTTGTGCCTGCATGTAGAAACCAAAATATCCCTATTAGCAAGCAGTACATTATTATCATTTTATAAATGAAAATGTTATTTTTTGAGTTCCATACCATAAAATAACTTGCTGGGAATTATTTCAGTGTTTGTTTTAGTTGCAACTTTTGTAAATGATGGAAAAAAGTTACGCAAGCAAACAAACTTAAGAGGCATTCCATGTCAGGTCATCTCACTGATTTTAATGATTTTTGGTGTGGTAGTTGGATATGATGAGTAATGAAGTGTGACCAAATTTTAGCCACTTGGGTCAAATAGTTTGGGAGTAATGACCCCCAAAATTTGGGGTCAGCAGCGTAATCTCATGATTTTGAAAGGTCATAACTCAGGATCTAATGGATGGATTTTAATGATTTTGGTGTCAAAATGCTCAGAAAAGACAGCAGAATAACTTTAATATTATGCACAGAGTGCATACATTCCATTAAAAAAAAGTTGCATTTATATTTCACCTTTGACCTTGACCTCAGGTCAGAGTTCAAAATTCAAGGTCATGAAAATTGGCATAAGTAAAGACCTCTAGATGAAACATATTCAAGCAAAAAATTGGAGTGGGATCTTCATGGGTTTGCTTTCCACAAGCACTTGAAAATATGCATGTTCATGCAGAAAAAAAAATTTCTTACCTATTTTACAAGGTCAAAATATAGCAGAACCAGAAATATTATCAAGCTTGTCTGATACTACTATGGAAACTGTGTCATCAGATGATGTTTTTGTTGACAAGGAGGCTGAATTGTCAGCAATGAATGAGACAGTTGCCATGATTGGGGAAAGTCTGATTGTCAAGCACAAGATTCAAAGAAATGAAGCATACCTCCCAACAAAAATGGCCAAAATACAAAGTTCAGTAAGAAGACGCTTAGATATGGTAGGTGAAATTCCTCAAGAGCCAGGTCCATCAAATGTAGACAAACTGTCCGAGCCAGAAGTAGTTGTCCAAACATTGAAAGATAAATATCAGATAAACATGATCAAATTATGATTCTAACTGTTTTTGCACCATCAATGAGTGTAAGAAAACTAATTCAAGAATTTAACTGTTCACGAAGAATGGCTGTTCAGGCTCAGCAGCTTGCAAAAGAAAAGGGAGTATTGTCATCACTGAATCCAAAGATGGGGAAGGAATTGCCACTGGAAGTAACTAACACTGTTAAAGTTTTTTTAGAAATGATGAAATAAGTAGACAAATGGCAGGCAAGAAAGACTGCATAACAATAAAAGAAAATGGTGAATGAAAAAAATATCAAAAGAGGTTAGTTTTATGTAATCTAAAAGAATCATATCAACAATTTAAGTTTAAGTTTCCAGCTCTCTCTATAGGACTTTTGAAATTTGCGATGCTACGCCCCCAAAGAATGTGTTTTGGTGGGAGCAAGTGGGATGCATAGTGTGTGGGTCTGCACAATTCATCAGAATTTTAAGTTAATGATGACAGGTTCTAGAATGGCAGAAATTACCAGTGAGGAAGAAACTCCATTGAGTAGTGACCACTGCTTTAGCCAAAATTATTTGTGACAAAAGTCAACCTTCTTGCTATTTAGGAGTGTGTGATCAATGCCCTCGACCTGATTTGCTAAAGGAAACTCTTCTTACATGTTATGAAGAAAAAGGTATTGATGAAATCCAGTAAAAACAGTGGACAACAACAGATTGATCTCAGCTGGACTGTTATTCAAAATTTAGAAGATTTCCTAGATACCTTTATTTCTCAACTAACTCGACTAAGGCATTATGATTTCATTGCCAAACAACAAGCCAAGTATTTAGAAAAAAGAAAAAATGAACTGCATGAAGGCAATTTTTTGGTGATTGGGGACTTTTCTGAAAACTATTCCTTTGTAGTCCAAGATTGTGCTCAAGGATTTCACTGGAATAATTGCCAAGCGACTCTTCATCCATGAGTTTATTATTACAAAGAGCAAGAAAAAGTAAATCACAGCTCTCTAACTATTATCTCAGAGTGTAATACACATGATACTGTTGCAGTGCATCTATTCATAAAAGTTTTAATAAATCATCTTAAGTCAAATTTTCAGCTACTAAACAGAATTATCTATTTTACTGATGGATGCGCAGGTCAGTACAAAAACTGCAAAAGCTTTTTAAATTTATACCGCCACCATGAAGAATTTGGAGTTAAGGCTGAGTGGCATTTTTTGCTACCAACCATGGCAAGGGACCATTGGATGGTGTCGGAGGAACCATCAAAAGGGAAGCATCAAAAGTAAGTCTTCGTAGGCCATATGAAAATCAAATTCTGTCCCCAAAAGATCTTTTTGATTTCTGTTCCTTAAAATTGACTCAAATGTCTTTAGCTTTGCAACACAAGAACAATACTCAAATGAGAGAGAATTTTTAGATCCAATTTTATCAAAAGTGAGAACCATACCAGGAACTCAAAAATTACATTCATTTATACCACTGACAAAATATTGTTTAGAAGTACAAATGTACAGTGCCTAAGTTGAAAGGAATTCGCTTCCCCCAACAAGCCACTCAATTGAAAATGTCACAGGATATGTAACAGTGGTGGATGTAACCACTGGTGGACTGAGTGTGTGATGGAAACATATCCTGGTGAGGGTGAAGTGAAAGTAAACTTCCTTCACCCTTGTGGCCCAAACAAGTCATTTACTTATCCTGAAAATCCTGATATACTTACAGTAGATTTGTCTGACATCCTCACAATCATAAACCCAACAACAGCTACTGGAAGAACATATACAATCACAAAAAAGGAAACCAATGAAGCCAATATGATCCTGAAAAAGTGTCATCTTAAAAAGTAATCAAGAAACTGGATACAAACTTATTGTCAAAAACATATTTAATCAAAAACTTACAACTGCATGAAAAATGTGAGTATTGCTATTTAAATTGCTTATTGACATGTATGCCTATATACTGTAACTAACTATATTTTAATAATTATACGTATGAATACCATTCTAAGTATTAGTCTATCTTAAATTGTACAGCTTCCTAATATTTAAATTATTATTAAATAGCCAAAATCCCTCTACGGGCCTCTAACCCTCTAGTCATTAGAGCCTGTGACTGAATAAATGGTCCTGGGTTAGAATCCTAGTAGCTTAGAGGTTAGAAAATTTATTTTCTCCACAAGCGTGTGTCCGATGCCTATGCTTGTTTCTGCCATTCAGTAGAATATACTGTATATAAGATCTCTAAACTAATACGGAATGAAAAAAAAACCTGTTTTGGCACCCTGCATAGTATCTAGGCCTAGGTCCTTCGGAAGTTGGAACAAGGTACACACCTAGGCCTTGGGAGGTAACTCAGGGGTTTAACTACCTACCTTGCTAATTAATTTTTTAAACAACTGCTTATCATGATAATTTTACTTAAACTTTTAATAGGTATAAAATTTATATTTTTCAGGTTCAGCATGGCAATATGAAGTGTTAATTCATCAGAAATACCTGTACAAGTTAGTCATTGTTCACTGTTCAAACTTCAAACACCTAAATTTCAAGTTATTTTTTACTGCAAAAATTATATATTGATACTTTTAGAGAACCAAATAATTTGTTTGTAAAAATCTTGATGCTTACCTTAATACCTATAGGTATACAGGGCTATTGAAAATGATTCATCCGATTTCAACTGAGAATACTTCCGTACCTATCAACCGTGCATCAACTGGGCATACACCACATGAAAGAGGAAATCTCCGAGTTTTACTAGATCACCACGAGAGGGCTCCAAAGTCACGCTGTGGCCTAGCCTAGCAACAAACAGTCAGTGTGAAAATGGCATCCGCACAGCAGTAGGCATTTTGTGTATTGCAGTTTTTGAGCTGTAAATCGGTAGTCACAGTGCAGCGTGTGACTTCTTCCTTTGGGGGTACGTTAAGGATACTGTGTACGTGCCACCCAAAGTATTTGACCCCCTAAGTAGCTAAAATTTGGTCACGCTTCATTACTCATCATACTTAACTACCATACCAAAAATCATTAAAATCGGTGAGATCAGTGGCAGAAATCACCAAAAAGTGTGTACACTTGACATGGAATTGACTGGATTCTTTGGATCCGATATATTTGCATGTCCTTTATAAATAGATATAGAGTGTAACATATTTGTGGATAGTAGTCTATTATGAC
Organism: Bathynomus jamesi; assembly: GCA_023014485.1. Taxonomy (NCBI): domain Eukaryota; kingdom Metazoa; phylum Arthropoda; class Malacostraca; order Isopoda; family Cirolanidae; genus Bathynomus; species Bathynomus jamesi. The sequence continues at coordinate 289,086 of JAJOZX010001015.1, read as the reverse complement.
TTGATCCTCTGGATCAGAGATTCTATCTTTAGTTTTAAATCGATAATTAATTAGTTTTAAATTGATAATTATTTAGTTTCGTAAAAATTGGTCGTTGCCAATTTACCGGCAGTTTTTACATAAATTTCTTATGTTCTTGTGGTTCGGAACCCACGTAAAATTGTAGGTCCCCTCCGCCACCACGGAGGACATACACAATACACGAACACAGGTAGACCAGCCATGAGTGGATCCTAGGGTCTTTGTTGGTCTGAAACATTATAACATTATAATAGGGGGATTTTATGATAGGTCAACTAGTGATGAACACCATCACCTCTTCAATTTTGCTGAAATTTGGTCCAGGGGTTGGGCTTTGGGTAAAGAACAAGAATTTTCAAATATTAGCACAATCTGACCAGTAAGTCAAGAGTTATGGCCAAGGTCATTTTGAGGTCATCGGTTGACCTCACTATATTCAAATTGCCCTAGCTGGCCTCATATTGGTCCTGGACCTATATATGTATATATATATATATATATATTTGGAATCAGCATGATCTGTAGATTCCAAAAATACCATCTATTTTGATATAGGTTGAAAAAACAAAAATTACATTGAAATGTTTTATATTTAGGTCATATTTCGACCTCTTGGATACTGAATTTTAAAAAAAGTTGTAAATGTCAAAAATGTTGCCCCATCATTGCTCTATTATTATAAGCTCAGAAAAGTTTGTGTATGCACCATTTTAAATGATAAAACTCAATTTGAGTAATGCCAACTTTCTTGTTTTCCAATTAACATCTACTGAAATTGTTCCACAATTCTTGACCTGAAGCCTATAGCTTTTTTTTTTAAATAGAGAATTCAGTTTGAGACTGCTTGAATAGCTACATTCTGCCTGTGTATTACGATTTAGTCTTATGTAATATATAGTTTAATGATATATAAGAATAACAAATAATAATTAGTAATAAAAGATTTGGCCTGTTTATATATATGTATGGTAACGTTGTAGACAAGATACATGAATAATACAGATGCTACATAATTACAACATGCCTCCAATGTCTGTATCTATTAATTTGTCTTCTTCTTTTGCAGTGAGCATGACATGTACCAGATATAACTTTTGAAAATGCCTCAGAATATGAAATTTTGTTGTGATCCCCTGAAAAAACACAAGAAAAGAATTTTCACTTGCCTAAGGTGTGTTAATGCTGCTTTAATTTATAAAAGCCATGGAATATTGAATGAAAATCAAATGCTCTGCTCCAATTGTTTCAAATTAATATCAAAGAAACCAGCTGTTCTTCAAGCAATAGAAAAACAAGATATGTCTGCAGAAACCAGTGAGAATTCCAGTGACTCTTCAACCGCAAACATCTCTAATCCAAAAGAAATTGCTGGCATCAAGCATGGTGATATATCTGTTACTATGTATAAGGATGTACTTCAAGACACTATACTCCCTTACTTGGATGAAAGTCCAATAAAAACATGCAAGTGCAACCTTAAGCAGATAAGATATAGGTAGATACTTCTAAATAGTAGGTAGAACTCTATATATAGACTGTTATATTATAGGCATATCAGGTGTATATATACATGTAGCTGCCTTATATATAAATAATATTAAATATCTTTAAAAACAATTCAACATTATATAATATATGTATATGTACAGTTTGTAATTATATATAGGTAATGTCCATAGTAACGTGTTTTTGTTTAGCTGGATTGACATCTCGTCAAAAACAAAGAAAAGGAACTTTAAAACTGAACAAGACAACAGACAAAATCAAGAGAAGTTTAGTCTGCATATGGTATTGAACTACCAGAAGCTTCAAAGAAACAGCACCATTGTGAAGAGGAACATCATGCTCTACAGAAATGAGTACCTACTGTACCCTATTTGTTTAGATCAGTATTTAGTGTCACTTATTCTCCCTCAGAACATTCCTTTATATTGTTCAGTTGTCATATAAAAATTTAAAACAGTAGGACCGGTACCTATAATATATTAATTCAATAGGTATCTCAGAATATATAGGTACTGTAGGTATACAGACATTCAATTTTATTAATGGGTTCTATTTCAACTATGTACCATATATATAATACAATCATATTATATTTTCTTAATTCTTTGGTGTGCTTTTTCAGGTATGAATGTCTCATGAGGGAGCTCAAGGATAAATACAATGCAACAAACAACTATAAGCTAAAACTGTAAATTCTGACACTGTCACCATTCACAATAGAGAAAACTTCAACATTCTTTGAAACCTCTACCCACATGGTAAAGAAAAGCTGCCATCTTAAGAAGCAACATGGAATACTTCCTGAAATACCATCAATGAGTAAAGGTAAAGTAATTTCAAATAAGACAAAGGAGATTGTGAAAAATTTCTACATGAGTCTGATGGATATAGTCACCAGTTTCTAGGAATTAAAGATTGCAAAGTCATTAGGAATGATGGAGAAAAAGTGAAAATGCAAAAGCATTTATTGCTTTGCAATTTGAGGTAACTGAAAAATTCACCAAAGATTCAAATAATCCCAAAATTGGGTTTAGCAGTTTTGCAAGTCTGCATCCTCTGTGGTGTGTCCTTGCTGGTAGTAGTGGTATGCATTCAATTTATGTATGTACATATCAAAATCCTAATTGCAGCTAGGGGCTTTGGGAGTGAAGGAGCTGGACTACAAGAAACTTTTGGGGCTTTCAGTGTGTGATATCAGCAATGAGGCATGTATGATGCATATTTGTCAAGATTACCCAAGGCAGCAGGGTGTGAAGGCTTTCCTAGAAGGATTAGATGTAATAGAGAATTAGCCTGACTCAGAGATTCGCTATAAACAGTGGGTCACAGTAGACCACCGCACTATCACAGAAACAGTTGAAAACATCAATGATTTTGTAGATTCATTGAGTAATAGGATTGCTGATCTTACGAAGCATCATTTCATCAGTAAGTGTCAAGCAGAGTATTTAAAAAATCTTAAGGATAGTTTACCATTAGATGAAATGTTGTTTGGTGGTGGATTTTGCAGAGAATTATTTGTTTATTGTTCAGGATGCTGCTCAAGGTTTCCACTGGGAAAATTCACAGTGCACAGTACACCCATTTGTTTTCTATTGGAAACAGTCTGGAAATCTTCACCATGAGAGTTATTGCTTTATTTCAGATTCCCTAAAACAATACTGTCACTGTGTATTCTTTCCTCAAAGAGCTGATACCTACTCTTTGTACAAAACACCAATATCTAACAAAAATTCATTATTTTTCTAATGGATGTGCAGTTCAGTATAAAAACAAATTTAATTTTTTAAATCTTTGCTATCACAGAGATGATTTTGGAGTTTATGCTGAGTGGAATTATTTTGCTACATCACATGGCAAAAATGTATGTGATGGAATTGGAGGCACTGTAAAGAGAGCAACTGCTAAAGCAAGTCTACAAAGACCTATGGGAAATCAAATTTTGACAGCTGAAGACATGTATCAATATTGCTCTAAAGAATTGAAGTCTTCAATCAATTTAATTTTTGTTTCAGCATTACAAATTAAAGAGGTTGAACTTAGCTTACAGCTTAGAGTCTTGGTTGCATCTTGCAATCAAACCAATCATAGGAATCTAAAAATTGCACAGATTTTGTCCCATGTCTACAGATACAATAATGGTGTACCCTGTTTCCCAAGGTAAAGGAGAGTTCAGGAGGATTCAAGGAATTGGAAATGAAACTCTCAACACTTTTGAAGAAAACCCACCTGACAAAGTAAAAGTTGGATGCATTTATGACATTGAACTCTGGTTTGGGCTTGTGGAGGAATATGTGCACAATATGAAGACTATGTAATAAGATTCCTGTATCCATCAGGAATTGCTCCTGCTTACACCTTTCCAGTTAAAGATGACATTGTCCTGTACCAGGAGAAAATATCCTGGGTGAAATTCAGGCTCACCTATGAGGGGGAACACAGATCCAATACACTTTTCCTCCAGAACAGATGGAGCATTTCTCCCAACAAGTACTGAAATGTACAGTAGGCTAAGCTCAGTATGTTAATAGGTACCATATACATAATTCGTGAATGTAAGATATATTATTGCATATATAGAAATAACCGTTTACATATGTGAGTCTTGCTGCCCTCTGGCATCTGCAGTTTGAAGCAAAATCTGCTACCATGAGTCAGTAGTTGGAGGGTGTATTTTTGCAATATGTATAAATCTCTGAAATGGAGCAACGCGTGTTTGGAGACAAATGAAATGATTAAAACAGCTTTTGGAAATGATGCTCTCAGTGTAGCTAACATTTACAAATGGCACAAAAAATTTAAAAATGGAGAAACATCGGTTGAAGACAAGGAACGCAGTGGCCACCCTTCCACTTCTCGTATGGATGAAAATGTCCAACAGATTCGATTTCTGGTACAAGCAAATGTTTCTCCATTTTTAAATTTTTGTGCCATTTATAAATGTTAGCTACACCAAGAGCATCATTTCCAAAAGCTCTTTTAATCATTTCATTTGTCCCCAAATGTGCATTGCTCCATTTCAGAGATTTATACATACTGCAAAATCACACCCTCCTTTTAGATGCTCCAAACAACTACTGACTCATGGTAGCAGATTTTGCTTAAGACTGCAGATGCCAGAGGGCAGGAAGACTCTCATATGTAAATGGTTATTTCTTATTTGCATTCATTTGTCCATAGCAATAAAATTATTGATACTTTTTGATCACACATATATATATATATATATATATATATATATATATATATATATATATATATTATACATTCCTGCACTGTTATTGAAATAATCGAATTGGTTCTAATAGAATGTGTATGAGCAATAGCAGAATGGTAACTCTAAAAATTGATTAGAAAGAAGGGAATATGGTTGTAAAAAGAGCAACAGTGAAGAGGACACGTGTGGGCTCCATTATATGGAGTGTTTAATTGTGAAATTCATCCCATATAATGGAGCCCACACATGTCCTCTTCACTGTTGCTCTTTTTACAATCATATTCCCTTCTCTTTGATCAGTTTTTAGAAGTTAGTTCTGCTGTTGCTCATGCACATTCTATTAAGAACCAATTTGATTATTTCAATAACAGTGCGGGAATATATAAAATTGACAATATCTTGTTAAAATTCCTTTGGCCTCTCATTAACTCTTTTTAAGTATGTGCTAATTGTTTTGGTTTCTGCTACATTGTATATATTTATGGGCATCTTGCCTTCTCTTCATTCCTTGACAAGGTGTAGCTCTGAATACATGAAAGGCCTTGGAATCATTTTTCTTTTTCTTTGTGGGTTTGCAGCATTCATTCATTTCATGTGTTTAATTGTGAAATTCATCCCATATATATATATATATATATATATATATATATATATATATATATACAGTGCCCGCGAAAAGTATCCGATCACTCAAGAAAACAATATTTTCCCTTGATATTCAGAGACACGTAATTCACTTTCTATTTGTTCTAGCGACATCTGGTAACTTTGAGGTTGCTCGCTGATATGAGAGCTATCCAACGCATTCTCAAATTAGTGTTCTGGTAGCCTTCGTTGCGGGTGGCTGTGTCTCAAATTTGTCAGATTTCACTGTTTGTGTAAATTTCTTGATATTTTTTTTTTTTTACAGAAAGTGGTGTAAATAAAATTTATATATAATGTGTGCTAAAAAACAACTTAAGAGTGATTGTCGAGGTGCTATTGTTGCTTTGCATGCATGTGGGAAATCACAGAGACAGATAGCTAAGGAATTAAACATATCCCAAAGTACCGTTAATTTATGGGTTTCACGGGCTAAGAACAATGGTGGCCTAACTACGCCAGTCCCTAAAAAACGATCTGGCAGACCGAGAAAAACAAATTCGCGAACAGACAAACTTATGAAACGTTTAGTATTGAAAAACCCAACAATAACTGCGAAAGAAATAAAATTTAATATGAATAATTTGTTATCTGGTGTTTCTGAACGAACTATCCAGGAGCGGCTCCAAAAGAACTCGGATTACCATCTCGCCATGCTGCTAAGAAACCGTTCATTAATGAAAAAATGCGTAAAAAACGTGTCACATTTTGTAAAAAATACATTCATTGGACTGTTGATGACTGGAAGAAGGTTTTATTTAGCGATGAGTCGACATTTTTGACATTCAGAAGTTGTCCAAAAAAGGTTCGCCGGCCTATTGGCTCAAATAGGATGGACCCTAAATACACCCTAAAGACAATGAAACACCCTCCAAGTGTGATGGTTTGGGGTTGTTTCGGTTACTATGGGCGTGGAAACTTATATTTTCTTCCGAAGAACACAACTATGAATGGTGCACGGTATTTAGCAATGCTACAGGATAAACTTCCAATGGCAATGGCAATCCAAAGGACAAAAACATACATGCATGATGGTGCACCATGTCACAGGGCCAAAATAGTGACAAAATGGATTACTGACAATAAATTTGATATTTTGGATTGGCCTGGTAATAGTCCAGATCTCAATCCGATAGAAAATCTGTGGCTAATAATAAAAAATAAGGTTGAATGCCACGACACTGGCTCAGTCGAAAAATTACAAGAGGCCATCAAAAAGGTATGGTGCAAGGAAATATCAGTGGAAGTTTGTCAAAACTTGATTAAATCCATGCCAAAACGTCTAGAACAAGTCATCCAAACCAAAGGACAGATGACAAAATACTAATATAAGGTTAGTATACATTTAAACATTGTTTTTTATGTAAAAAATATAAATTTCAAGGGTGATCGGATACTTTTCGCGGGCACTGTATATATATATAATATATATATATATATATTAGGGTGACAACTTCTCACGATAAAATTTGAAATTCAAAAAAATTTGCCGGCCATTTGTCCAATGCTGCCACCCTATGAGGAAACACCGTAGACGAAATCTCATGGAATTCGGAAAGCATTTAGGGGTGCCTCGAGTCACATGAATGAAACTGTCGCGCGGAAGAAATTTCAAGAATGAACGAGTTTTGACAACGCTTCAAAAACAAAAATGTTTCGAGAATGCAAGTGTATTATATAATTTAATAGAATTGTTTCCTTTATTTCATACTATAGATTATGCAAAATGATTAATTTATTTCATTAAATTAAAATTTTCATAAATAAACTGTTAAATAATATGATGTGTATCAATCTTTGGATGATCAGCTTTTGGTGTTTCAAGTTCATTTTGCATACGACTGCCTGACTGAAAACAACGCTTAGAAGTTCTCTCCCGATTCTTTTAAGATATCTAAGGTAATATTTTTTATTTTGATACATTGATTATATTATTATTGGAAATTGTTCTAGAAAAGTTTCATTAATTGTTGGCATAGTTTGATGTTTAAATTATATAAATTTGGAACTGAATTTGATTTCCTATGATAATATATATACGAGTATATAAACTATGAAACCATTAGAAAATCACGAGAAAGGCTCCGTTTGGCGATGGCAGAAAAGATTAAACAAAGGTTCACACCGAATGAAGTGCTCACTGTTCACTGGGACGGAAAAATTCTACCAGACGATGAAGGTGGTCGGTGTGACTGACTAGCCATTTTCGTAACCGGAGTTGATACCGAGAAGCTCTTGGGTGTACCTAAGCTGACATCAGGAACAGGTGAGGTCATCGCCTCGGTGGTACATGCTGCGCTCAAAGAATGGAATGTGTCAGAAAAGGTATCAGCTATGAGCTTCGACACTACAGCTTCAAATACTGGTTACTTGTCTGGGGCATGCGTAATTTTGGAGTAGAAACTTGGCCGCCGACTCTTATACCTTGCATGTCGCCATCACATCCTAGAACTTGTCGTTGAGAAGGCGTACATGGAATGCATGGGACCATCATCTGGTCCAGATATCCTCCTATTCTCCCGCTTCAAAGAGACGTGGAATACAATTTGCCAAGATAAGTACAAGACCCTGTCAGACCTTCCATAGAGTCTGAATGAGAATCGAGAAGAACTGATCACTTGCTGGAATCTATATCTGACAAAACATCAGCCGAGGGATGATTACCGTGAATTCTTGGAGTTGTCGATTACAATCCTTGGAGGTAATTTACCTAACTTTAGGTTTTGGAGACCTGGAGCACTTCACCGAGCACGTTGGATGGCAAAAGTAATTTATTCATTAAAAATCTTGCTGCTTTCCCATCAGTTCAGACTTACAACTCGTGAAATGTCTGGCTTAAAACGATTTGTATTTTTTGCCCTGGAGTTATATGTCAGCATGTGGTTCACGGCCAGCAGTCCTTCATCTGCTTCCGCGAACGATTTGAAGCTTCTTCAAGACCTAGCAAAGTACCACGATGAAAAGATCTCAGCATCCTGCCTTAGTGTCCTCGGTCGTCACTTATGGTACCTCAGCGAGTACTTGATTGGTCTCGCACTCTTTGATAAAGGTATCAATGCAATGACGAAAAAGAATATCGCTCGATCAATCCTCGAAAAAGAAGCTGCTGAAGATCCTCCAAAGCGAGCCCCAATACCTGCTGTTTCTTCCATTTCAACAAAGCAGCTCTCGGACTTTGCCTCGAAAGGATCAAAGCTTCTCTTTGAACTTCTAAAAATTAATGATGGTTTCTTGTCCAAGGAACCAGAGACCTGGCCGGACGACGAAGATTTCAAGACTGGTTTGACTATAGTTGAAGGACTAAAAGTCATCAATGACATGGCAGAGAGGGGAATTGCCTTGATCCAGGCCTTCAATACAAAGATTACAAAGAATGAAGAACAGCGCCAACATCTCTCGCAGGTTGTTGAGGATCATAGGAAGTCTCAGCCTGGTACATTGAAAAAGGGGTATGGCTTGAGGAAAAGGAAGAATTAATGGGTGGTCTACAATTGAATGAAAGACACCCTGGAATATATTTAGTAAATATATTATTTACTTACTACGATTGGAGTACGCCTGCACTTAAACCTTATGAACTAAAACTAATGTTTATTTACATTAATTAAAAAAAATATTAATTTATTTTTACTAGGTAATGAATAATTAATTTTTGTTATAAGGAGAATTATTTACCTCACTTGAGACACCCTTAAATATTATCTGAATGACCTAATATTTACAGTACATTGTTTTCTCATGTAGTAGCAGCATTGAACAAATGGCCAATAAAAAACTCCAACTTTCGATTTTTATTGTCACCCTAAATTATATATATATGTCAAGTCAGCCACCTAAAACACACACCCCTTTCAATTTTGCTCATACTTGGCACAATAGCAGATATACATGCCAAACTTAAATTCCCAAATTATTAGAGCTGACTGACCTTTGGTTACTGAGATACAAGGTCACAAAGTTGTGACATTTTGACCTTTTTTGCGTTAAATGACTATTTTCAAAACGGTGTAACTAAAAAACTATTAAAGCTAGAGCATTGATTTTGGTCTCATTTTAAAGCTCTTTAGTAGCCCCTTGTTTATTGTCTCTTGTTAAATATCTCTACTGTGAAAAATAAAAAAATCCCTTCAAAAGTTGACCTTTGACCTTGAATAAAAAAAAAAAATACCTTCTCCTAAAAAATTCAATTTTTTTACATTAATACCTTGAGTCATGTACAACAAAATCCCAAGAAGCTGTAAGTGGCTGATAACTAGTTCAATGTATAAAAAATAATGAATTCAAGCAACATTTTGAAAAAAGTCATTTTATACAAAAATTGTCAAAAAGTCTCGACTTTGTGACCTTGTATGTCAGTAACCATTTTTGTCTAAGGTCAGCTCAATCTCTTACAAATACAACCCATATCTACATACTATCTGCAGCCTTCTACAAACAAGCAAATGCTTATTTTTAAATATTTGTTCTTTACCCACCTCACCTGTATGTTGTGCATGTATGTGATGGTTTTCAGTAGTTGACAAGATTCTTGTGGGCCACCCAATTTATTGTGATTTCTAGAAGAGAAAACAATTTTGAATGTATACCTAGATAGCTACCTAATTAACAAATACAAGTAACATATTAAAATGTACATACAATATGTATAGGTATAGTGCTCATTGATTTCCATTTATCACAACTTAAAATGTATGCAGTGTATATATAGTTACATGACCATGTTAATTTTGAATTCTTACCTTTCTGTGCTGTAGATCTGCCAAAGCTTTGGATGCCTTCAAAGTAACTTCTTTGCAAATCCTGTATGTTCGTCCATTAGTAGTAGATGCCTCAACTTGTGTTAGAATATCTGAATATGGTAAGATTAATTCATCTGGTCGACCAGGATACACAAATGATGGGTTTGGGCCATAAGGATGAAGGAATGTGACTTTTACTTCTCTATTCTCTGGTATCTTTTCCAGCACATATGCCACCCACCAATGGCCATCATATGCAGCAGTAACAAAACCATGTATTTTCTCCTCAGTCACAACTTCTTCCTTTTCAGTAACTTTCTCAATATTTGAATAATCTGATAATGAATAATGTTTAACCTTAAGAGAAGTCAATGAAACTGGCTGTAAATGGTGTAATTTCTGTGCACCAGCAATAGTCCTTGCAGTTGAGTGTCTTTCTTGGAGAAGTTGGCTTTCCTCTTCATGCTCTTTATTGGTTGAAAAATGACATTTTATATTTACAATATTTTCACTTGCAAATGTATATAACTGTTCTGCAGTAAGGATCTGTTCATCATAAGGTCGTTGTAGACTAGCTTTTGCAGCTAATCTCTTAACTGTGCCTCCAACACCATCACAGGGTCCCTTTCCATGACTTGTTGCAAAAAAATTCCATTCTGCCTCAATTCCAAAATCATCTCTGTGATGGCAAAGATTCAAAAAGTTTTTGCAGTTCTTATACTGTCCTGCACACCCATCTGAAAAGTAAATTATTTTGTGGATGGAACCGATGGATGAGATATTATCTTTTAGGAATTTTATCAGATGCTTTTGAAACAAATGTACAGCAACTGTGTTATGGATGTTACACTCTGAAATAATAACAAAGCTAAGGTGAGCAATCTCATCTTCCTTTTTATAGTAAATAACAAATGGATGTAGAGTAGCCATCTCATTGTTCCAGTGAAAGCTCTGAACCTCATCTTGAAGAATAAAGGAATAATTTTCAGCAAAATCACACACAGCAAGGACCTCACCATCTTTCAAAGACATTTTTGTTTCATGGTAATAAGTTGCTTGCATCTTTGTCTTGAAGTCATGTATCTGGTATTCTTTCAGTTGGTTACAGAATTGGTCAATATATTCATCTGTATTCAGTTCTACTGATTCAAGATTTGACCGATCTGTATTGGTCCACTTTTTAAAATTTATGATATCAATGAAGTTGTTTGTAAATATGTCCAGTAGTCTGTTTTTTAAATCTGATGGATCTCCACATTGTTCACATTGTCTGAGGCAGCATTTCTGTGAGGCAGGATTGCATTCCATAAAGGCAACACAATGACGTACATTCTTAATAGGTGTGTCATCATTTGCAGTTAGTTTTTCTAATTCAGCTCCTACAAACATAAGTTTGGCATTCTGATGAATTGTACAGACACATACTGAGTGAGTTCCTGTTGCTCCAGCAATAACACACTGCTTTGGACGCAATTCTGCAAATTTACTGAATCCCGCCTTAACCAAAGGATTTCTTTCTTTGAAAATATGATAGGCTTCTTTTAAATTGCAAAGTAAAAGATGCTTTTGCAAATGTATCCTTCCTCTTTCATTGTCAATGATACTACAATAGTCTTTCTTTCCTGGCATTGTTCTACTGATGTCTTCTGAAAGATAAAATGCTTTAATAGCGTCAACAGTATCCTGTTTAATTCTTTTCCCACCCTTTGGATTTGGGTCTGAAAGGACACCTTTTTCTTCAACTATTTTTTTAGCAATAGATGCTGTATGCCTTGTTGTGTTAAATTCTGAAGCAATTTTCCTAATGCTCCAACTTTTGGGCAATACAATGAGGATTTTTATTTTATCACTTCTTTTAGTATTTTCATTTTTGAATTTTTCCTTGAGTTGATTTATTATTTCTAAACAGTCTACATCTCCAGATGGCTCCTTAAATTGTGAGTCAGAAATCTCTTTTCCTGCAACTGTTTCCATTCTCTTCTTAACTGTCTCTGTCACCTTGCTTAGTTTTTTAGCTCCATATGACTTTTGCTCTACAAGCTTTCTCTTTTTTATGGGTGATTCACCAATTGAAACAAAAGAAGCATTCAAAGTACACATCTCATGGTTTTGCTCTGAAGTTGATGCATCACTATTGTCAACATTTTCAATTTTCTCAAGATCTTCAGGTGGTTCACTACTACAAGAAGAATCATCATTTATGTCTGAATTCAAAGTGCCTATTCCTTTCTCAGGCAAGGACTCAAGATGTTCTCTACACTGCTTACAAAGTCTGTGATGTAGTGTTAAGTGCAGATCGGGAAACTTATTTACAAGTTCCTGTGGTACAATTCTCAAACTCTTCTTTCGACACTGACCTTTGTGACGCAGCAAAGGATCAGCACACTTCTGTTTCAGTTTTAAATGTTCCATGTTTGTACTCTGAAATCACAAAAGCACAAAGAAAATCCTGAAAAGAAAACAATGAACAATTAATGAATTATTAAATAAATTTTTATACATGTATTTAGTAAAAATAAATTAACTTTAACTTGAAGTCAGGAGTCAACTCTGTAAAGTTGACAGTACTTATATACTAGTTGGGCCTTTGGATCAGTGCTACTCCAGTAGATTTGGGGCTGTCGAGGGGTTTAACCCTGGTTGTCTTTTAAAAGACTTCTTTTGGCACAGGTCACAAAAAGGGTTTTGAACTAATAATGTTAAGTTGAACTAAGTCTTCACTGACACTATATCAGAACAGAACTTTTAAATAAATGAACTGACAAAAAAAATCTAAAATTGAAGAATGATGCCAACTTCATTTATTTTTTATACATTGAACTAGTTATCAGCCACTTACAGCTTCTTGGGATTTTGTTGTACATGACTCAAGGTATTAATGTAAAAAAATTGAATTTTTTAGAAGGTATTTTTTTTATTCAAGGTCAAAGGTCAACTTTTGAAGGGATTTTTTTATTTTTCACAGTAGAGATATTTAACAAGAGACAATAAACAAGGGGCTACTAAAGAACTTTAAAATGAGACCAAAATCAATGCTCTAGCTTTAATAGTTTTTTAGTTACACCATTTTGAAAATAGTCATTTAACGCAAAAAAGGTCAAAATGTCACAACTTTGTGACCTTGTATCTCAGTAACCAAAGGTCAGTCAGCTCTAATAATTTGGGAATTTAAGTTTGGCATGTATATCTGCTATTGTGCCAAGTATGAGCAAAATTGAAAGGGGTGAGTGCAAAAAGTGCCATTTTGTGGCTGAGTTGACATGGAATGACCCTACACTTTATATTTTAACTGCAAACAAAACACAGTATAATTAATGTAAAGAACAACGCTTGTACAGAAGAGCGTTCCACACAAGATGAGGAGGGAGAACAAGTAAATGAAAAATGAGGTACCTCCCAGGAATCGAACCCAGGATCATCCAATTGCCAGTCGGATATGTTAACCACTACACCAAGGACCCCGATTAGTCATTACTCATAATTCTCCTACATATGAGTGGAATCAAATGCCCTGAGGGGGCACCTTTGCATGCCATACATATACCATATACATTTTAACTGCAAACAACACACAGCATAATTAATGTAAAGAACGACACTTGTGTAGAAGAGCATTCCGCATAAGATGAGGAGGGAGAATGAGCGTTGTTCTTTACATTAATTATACTGTGTGTTGTTTGCAGTTAAAATGTATATATGTATGGCATGAGAAGGTGTCCCCTCAGGGCATTTGAGTCTGCTCGTATGTAGGAGAATTATGAGTACTGACTAATCGGGGTCCTTGGTGTAGTGGTTAACATATCCAACTGGCAATTGGATGATCCCGGGTTTGATTCCTGGGAAGTACCTCATTTTTCATTTGCTCATTCTCCCTCCTTATCTTGTGCGGAACGCTCTTCTGCACAAGCGTCGTTCTTTACATTAATTATACAGTGTGTTGTTTGCAGTTAAAATGTATATATGTACAGCATGCGAAGGTGCCCCCTCAGGGCATCTGATTCCGCTCATATGTAGGAGAATTAAGAGTACTGACTAATTGGGGTCCTTTGTGTAGTGGTTAACATATCTGACCGGCAATTGGATGATCCCAGGTTTGATTCCTGGCAGGGCTGTGGAGTCGGTGATAAAATTTGCTGACTCCAACTCTGACTCCAAAATTTTTAACATTCTGACTCCGACTCCAGAAATCTGACTTGTATAATTACGACTCCGATGGAATGTTAAGGCCAAATTGATTACGATTAGCTTTATTAGGCCAATGGAGATTCATAAACAAGGCATTTCATCACCACCACATGACTCATCAGGTTACTTAGTGGCTGTAACTATGCCTTAATGGCTTTTTTTCTCTTTATTCAAAAATTACAATAAAAATCCCAAAATACAAACTGATTGAAACTTAAACAAAATAAGATTATTATTGGTTTAGCAAATTAATAAGATGTTTTCTGTATTATTATAAACATCCGTAACAAAATGTACTAACCTAAACTGAATTTGTTCTTAAAAAAAGGATCGCTTCCATTAAATCTTCTTTCAGTGATGCTTAGCAAAATTATCAAATTGAAATCTAAAAATCTGAAAAAGATTTAGGGTTGCTAGTACAAAATTTTTAAATTTCCTTATTATTAATTATGTTAATTAATTAATTATAATCCTTATTAATTATAAGCAACTATACTTATATATTTATATGTTATATATTATACAGGGTGGGCTGTAAGTTTCCATACATAGGAAAAATAAACATTTTTTTATGGACAACCATTTTTATTTATATAATATGCTCTACATGGTTGCCATTGTTTTGAAAACACATTTCAATACGTGTTCCCCACTGTTGATGAACACGCATTAGCACAGTTGACGTTATGCTTGTAATGGCGTTGGTGATACGTTCCTTTAGATGATTTATGTCTCGTATCTTTTCCTGATACACCATGGCCTTCAAGTGCCCCCAAAGATAGAAATCAAGGGGGGTGAGATCTGGGGATCTGGGAGGCCACTCCACAGGACCACGCCGACCAATCCAAGCATCCGGAAACTGCTGCTGATCCAAATACCGACGCACGTGAAGACCATAATGAGGTGGAGCTCCATCTTGCTGGAAGTAAACTGGGAAGTTACCTTCCTCGTTTAGCAGGGATGGGAAAATCTCTTCTTGCAACATGTTAAGATACCTTTCGGCATTAAGATTTCCACTGACAAAAATTGGTCCAATAATTCTGTCACCCCATATCCCGGCCCACACCATCACTTTACCGGCACCTTGCATCTTCGTCGGACTCAGCCAGTTAGGGTTAGCATTACTCCAATAACGTATGTTTTGCCGATTAACCTCTCCATTGACGTAAAAATTTGCTTCATCAGTAAACAAGATCTTACATTCTTAGGGTATCTGAAACATAAAAACAAACGTTTAATTTTTCCTATGTATGGAAACTTACGGCCCACCCTGTATATTATTTATATATTATATTATATATTAAAACAAGTTAAATCTATTTTATTCATAAAACTGAGCTAGGCCTAGGTCTAGGCTGCTATGGTTATAATTGAAGGATTTACTCCGACTCCATCCAACTATGCACTTCCAACTCCGACTCCACCCAAAATTGACCGACTCTCCGACTCTCCGACTCCACAGCCCTGATTCCGACTCCACAGCCCTGATTCCTGGGAGGTACATCATTTTTCATTTGTGTTCTCTCTCCTCATCTTGTGCGGAACGCTCTTCTGCACAAGCGTCATTCTTTAAATATTCATCATAAATATTTTTTGTGTTTCGTGAAATAATTTTCATATATATATATATATATATATATCAGAGCTGGGCAATAAATACATTGAATGTATTTAAATACTAAATACTAAATACATGGGAGAAATGTATTTAAATACTAAATACTAAATACATTTTACGAATGTATTTAGATACTAAATACAAAATATATCAATTGTATTTAAATACATTTGTAAATACATTTTAAATTGTTATCTGCAGATATATCACTGTTTGATTCACCGGATTTGCTTGTTGAAGCCATGACACGCACACAATAAAGAAATCACCCGCTTTCGACTAAGAGTGGCACACAACTGATTGAACTGACATGTTGAAACATGAACCATGCTGTACTACACTGTCGACGCGTCATACTGTGCTAGTACAGAATGTGTATTAAACTAGTAAAAGTATTTACATTTTCATATTTTGAGTATTTAAATACATTGTATTTAAATATTCATTAAAGTATTTAAATACTATATTTAAATACATGAAAAACAATGTATTTATAAATACAGTTCTAAATACACAAATGTATTTAAATACGTATTTAAATACAAATGTATTTAAATACTGCCCAGCTCTGATATATATATATATATATATATATATATATATATATATATATATATATATATATATTACCTTACAACCTCACAAAGGTTTCATGTGATGATTCCTCATTTTGCAAAGGTCAAGCTTATCACCCCTCCTCTCAAGTTGGCCTGGTGAAGTAGTGAGTTGGTTTCTTGCGCTCTCCACCTCTCATAGCCAGGTACACCTGGCTCATTGGGGATTGTTCTGAGCCAGGCATCTAATCATCTTTTGAAGATGTCCACTGCAACTCCCTTCATGTTTTTTAGGGCTTTGGGCAGCTGATTAAACAGTTTTGGTCCTCTCACAACAAAACTATTTTCTTTCAGGGTTAAGGATGTTCCCTGTCTCACCTTTAATTTGGGAACATGACACAGTCTACCTTTTCTACTTTCCACCATTGTTTGGGGAGTTATAGTGTTCAGAGTAAGATTAGGGATTAGCTTTTCCATTATTTCCCAAGTGTAAATAATGGTGTATCTCTCTCTCCTGCTTTCCAGTGAATATAAGTCTAGTTCACATAGCCTTTCCCAGTAATTTAGTTCTTTGCACCCCTTGATCTTGGCTGTGAAGCTTCTCTGAATCCCTTCCAGCTGTCTAATGTCTTCTTTTTTATATGGGGGATGTTACGACCAAGCAGTATTCCAATTTGGGTATGATCAGGGTTTTCAGTAGAGGAATCATTACATTCCTATCCCTTCATTTAAAGGTTTTCAATATCTGCCCCATTATTCTGTGTTTCAAATTTCGCATCATCAGTCTTACATTCCCTAAATCTTTTGCTCTAGAATTTCTCTGAATTTCCCGTCCATTTGGGGTATAATATTCCATAGATTTTAGGTCTTCTCTTTTTCCATACTGTAACGGCTGAAATTTCTCTGTGTTAAACTTCATATTGTTGTCTTCCATCCATTTGTAGATTCTGTTCATGTCGGTTTGTAGAGATCCTATATCTTCTGGGTTTCTTATTTTTCTACTGATCTTTGTGTCATCCGCAAAGGATGTTACTGTGCTGTCTCTGGTAATGTCGTCATCTATGTCAGTTAGCATGCTTATGAAGAGTAGTGGAGCTAATACTGTTCCTTGTGGTACTGAGCTGAGGACCTCTGATTCTGATGAAGATACTCCTTGTACTGTAATGACTTGCTGATGCTCACTAAGGAAATTATACATCCATTTCCCTACTTTTCCTGTTATTCCCATATATTTCAGTTTATGTATTATGATTCCATGGTCACACTTGTCGAATGCTTTAGCAAAGTCTGTGTATATTACATCATAGTTTTCATTACTTTCAAGTGCATCAATGATGTTGTTGTAGTGTTCCATTAGTTGTGATAGGCATGATCTGCCTGACCAAAACCTGTGTTGGTAATATTTTAGTGAGATGAGATGTAAGTGACACTGGCCTATAGTTTTTTGCCTCAGATCCATCTCCTCCTTTATATATAGAGCAGGGGTGGCTTGTCGGTAGGCACTGCGGAACTGCAGCACCCCCATGATCTTATGATCTTTATATTTAAATATTTAAAATAGCCTCTCTGATTGTTTTTTTCAATGAACTTTGAGTTTTTAAATCAGATTATATCCTTTTTTCCTTAAACTATTTCAATGCCGAACGAATGAATCACGAAAGTAGCTTCAGCCTTCCAGTGGAACTGCGTACTTAACAGTTCCAGATTTTGTTCGAAATGCTTGAAACCTCGGTGGTGGACGTACGAAGAGCGAGTCAAATTCGCGGGTTTAAGAGGATCCAAAGCACTGTGGACAGAGCAGTGCCGATTTGTTTGTTTGACGTGGTAGTTGTGTTGCTGTATCATTTGCTAATTCAAAATTTAATTTCCGAATTGCATTTATCAATGATTCGTTATCATTTATTTTTTGTTATGAGATTGAAGTTAATTATATAATAATTGGATTATTTACAATATATAGCTTTCATTTCTTAGAATATTTTTTCACTCAGAATAAAAACAGAAGAATGGAATTTGTTTATAAATAAAATTTTTGGCAAATTTGAAATTACCTGTTAAGCATAAGTACCCTATAATTGATTTTATGATACTATTTTACTTATTTTTATGACTGAGTAGTTATCTATTTATCTGTTCGACTTTCTCTCTCTCTCATATATATATATAATTGACACAATTGTTCGCAATTTCTGAGGCAGCACCCCCATAACTGAAAGTCACAAGCCGCCACTGATAGAGACTATGTTCGTGCTCTTCAGGATGCCTGGTATTTGTCCCGTGTCTAGTGATTGTCTCCATATCTAATATAGGGGCTCAGTGATTGCATTCTTGCAGTTTTTGATCAGTGTGGCATTCCATTTATCCAGTCCTGCTGCTGAGTGTGTTTTTAGTTTCCCTTTGGCTTGTGTAATATCATCATCACCGCGCATTGGATGAGAGTGGCCGCCTTTCAGGCAGAGGGACTGGGTGCGGGTGTATCTTCCCTGCGTGACATCTATCAGCGGTGGGACCAAGTGTGCCCACGCTTCGCCTTTCCCTTGTTGGAGTCGGTGGTGGCTGGATGCGCGCGGGGGATGAAGTTATTTTTTGTTTCGCTATGGACACTTCTCCCCCTCGGCTTATGACTACTGCTTCTCACCCTCGGACTACTCCTTCTCTCAACACTTGGGTGGTGGGCAGCCAGGCCCTCGAGTCCTTTACCACTGGAAGACCGCAACCTAATGGGGTTGACCCCCTGTGGAAGCAGAACGCTTGCACTCTCCTTTTCCGTTGCTGACCCCAGTCTGTCCCTCTACTATGCCCTTGGACCTACACTCTCTGGAGCAGGGGTCTCACCCCAGCCCACTTCAGCCACCTTCGGACAAGTCAAGTTCCACCGAGGACTTGCCCCCACAACCCGGCTTCTTGCTCTCCCCTCCCCACGGAGAGAGCCTCGCGGCGGACGGGGGAGCCGGCATTCACGGCTGTCCTATCGACTGTTGAATATCCCAGTCCATTTCGACTACAGCCTCCCTCTCCCTTCCAAGTATCCACCAATTCCTGGTGATTCGGCCTACATCTGGGTCCCTCCCGACCAACTCTGAATGGAAGTTCCAGGCGATCCGAACCCACAGCAACTCCAGCCGCTATGACGTACGCCCACAGAGGGATGGCTCCCTCCTTGTAAAATCACGCTCAGCCACAGAGACAAAAGCCCTACTCTCCATCACTGAGGTCCTTGGATGCTCGGTGTCCATTTCCCCACACCCTCACCTGAATCAGAGTCAGGGCACTATTTACGCCACCCACCTATTGTCGATCGCAGTGAACGAGCTCCTGGAGGACCTCGCACCCCAAGGAGTCACTAAGATCTATCGTTTCACATCCCAACAGGGAGGCACACCCTCCCCCACCCCACGTCTGCTCCTTACTTTCAATATACTAATCCCCCCCGGCCGCATTGTATGGGGTATGGGAGACCGCGCATCATGCGAGTTTTCTATCCACCCATACATCCCAGACCCGACCCGTTGCTTTAAATGCAATAAGTTTGGACACATTAGCTCCGTTTGTCGACAGCTGCATCAATTGTGTGTGTGCACTGTGGACGACTCGCTCACCCTGACAGGTGCCCCAACACACCCAAATGCTCCAACTGTGAAGGCGCACACCCTATTCATCCCGCGAATGCCTTTTCTTCAAGTTCGAGAAGGAGGTCCGCGGCCTACAAGTGTCGGACTTCCTTAGCCCCCGTGAGGCACAAGACATGGTGCGGAGTCGGGAGGTGAGGCCGGGGGTGTCCTATGCCGCTGCTCTCGGCTCTATCATCTCAGCACGCCGCCCTGGCCTGCCTCCGAACCCCCCCCCCCCCCCCCCAGCCACTGCTCCCTGTTCCCCACAAAGCAAATCCTCGCAGGACCTGACGGTCCCCTGTCCCCCCACCATTCCTCTTCTTCTCGCACCTCACCTGCCACGAATCCCCCAGGAGTCTGGGACCAGGGCACCCAGGTCCCAGCCACCTCAAACCCTGCCTTCCCAGTACTCCCTGTACACGCGCGAACCTGCCGCCCGGAGCAAGCTGTCGAGGCGGAGACGCCGGAGCGTGTCACCAGACCCTCTGGCCTTCCAACGTCTCTCTCCCTCTTCCCCTAGGACCAAGAAGACGGCTCGGACCCTTACACCGCCCACCACATCTACTATGTCCATCTCTCCCCATCGCAGAAGTCCCACTGCTCTACCCCCACAGACTCTGACAATAGTGGCCGAAATCCATGACCCGCCCCGTACGACGAGACCCAGCCCAGTGGATCCAGTGGATGCGGCTCTGGCGCAGCTGCACGGTGTGACCGAGGGAAGCTCGGCCACGCCCATGAGTCTCATGGATCTGCCCTTGCCTCCTGGTGCCATTTTCTCCACCCCTCCACAAGACCACTCTGGTTCACCTCCTTCCATCCCCGGCCCCCTCCTTATCAGCTACCCTGAGTACGCCCTGTCACCACCTAGGGTCCGCCGTGAAACCCCGGACAGGTGGGGTAGCGCCACTTTTGGGGTTAACGTGCCCCCACCCCACCCTGGCCCGACCATAGAAGCCCGTCAAGGCACTTCTGACCCGCTCAGCCCACGATGTTCCTCTGCCTGCCGTGATCAACGCCTCCAGTCTCGCTCGGTCGACTTGACCCCGCAACCTCCGCGGGGTTCGACAGGCCGACCGATTCCTTCCCTGGTGAACGGTAGATAGCCAGCCATGCTCCCGACCCAGCCTTCAATTTTGCGAACTCCAGATCTCCCTTCACACACCAACCTCCTAGCGCCTACACCTTTACCCATCCCCCTTCATCAACTAATGGATCCCCCAAAAACCACAATAGTTCACTGGAACTGTTGAGGAATATTTGCAAACTATGAAGGCCTTAACTCCTTGATTGCCACTTCCTGTCCAGTGTGTGTGTCTGTCTCCAGGAGCTAATCCTGGGGACCAGGCCCATGCCCTGCCCTACTGGTTATTTTTGCATTGCCACCCCGCCTCCTACCTGCACTCGAAGGGGAGCTGCCATCCTCGTACACACCCCCCCCCCCCCCCCCCCCCCCCCCCCCCCCCCCCCCCCCCCCCCCCCCCCCCCCCCCCCCCCCCCCCCCCCCCCCCCCCCCCCCCCCCCCCCCCCCCCCCCCCCCCCCCCCCCCCACACACGCTCAAGTCTCCCGCGACGACCTGGTGGAAGTCGTGCAACAACTCCCCAGGCCCTTCCTACTACTGGGCGATTTCAATAGTCGTCACCCCTTGTGGGGCGACACACACACCACCTATATGGCCCCAACCCTGATATCCGTCATGACCGAGCTCTCCTTCGAGTGCCTCAACGATGGCTCTCCTACATTCTACCATGCCACCACCTGCACTCCATCCTGTATAGACCTGTCCCTCGTTTCAACTGATGCCCTCCTAGACTTCATGTGGCAAGTCCTCCGAGAGGACCATGGAAGTGACCATCTCCCCATTCTACTCACCCTCAATCGACCTGACCAGACTGTACGGGTACCGGTAAGGTGGGTTACCACCAACGCGAATTGGGCCCGCTTCCGCGACAACACATATACCACCCTTACAACTGCCCACTTCCCATCCATTGACGAGTGCATCACATACTTCGAGTCCGTCGTTCTAACGGCCGCAAGCACAAGCGTACCACAATCCTCCGCCTACCCCCACGCCCGACGTGTTCCTTGGTGGACCCCGGAGTGCACGGAGGCCGTGCGCGCCAAGAAGAAGGCAACTCGGCGCTTCTACCGGACGCGACTCCCCATCCATCGTACGGAGATGCAGCGGGTCAGGGCCATCGCCTGCCGCACAATGAAGACAGCGCGCGAGCCTCTTGGCGTGCCTTTGTGTCTGGCATCACCGCCAACACACCTTCGGCTACCATCTGGAAGAAGGTGCGGGGCGTCGAGAGGCGACATGTCCCCTCCCAACCCCCGGTCCTCCGGACTAACGACGGACTCCTATGTGAGCCCAAGTTGGTGGCAGACCACCTTGCTTCTACCTTTGCCGCCGTTTCTTCCTCTGCAGCCAATTCCGTACCCGCCCCTGACGATAGCCCCTCTCCACCATCCATAGACAGCACCTACAACTGATTGTTTACCATGCATGAACTACAGGCGGCACTGGCCTCTCGACGGTCCCCTTGTCCCGGTCCGTACGGCATGATCCAACACCTCCACTCTACCTTACAAATTTTCCTGCTAGACCTATACAATCGCATATGGATAGAGGGCGCCTTCCCCTCTAGGTGGAAGGAAGCCCACGTCATCCCTATCCCCAAACCTGGCAAAGATTCCCTGGACCCCACAAACTACAAACCAATCGCCCTGACGTGTTGTGCCTGCAAGATCCTTGAAAAAATGGTCGCTACGCAATTATCATTCGTCCTTGAATGTACCAATTCTTTCCCATCTACCCAGTCCCATGACTCCAGATTCCTGGGATCTTGGGAGCATTGCTCCAGTAAATTTGACCATGAGAAAAAGTAAATTTGGGTTTGGGTTTTGTTCATCCGCTAGACGTTATGCAATTTTTTTGCGTATACGTTCTTGTACAAACCAATTTTTTTAAATTACAAATTTAGTTATTTTAAGTTTAGTTGGTAATTCCATATTTAACAATTATTTTTATTTTTTGTTAAGCTTCAATGTTTTGATAATTAAAATTGTATTAAAACGTATATTTTTTTAATATAAAATTATCAGGATTGGACTATGTTCCATTGATCTCGGCCAGGTTTGATAAATTGGCCAGATAATTACTTGTGCGGTTTTAAGTAATCCACCATGACTCTAGAATTGAAAAGTTTAGTTAAGTTTAAACTTACTTTTACTTACTTTAACTTACCTACTTTTACTTACTCTTCCTTACTTTTACTAAGTTTAAAGCACTTACTTTTACTTACTTTCATTGTACTATATTTACTTACTTTTACTCACTTTTACCATACTATATTTACTAATTTTTACTTATTTTGTATTTTTTCAGGTAGTCAATAATCAATAATGGATCCTAATATTGATGAAATTGGAGAGAAAAGTGAGGGTGTTAAAAGGGGTTACTTTTGTGGTCAATGCAAGAACAAATATTCAAAGAAGCAAAACTGGGAGGAACATTTTAATTCCAAAAAAAATATTTGTTACAATACAAGAGGTCCCAGAGTTTGGGCCCACAGCTTAGATATTGCAGTAAAGAAATACCAGGATGAAGTGCAGCAAAGAGATACGGCAAAGCAGTCATTTAGTTTGTTCACAAAATGTGCTAGTGCTAGACCTCAGAAAAATGAACCAACTTCATCAACTGCTAATCTAGAAAATGAAACTTTTTCACTAGATGTTTCACAGACTGAAGAAAGTGCTTCTCCTCCACCTAAGAAACAAAAGGTAAGTGAGGAATCTGCGCATCAGACTAACAAAACTGCTTTAGAGGAATTTGAAAATTCCCAAAATACAGAAGACATTGAATGCAATTTTGTGCCTAACAAAAGAAACTCACCAAGCTGTTGTGGTTAATAAAGAGAAGAGTCAAAATATGCCTTCAAGTTCAAGTGTTGCATCCAAATCTAATAAAGCAAAAAGCAACAAATTTGACATTTCCATAGCCCATTTAAGCAAGTGTAAATCAATACAAGAAATCCTGAACAATGATTTGATCAAATCTACATTCAAATTGGTGGAAAAGAAGGATCTAGGCCCGCAGTGGTTCCCAACCAGTTTTGGCTTATGGCCCCCTTAGGAACCTTATTTTTTCCTGTGGCCCCCATAAGCATTATTTTCAGTAGGTAATATGCAGATTTAACTCTATTTTACAAAATAACATTTTCCTGTGGCCCCCTTCAAATGTGCCATGGCCCCCAGGGAGCCATATGGCCCCCGGTTGGGAAACACTGAATTATTTCTAGGGCATGCTGATGATTCATTTTCAGTACCAAGTGATATAATGGAAAACATTGCAAATAGTGACACTAATATGCCTGATGTAGATATAGCTGTTGAGGATGAAGATGATGATAATCAAGAAGATATTGATGATGCTTCTGATGATAAAATGTTTACATTATATTGCATAGCTTGCACAGACCCCAAAGCATGTGCTTCAGACAAACATTCTAACATAAAAGGTTACTTCAATGTTAAAGATTTAACCTATGTATGCAAACAAGGAGAAAATCAAGAGAGATGGTTTAGAAATCTGAAAACCCACCTGAAGAGACATTTAATTAAACTTCAGCATCATCAAAGAGCTGCTGTTTATGAAGTGATGAAAACATCTTCTCGGAACACTACTAAACGCATAGAAGACTTATGTGGCAACATCTTATACTACATAATGAAAACAAACACTGCATGGGCTCTATATCCAGTACTTCTAGCTGTATTACATAGGTCAGGTTTGAGGTTGGAAATTTGAATCATAGCACACATGCGTGCGAGACAATTTGTGAGCTATTAGATAATCAACTTAAAGAGCAAACTGTAAAGTGGTTCTTAGAACAAACTTCAGTAACAATAACAGCTGACATTGGAACAATTTTGGGATTAAGCATGCTAGTTGTATTAGTTATGAGTGAAGAAGATAAGACTGTAAAACTTGCTGGGATAAATTTAGTACACAGCAAATCAAGAGTTTATTTGGCCAATGAAATTTTTGATGTGTTGAAGTCTCCTAATCACTTGAAACTATCTGAAGAAGCAATTAAATCCAAGGTATCTGGAATGGTTGGAGATGGGGCTTTTTGTAAGGACAACGAGCCATTTAAAAACGAAATGAAAAAGTTGTTTGGAGAAAATTTCAAATTTCGATGGGACTTAATGCATCTTATGAACAGAGCCCACGTTGATGCATTGAAGAAAATTTGTAAACTAAGTGAGCTTTTAGACTTTATTCAGAATCACTCTTCAAATCTGAGATCAGGCCTTGACTATACCAATATGGTTCTTGACAATATCATTGGTTTTAAGAGACCAAAACTTAAATCTGATACTCGCATGGTTAATTACGAATTTGATCAATTTGACAGATTTGTGGAAAATTGTGTTTTTTGATCATCCACGAGAGAAAGAAATTAGTGCCAAGTTCTATGTATTGATTTCCTATGTAACAAAGATTATGTTGCAAGTAGCTCAAAAAACCACAGTTAGTGCAGAATTTGTAGAAAATATATTTTATAAAGAAGGAGGGAAAACTGTTATGTTAAGAGTGATGGAAACAATTTCCAAATTAGCTAATGGAGGAAATGCAAATGATGTAGTTTCTGAATTTAAGCACGATACCACAGGGCAGCAAAAGGAACTAACAGCTGAGGATTACATCCTAAATGAAGTTTACAAATGCATCAAGAAACATTCTGATTACTACCAGGTTGCTGAAGTTGCTAGACCATCCAGAACCAGATCTGAAAGTAGTTTTACAAAAGACTCAGTGATAAATTGGCTGACAGAATATATAGAACAGCTGTGGAAAGGAATCACAGAGAGATTAAAGCATTTTGATAAAGATGGATCAACTGCCTGGAGTGAAGCACCAGCTGAAGGGACATTCTCCATTCTTGGTTACATTGTTGAACACAAATGATCCATTAAGCCATCTCATTTGACTAAGCTGTGCAGAATTGTGAAGGAGGGTCCAGCTCCAGGCACTAGATCTGCTGTAATGATCACACACAAAGCCATTGATCAGTGGCCAAGCATACATGGCGGTAAATTCACAACAAATGCCTACATGCAAGGTCTAACATCATCCACTGTTGCTGCTGCAATGAATAAATAAACTTAAGGTGAGTTATAAACTGTACATTATTGTATTATGTTTAGCTAAAACAATTTGTAATTGGTATGTCGTCAATTCAAGAGTTTACTATCATTAACCTATCTAGTGGTGTAAGGGGAAAAAAAGTAAATTCAGAGATGTGCTCCAGTAAATTTTTTCAATTGGAGTCATGCCCAGTCCGGCTTCAGACATTTCCGCTCCACCACTGATCCCGTTCTGCTTCTCAGCCAAGACATACAGGATGCCTTTGACAATAGACAGTTTGTACTGTCAATTTTTTTTGACATCCAGAAGGCCTATGACACCACCCATCGAGCAATGATCCTCAGTCAGCTCCGACATCTGGGCCTCGTTGGAGCCATGCCAACCTTCATCAGGGGCTTCCTTTCTTCTCGGACCTTTAAAGTCCAGGTGGGCTCAGTCCTCTCTGACACCTTTGTGCAGGAGGACGGGGTCCCACAGGGAAGCATCCTCAGTGTTCTCTGCTTCTCCATCGTGATGAACACGGTCTCACAATGCCTTCCACCCACCATCCGCTCTTCCATTTACGCGGATGACCTTGCAATCTACTTCGCAGGGCAAGAACCGTCTGTCATTCAACGGCAAATGCAGCTCGCCATCTACCGGGTGGAAAGGTGGGCGACGTCGGTGGGTTTCCGCCTCTCCATTCCTAAGTCCAAGTGTATGGTCTTCAGTAGAAGAAGACCCACAACCCTTCCTCTACCCTCTGTCACATTATACGGCAGTCCTCTTGAGGTGGTACCCTCCACGCGTTTTCTGGGCATGACCCTAGACCGACGGCTCAATTGGGTTCCTCATCTCAAGCACCTAAAGCAATCCCTTCGATGCCTCCTCGCTCTCCTGGATCACCTCTCTCATACCACATGGGGTGCAGATCGACGCTCTCTTCTTCGCCTTTATACTTCCATAGTACAGTCGAAGCTGGACTATGGTATCGCAGTTTACAGTTCAGCCTCCAACGCCCGCCTCCGTATCCTGGACCCGGTACTTAATAGAGGCCTCCGCCTCGCCACCGGTGCTTTCCACTCCTCCCCAGCCTCCATGTGGAATGCGATCATCTCCCTCTCGCCCTCCGACGGGGTCTACTCCTCATGAGGACATACCTCCGTGCACAGAGGCTACCTTCTTCGCTTCTGGGCACAGCGGTTTCAGAACTACCACCTCAGGGATGGAGCTGGCACTTCACTGAAGCGGTCCGCTCTTTCCTTGATATTTTCAACATGCCTGCCCCCTCAGTTATCCCCATTTCATTCAGCATCTACCCCCCCTGGATCCTAACCCCTATCAAGTTTTGCAAAGATCTGTGTTCCCTACCGAAGACTACCACAAGCGCCATGATATACAGGTCACTCTTCCGCGAACATGCAACCCAACACCCAGACGCAATCACCATTTACATGGATGGTTCCCACTTGGAAGCTGGTGTGGCCTCCTCAGTGGTGATTCTGTCCCAGCTGCTCTCCCGGGGCGTCGGCCTGCCCCGCGAGGCCTCCGTTTTTTCGGCGGAACTTTTCGTCATTACGGAGGCCCTTGATATTGTGCGCACCCACTCTGCCAGCTCTTTCGGCATTTATTCGGATTCCCAAAGTGCACTTCTCTCCCTAGAAAGATTTAACTCCCCTCACCCACTCGTCTGTACCATCCAGCAAACCTTCCACTTTTTAATGACCTTCCAACACAAGACAATCGCATTCTGCTGGGTCCCGGCTCATGTCGGCATCCAGGGTAACGAGGCGGCGGACCGCACAGCAAAGACGGCCTGCTCACTGCCGGCCTCCTCCCGACCCCTCCCCTTCTCCGACTTCTTCCCGGCTTTCCGCTCCCACTTCCGCTCCATATGGCAGCGGGAATGGGACCAGGCCACACAAAATAAACTCCACACGATCAAACCGCAAATAGGATACTGGGCCTCTTCATTCCACCGGTCCTGCCATAAAGAAGTAATCCTAGCCCATCTCCGCATAGGTCACACCCACATCACCCACGGACACCTTATGGCAAAATTGCCAGCCCCGCTTTGCCCTACCTGCCATACCCTTATCACTGTCTTACACCTGGTGGAATGCTCAAAGTTGTCCGCTCTCCGTCGCAGGTGTTTCCCTCTCTCGGCCAAAAACCCCATACCCAACTGCCTACGATCCATACTCGCTGACGGCCCCCACTTTTCAGCGGAAGCGGTTCTCCTCTTCCTTACCCACTCCCATCTGCTCCATCGCATCTGAAACCGTACCCCTCCTACCCACTATCCATCGACTGACCCTTACTCATTCCCCTAGTCTACCACCCCCAGCACAGTAACATCACCCACTCATTGCCTCGCCGAGATATGTACCGCCTCTTTAGGTACGAATCGGCGGTAAATCTGAAAAAAAAAAAAAAAAAAAAAAAACTGTTAGATCATCAGATAAAGCACTGTTCTCATTTTTTAAAGGTCCGATAGTCACATGGTTTTTTGGCTTCATTTTTGCAAAATTATAGAAGTACTTTGAGTTAGTTTTTATTGCTTCTGTTGTGTTGTCATCTTCTTTTTCTCTGTGCTTCTCAATTAGTTCCTGTATGACATCAATACTTTGCAGTTTATCATTTAATATTTTCCTGATGTTATCTTTAGTTACTTAGTTTTGCAGTCACTCTTTTTCTCTTTTGGAACAATGCCCTCTTTTGTCTCTCAAACCTGCTTCTCTTCCCTCTTTGTTGTATTTTTGGGACATGTTTTTCCACAATTTCTACCATCATCTCTAAAGTCATTAGCATCTCCTCCATTGTCTTGGCCTCAAAAATGGTTTTCCAATCTATTATTTCCATGCTGGATGTAACATCTTCCCAGTTTATAGCTTTGGAGTGAAAATTTAAAATTTTGAATTTGCTTCTTTCTGTTGTGTGTGTTCTTTCCTTTCCTGTTGCCTTTATATTAGTTGTTATTTCAATGATGTTGTGGTTCGATATCATAGTTGGGGATATTTCTACATTATCAATTAGGTTGCTGTTGTTTGTGAATACCAAATCTAGGCAGTTGTTTTTCTTGTGTTTTCTGTTATTTCTTGTGTTAACATGAATTCATCAGCTAGAGCTAGTAGCATTTTTACCTGCTCCTGGCCAGGAGAAGCTGCTTGGAGTTCCGAAAGTTCCAGCTGGCACGGGAGCGGAGACGGCACGCGTCTGCATTGATCTTGTGTGGGAACATGACCTGTCCGAATGAATCAAGGGGTTATCATTTGACACAACAGCATCAAACACCGGGATTCACGTGGGAGCCTGCATCAAGATTGAGGAGGGTCTCAGGAAGCAACTTCTTTACCTATCATGCAGGCACCATATATACGAAATTGTCATGGCCCAAGTCTTCTGGTCTTCGATGGGCCCCACCTCTGGGCCCGAGACTGGGATCTTCAAAAGATTCCAAGAGCAGTGGGGTGTCATCGACTGACCTCTTATCACCACTGCTATTGATTCAGATAGCTGCAGCATCGCTGGACCTCTTTAGGGTCTCAAGGACCGAACTGTCCTTGTCGTGAGGGAAGCTCTGGCTTCTGGTCAGCCGCGGGATGACTACCAAGAACTTCTTCAACTGGTTATCCTCTTTCTTGGGGACGAGACTGTCGCCAATGTGCCACTGCGGAAGCCAGGAGCATACCACCATGCGTGGTGGATGGCGAAAGCCATTTACAGATTGAAGCTGTACCTCCTTCAGGACCAGTTCAGGATGACAGGGCGGGAGCTGAAAGGAGTCACAGAAATCTGCCTGTTCATCACCCTGGCCTACGCAAAGGCTTGGAGTCGTGCGACGAGAGCAGAGCAGGCCCCACGTGTGGATCTGGAGTTCTTGCTGGACCTGGAAATACTGCAGGAAGATGCCGTGATCGTCGCCAAGCAAGCGCAAGCGGCATGAAATGACACCTCTGGTACTTCTCCGAGACGCTGGTCGGCTTGGCATTCTTCGATCAAGGGGTTCCTCAGGAAGAGAAACAAAGGATGTGAGAGAACCTCGCCAAGCCAACTTCGAGGAAAGCGTTGAAGCATCTGGAGGGGAAGACCATCCTCGGCTCCTTCAAAGGAAAAGATTTCGGATTTCATTACCTCGAGGACGAAGGATCTCTTCACTGCACTCCGGATCAACGGCGCCTTCGTCGAAAATCCCACTTCGTCTTGGGAAAGCAACCCACACTACCAAGCAGGCCTAGCTAGGGTCCGCGTCCTGGTTGTGGTGAATGACTCGGCTGAACGGGGATCGCTCTCATCGAGAAATTCATTACTGCCCTAACAATGAAGGAAGAAGACAAACAGTACCTGCTGAAAGCAGTTTTCAAGAACAGGAAAGATTTTCCTAAGAAGCAGAAGGGGGAAATGATGAAGAAGTGATGAGTCTGTGCTCCCTGACGTAAGGCGTGATTTCTCGGGACCCCTTATTGTTGTCGAAGGAGTCTCATTTTTGGCCAGGAGTGATAAATATGCAAAACGAACACGGGCATCTATGTGGATTAAAAATATAATGTGGTTCTCATTTATGAAACACCCTACTGTGTATATATACTGTATAAGGAAAAAACTTTATTTTTTTGCTTCATTAAATACATTTTCACTTAATACGTACATGTCTGTTTTGTATTTGAACTTTGTTTTCATTAAAGGGGAGCTTTCCCCATAACAACTGCCCCTTCAGTGAAAGTTATCTGATGCGTCTCATGGCTGAGATGAAATGAGGGAAGAAATTCTCAGTTTTGAAACATTGAATATAACAAGAAGTTGATATTACTCAAGTTGAGTTTTATCATTTAAAATGGTGCATACACAAACTTTTCCAAGCTTACGGGGCTCCAATAAACCTTAGCCTCCTCCACCTATGGCCTAAACCATTAGAGGTACAGTAAAACTAAACATACCATACAAAAGAGAATTTAATCCTGCATTTAATGAGAAACAATTAAAACTTGGTGTTCCTGCCATTGGCTTCCAAGACAGCCTGAATTCGCTTTGGGTAGCTTGCCAAAAGTGACATGAATAGATCTTGATCATTACACAAATTTGCTAAAACAGTTTCAGTGTGCTGCGTCAGGCCCGGATTTAGCTATAGGCGAACTAGGCGATTGTCTAGGGCCTCGCGCCAAAGGGGGCCTTGTTCAAGCCGTTTTGCGCGTTCTGTTCAAGTGATATTAATGATTTAGAACTCTATGAAGAACTTAAAGTTCTTTGCAGGTTTATACCTGAGAAAACAGATCTCAGAAATGCCCTTGTTTATATAGTGCAAAAACAACTAAGTGAGATTTATCCTAATGTTTATGTTGTATTTTGAATAGTATTAACCATCCTAGTTACTGTTGCTTCAGCTGAAAGAAGTTTCTTGCGTCTCAAACTTATTAAAACATATTTGCGTTCCACCATGTCTCAAGTGAGATTGCAATCATTAGCTATGTTATCAATAGAAAATGATATAACAAATTCATTAGATTATTCTCAATTAATTGAAGAGTTTAGCTCGAAGAAAAGTAGAAAAGCATTGCTGTAATATTCAAGGAGCATCTGAACCAAATATTAAAGCATTAATATTTAGCCTGATTAGTTGATCGCTCACTATTATAAAAAATGAAATGTCAATATCTCTTATACATCACATATGAAAAACGTTTGTATACTATGGAAAGTCATTACCTATAATATTATATAAATCTT
This sequence comes from Bathynomus jamesi, assembly GCA_023014485.1. NCBI lineage: Eukaryota > Metazoa > Arthropoda > Malacostraca > Isopoda > Cirolanidae > Bathynomus > Bathynomus jamesi. Next base: position 257,132 of record JAJOZX010001015.1, on the reverse strand, counting down.
AGAAATCATTCCCTTATATTTTCGATACAAATCTTGATTCATATTATAATTTATACTTATTTGTATGGTTTATTTATATTTCTTATACAATTTCCATGCATGATTATTTTGGTTTGGTTTAATTTTTAAGTGCTGGCATAGTTCTGTCTATGTGGGATTCTAATATTGCTGGTATAGTACCGATAATTAAGTCCATATTTTCATATATATAGGCCTAGGGCCTCGCAATTTCTAGATCTGCCTAGGGTCTCGCAACTTCTAGATCCGGCCCTGTGTTGCGTCATTGTATCCTTCGAAAATCAATTTGTTGCAGGTTCTTGAAACGAGAGACATTCAACCTTGTCCTTTATAACTGATCCAATGTGTTCACAGATGTTCAGGTCAGGAGAATTTCCTGGCCATTCTTCATTTCCAAAGAAATCAATCTCATGGTTCTGCAACAACTGTTGAGTGGCTAATGCCTTATCATGCAGAAGTGTGACCTGAACGACATCCATAACATTGTTTGGGTTTCTTAGAAAAGGAATGACATGCTGGGATAGAATAATATCATGAAAATACTGTCCATCCCAACTCTGACCATTTGGCTTCAGCACCCACTTGAGCTTTGCAGTGAACAAAGCAAACACACCAACACAGTCTGGACTTTTTAATAATTCGCGATAATGTTCATTGTCATTGATTTCATCTGGTGGTGTGGCCCACACACGATCATTTTGGTAGTTAGGCCGATGTGTTACGTAAACAAAAAATTCATCGGAGACAGCTAAATGCCTGAAATCATCCACATCCCAATCTTCAAGATAATGGGCAAACCACATTCTGTCATCGATGTTAAGTTGAGTTTTTCTTGGCTTTGGAAGTTCATGCCAAGGCTTTAAACCTTGCCTATGATGGTACAGTCGAATGATCTCACCACTAATGATCTTTCCTCTCAACACTTCGATCTCTCTAGAAAGTTTAGCACAGCTGTTTTTCCGCTTACGCGTACTGCTTTCAATGATGTCCTTTGTTTCCTGAGAGAGTGGCAAATTTGGGCAGCCAGATTTGGTTGTATCCATTTCACATTTATCCAAAGTTTTATTCCAATTTCTTTTGACGAAGTCCTCACTTCACAACTTTTTGGCAACCCATGAACGTGTTATAAAGGTGGCTTCAGCATCACGAGCTTCCTGAAATGTTATTGCTTGTATGCAATCTATCACATGTTGCCTCTCTGAATCACCAATTAATTGAGAAGCCATTATATTATCACTTTATCAGGTAGAGTAATTTTAATACCTGCAATAAATAAAGAATTTTATATATTTTTATAATCACTAAAAACTATTTCAATATAAGTAAACATGTAAGCTGCAAAGGGGGGGGGGCTAAGGTTTTTTGGAACCCCTTATAATAATAGAGCAATGATGGGGCAACATTTTTTACATTTACAACTTTTTCTGAAATTCAGTATCTGAGAGGTCAAAATATGACCTTTATAAATCATTTCACTATAATTTTTGTTTTTTTCAACCTACATCAAAATAGATGGTATTTTTTGAATCTACAGATCATGCTGATTCCAAATGTATATACATATATAGGTCCAAGACCAATAGGAGGCCAGCTATGGCAATTTGAATATAGTGAGGTCAACCGATGACCTCAAAATGACTTTGGCCATAACTCTTGACTTATTGGTTGGATTGAGCTAATATTTGAAAATTCTTGTTCTTTATCCAAAACCAACTACTGGACCAAATTACAGCAAAATTGAAGAGGTGATGGTGTTAATTTTCATTTTTGTTGGTTGATCTGTCATGGAATTCCCCAATAGTGTAACATGTATGTCCTAATTAATTAAACCTAATTAATCTGACCTCTTTATTGAATTCAGAGCAACATCCAGCAGAACTCTGTCCTGAAAGAGCTCTTTTGGTTTGGGCCCCGAACCTGAATTTGAATGAAAATGAGCGTAAGTAACCACTCGGTGAAGAAAAGTTTTCCCTTTCTGTAGATCCACCCAAATGGTTGAAAAGGCAGTTTATTTGCCTTAACTTTATGTAAGTTGATCTATCCAAAGTTAAATTGACCCAAAGAGTGTATTGGTTATGAGAATAAGTAGCCATTTTTTTGCCTTAAACACAACATTTCTTTATATTTTGTCTTGCAGACAAATATTTGCTAGATTGAATTACATTTTATTTAATTTCCTTTGAAAAACACAAAGGCACTTCAACCTATTAAGGTTATCCAAGTCATAAGCTACCATATATTTTATAATAAAATACTATATTGCAAAATGACAATCTCAAGTCAGCTAATTAACATAAAACTATTTACAGAGCTACCAAAATAGCCTACATAACTAAAGTTAAAAATATACACTATTTACTAGGGATGTACTGATATATCATTATTGGCGATATTGGTAGATTTTTATCAATATTGGTGTCAGATGATTTTCAAAAATATCAGCCAATATTTCAAAAGTACGATTTTTCCAAAATTATGAATAGAAGACTATTTAGAGGATGAAATTTCCAATATTTTGTTGTTTTATCACTTCACATAACTCGTTATTTTTTCGCAAGGGTTAAGTTCTTATGTAAAAATAGCAGCTGCTCTGTATGTTCGGGAGAGAGCCAATTTTTAGCAGCAGTGGCAATGTTTCCTACAATACTGAACATGTGTTCGCTTGTAACTGTTGTTGATGGTGCTCCCAAATATCTCTGAGCTAAGTTCCCCAAAGCTGGCAAAGTGCTGCTGTGCAACTTCCACCAACTGAGAGGGTCCTCAAGTCTACCAAAAATTTTCATACTTGAATATATGGAATATGTATAGTAGGCTGCTCAAATTTTGAAAAAGTTTACAAAATGTCCCACAAATTTGTTTCAAACCTTTCCCAAGGAAATTTCCTTAAAATCATAACTCATAGATTACTAAAACTATTAGCTATAAGTAAAAAGCTTATTTATTAAAACTGTACTCAGGAAGACTTGCCTGTCATTAATATAAGTTGCGATCTGAGGGACTGCTAGATATCAGTATCGGTGTTGCAGGGAGAATGATGAAATTAAATAGAATACCGTAACTTGGCTACTTCTTGATGATGGAAAAGGGAAGGTCCCGGGTGGTGAAGTATTTCTCACCTCCACTGACTGTCACTGAGGGGCAAACGAGACTCCCACACTGCTGAACCAAGAAATGAACTCAACCCGCTAGCTATCTCCAAAGATTAACACTGTGTCTGAGTCGGGTCTACTTGAGAACCTGGAAAGCCCTGGCTTCAGGAAAGGTGTGTGCAATGTACACCCAACAATACTTGAGGACCTCAACCAAATATGGGTGTACACAACAAGCAAGCAAGATTTTAGCAGACTGATCGTGAAGTAAACCAAATGTGGCTGGATGAGAAAAGCAGATATTACCCTCTGAATTGTTTAATAAAGAGAATCTGGAGGTATTGGTGATTCAAGGACCCTGGGCTTGCCGCAAGGAAATCCTTGAAAGTAACAACCCCAGTCTATAAGGACAAAGGCTGAAAAAAACTAGTTAGTAGAATTCTAAGGGTTTATTAGCAATTAACTTGAATTATTTACAAGAGCTAGGATGGGTTATGAGCTTGAGTCTAAACATGGCTTAAGATCAAGAACCGGAAATCCAAAAACCCTGAAAGGGTATGCTATACAATGGTGCTTACAATTACAATGACAAAAATACTGGACAACAAAAATGAAATTTCCAGAAAAAGATAAAAAAACTTAACCTATGCTAGAATGGTACAATTAGACAACACAATAGACCTCACTGGACCTAACATCCTTAAGCTAGACTTGAGGTCAATCCACTTGCACCTATCTATTATAGTTAAGCCATGGAGAAGCAAAACCTGAAGCTATTGGTCCTAGCAATACCTTAACCTGCACACCATTATGCACAGGCAATGTCCATTATCACAAGGCACTCTGTTTTTCTTGAATTTTCTTTTTCTTAACAAATTTAGTTGGCAGGCTAGAACTTCCACAAGCGGAAGCCAACTGTGAATTTGAAAAACATGCCAGTTTGTAAACATTGAAGGCAAAATTTACTGATACTAGAATCAAAAACAAGATCAAAATGGATCTAAACAAAACTACTGAGCTAGTCAGGCATTAAGCAAAACTAACTCCGTCAACATGGGGGTTACATAGTGGCCAATCCTGAAACAAGAAGAAAACAAGATGTTAGTCAAGACAACCCCACTACATCGGTTATAGGCTGATACTGTTTTTAATTATCAGTATTGGTTATTGGCTAAGAAGCAATATCGGTACATCCCTACTATTTACACAATTCTTTAAACCCTAACTTTTTCTTAAAACTATCTAAAGAACTATTATTTACCATATCATATGGCAAGTCATTCCAAAAATCTACAACTCTATGACTGAAAAAGTATTTCCATAGATCCAGTCTACAAGTCCATTTTCTAATTTTCTTATTATGACCTTGAATTCTTCCATCAAATTCTAATAAGAAAAAGTTACTAACATGTAAATTGTTCAAACCTAAAAATATTTTGAACAGCTATATATATCATGTCTCCCCTCAAACAGTGTGTCTCAAAACTAAACATGCCCATAATAAAACCCACACTAATAGATGGTGTTTATTTCCACAACAGTTTCAATGCCCACTGGCATCCTCTATGGGGATGCCAGTGGACATCCAAACTGTTGTAGAAATAAACCCCGTCTATTAGTGTGGGTTTTATTGTCACATTTCAACCTCCACATAAAAAAGTGAAGTTTTGCATTTAAACATGCCCAGTTTGTTTAATCCTTCCCTGTATTCCAATCTTCTGAAACTAGGGATAAGCTTGGTTGCCCCTATGTTTCATACCTTGAAGCATATCAATATCATGTTTATGGTGAAGGGACCATGCTTGAATGCAGTATTGTAAGCAGGGACTGACTTAACAATTATATAATTTACAAATGACTTTCTTACTCTTTTATTTGTCTTATTTCTAGCCTCTAAGCACTGCTCAGAAAATTTTAGATCACTACTAACTATAATGCCAAGATCTTTTTCTTGTCTAACATCCTTTAACCAGTTTCCTCACATTTCATAACTAAAATTTTCATTATTTCTACCAAAATGGATGCTATTGCATTTTTGAACATTGAATTCTATCTGCCTTTACTAACTCAGGCCACTAATATATGAAGATCTTTTCATAGTTTATAAGAATTTTCTATATTTGTAACTGGGGCAACTACTTTTGTATCATCTGCAAATTTAGAAACTTCACTACCTACTCCCTTCTCAAAATCATTTAAATGTAAAGTAAAGAGTAATGAACCAAACACTGATCCCTGTCCTCATGATATCCTACTTTTCACTTTGCCACCCAGATTCATGACCATTTGGAATTACTCTCTCTTCTCTGTCATTTAACCATTTTCTACCCAATTAATAACTGACCCTGATATCCAATGAGCTTTTAATTTATATAGAAGTCTCCTACGTGGAACCTCGTCGTATTCCTTACTAAAATCCAAATAAATAACCTCTACATCATTTCCATTATCTATCTGATCAGTTACAAACTCTAAAAAGTCTAAACTCATTGTGAACTTTAAATAAGATTAAAACTTTTGAAGTGACCTTGAATGTTATTCTTTATAATTCTTTCTAGTATCTTTCTTACCAACAATGTTAAACTAATTTCCTACCTCCTTTTTACTATCCTTTTTGTAAATGGGTACTACATTTGCTTTTTTCCATTTGTCTGGTACTGGTAAATCTACGCAATTAATAGACCTATCAAACAAAGTCATGCCTCAAATAAGCTATCCTCTTATCTGAGAATCCTAGCATGTATATTATCAGGTCCAGCAGCTTTATTTGACTTAATTTTATGAATCACTCGCCTAACATTATCCTTCCTTGTATGAATCTTATGAAGAAAGCCTAAATTTACAGAATCTAAAGAATTAAAATCAAAGTTATTCAAATTTTCTTCATTAAAAACAGGGCTAAAATAATAATAATAAAAAATACCAACAATATCCTGATCCTCAAATATCCTATCATCATGTTCTATTGGGCTCATCCTATCATGCTTTTTATTATAATTATTATATTTATAAAAACTATAAAGAATTCTTTGGATCTTTATTGCTATTTCTAGCTAGATATATTTCATTATACCTTTTGCTCTTCCTAATCAAACTGTTTAACTTATTTAACTGCCTATAATTATCCAAGTCAACGAGGATATTACTGCTTTTAAATTCCCTGAATGACCTTTTCTTGTCTTTAATTAGTTAGCTATTTCCTTATTTCACCACGATGGTTTCCTAATCTTGTTATTCCTAACAGTTCTGAAATGAATACATTTACATTGTAGCTATATCCTCAAAAATTTCTTTTGAATCTAGACCAGTCTCATTAGCATTTTTATTGGAAAATTAATTATCCTACATTACTGAACCTAATAACTCTCCAAGTTGACCCTTCAGGAAGTGAGGAACTAGGTCATTATTGACTGGATCCCTAGTTAATTCTATATTAAAACAAGGTAAAATGGTCACTATTCCCTTATGACTCGCCTACTGCAAATTCCCTAATAAACTCTTAATGATTGAATAGAACTGAATCTAAGATTGCTTGATCCCAAGTTGGTTTGCTTGCAAATTGCATTAGAAAACTATCATTACAGTACTCAATAAATAAGTTATCTTCCCTATTATTTCCTTTAAAAAGATTCCAGTCTATATGAGGAAGGTTGAAATCTCCCATAATTAATGTTCTAGCACTACAACTTTTATTTACTTCCTGAACCATAATATCATCAACTTCGTGTGTTTGGTTTGGAGGTCTGTAAAATGCACCTATCTGAATGTACTGTTTACTTGATACACAAATGTCAAATCAAATTGATTTTACCCTGTTGTCTAATTTAATACTGTCAATCTGAACTGAAGTTAAATCATTCTTAACCCTGTAAGGGTGGGTGGTTAGGGGCACTAATCATGGAAATAATAATATAAATTGTACTACAATGCCTCGTCTCTATAAATGTTTCTACGTGTTTATATAGGCTTCATTTAGTTGTTAGTTTTGAATAACAAAGAAACCTACGGTATAGTTTTTGGTTTAAAGAAATATACCCATCATGGCAGGGTTAATGTATGAGACCAAACCCACCTCCCTCTATCCATTCTTTGATAATTATACCTTGTGTAGCTACTTAATCTGTACATTGATCTTGTGTCATTGAATGGTGCCTCACTAATAATACAAATAACTAGATTTTCACTAAACATATAACTACATAATTCATTTTTTTTTATTCCTAAGTCTCTGTGCATTTGTATAAAACACTAACTTAGAATGGGTAAATAAATATTTTGAAACTCAAAAAATCCACTCGTATCAGACCAGAAATAGATCAAAACATGTTATTCCTTAATTTAGATTGTCTTCATCTCAAAAGTTCATTTAAAAAAAAGTTGAAATCTTGATTAATAATGGAATACTAATAAAAATCTAGGATTAAATGTACTTTACTCTATTATTTATTCATTTCCTATGCATAATCTAGGATTAAATGTACATACTCATTATTGTTCATCTCTCGTGTCTAATATTGACTTCTTTGTATAATATTGGTATTATACCTTCAATAATGATTTTATTTATTTTATATTTATAATAATAATTAATAATAATTTAAGATTAATACAAACAGTACTCTAATAATAAGAATTCTTATTCACGATTTATGTATTAATAATAAATTTTAAAATAAATAGTCCAATTTCACAATTATTTCTGTTAAAACAAAAATTGTAAAAAAATTTATTTTATCAATAAAAGTTATTCAATTAAAAAAAATTTAATTCAATAAAATTCTACTTTTAAATTCTGATCTTACTCCAACCCATTACATGATGCCTGCTCTGCATCTTTTTTTAAGTTTCAATTATTTCTCTGTACCTGTGTTTGACTGAATTTCTGTTCACTTTAAATCTACCATCTTTATCCTTGCTTGTTAAATCATTTATACCTACATGAACAATGATTTACCTTGGCTTTCAGGCAGCTTCTTCACTACCTCCTGGAATACATATTCTTCTATGGGTTTTCCTTCCCTTATTGCAGAATTCATTGTCCCAATTCCTAATGATAGAATCGCCAACCATGATAAATTCATACGGTATTGCTTCATCTAAATTACCAAGTATCCAAAACTTGTTATTAGTTACTACCACATAATTAATATTCTTTCTAATCCTATTCCTTGACTGACCTTTGAATTTATCATTCATCAGGCCTAACTTCACTTGGACCTACATCCTTATCATTAACACTGGGCTTAGGTTCAACCTTACTTGGACCTGTGCCCTTGTCACTAATACTACGCTTGGTCTCAACCTTACTTGGGGCTACATCATGGTGTCACTAACACTAGGACTAGGCTTAGGCTGAACCTCACTATGACTTGCATTAGTATTTCCTGTATTTGACTCAGTTTCTGGCTTAGCTGTTCTATTAATTTCATTAGCCATACCATCATTCATTGAGCTAACTAACTCGGGGCCCATTAGACTGAGCTTGCAGTTTTTTAAACCTTGCCTTAAGTGTGTCCCTAACCTAATCTAAACACTTTTCTAACTACTAAGTCACAACTAGGTGACTTCATACCCCTTTACACTCATTCCGTAATTTTGACTCAGGCTGAGTGATACCAATCATCCCAACTTTCACATGCCATAGCCTTATCCCTAAGCCTAATTCCTTCATACAAACCTTAATTACAATCTAAAGTCATCTTAAATACTGTTCTTTAACTTGGTTAAAAGCTTTATAGCTAAGTTAGGCTATCCTTTGGATGGAATGAGTTAATGGTGGTCTAAGCTAATCAGGCCAAAACACTGGACTCACTGAATGAACTCCTGGCTCTCTAAATATTAAGTTAAATTGAGCTTAAACCTTAGGAATAGAGCTATTTATACTTTAGTATTCCCAATAAAGTAAAATTTACGGAATTAATACTATATAATCCTTTAATAATTATCAAAAGAAACTAGCGCAATGGAGAAAGTCGTTCCACTTCATTGGTTTCTCCCATTCTGCTATAAGGAATGGAATGCCAAAGTCTACAGATGAACCAAGTTTCTCCATGCTTCTATAAATTTTCAAACATTTTTTGTAAAATGGAAAAAAGCCAGGTGGCCACTAAATATACAAAATAGTCCAGCCATCAAAATGTATCTGAATGAAGCCACTGTGTCAAAAGGCTTAACAATTCTGGTTCAAAATCTTTCATAAATACAAAATTAATTTTGCACGTAATGCAAACCAGGGACTGACTAAATGTTAGATGTAGCTTAGGTCCTATTTGATCTGTTTTCACTCGGTTATCTTACCAATTATGTATAGTCCAGGCAATCCAGAGCAAAAATAGCTTCAACCTGGGCAAAATTGCTTCAGAAGCTTTCTAAACTGTTTCCAGCTCAGGAATCATTGCAGAATAACATATCCAAAATCCGACAAAATTGGACCCCGGGAACACCCCCAAAAATGAAATTCAAAATGGTGACTGGCAGTTTCCTACGAAATACAATAAATTTTAATTTCGCTTTGTAGAGAGAGTTATGACATTTTTCTTGATCAGTAAAATGTTTTAAAACACATTTTCGTTTCTAAATTAACCTATATGACACTAAAAATTGTATTAGGCGGCTAGTATTAAACTATGACGTCACCTAATGTAAATAAAATATACTGTATGGAGTGTATGTGAGAATGGACATTGCGACATCTTTATAAACTTATATTATATACAACTCTTTAATTCCTACTACCCACTATCAAATCTGCGTATTTGTGCTTGTCATTTTCTTTAAAACTGTTATTATGTACTCCTTTTAAATACTGCAACACAGTTTATTAATTTGTGTTTTCTGTTTCAGACTGACTCGGTGTGCGTCCGCCTTCAAGAATGCAGACCCCTGAAGAATTGTGCGTGATTTGTAAGGAGAAATTGGACAGCAAAAAGGAGCAGATGGTATAAATGCATCCAGCCGCAGCCGTGGAAGCGATGTTGTTGCAACAGCTGGAATAAGTGTTCACGTGGTATGTAGGAAAAGGTTTACGGATAAAAAGACCATTGAAATAAAGAAGCGACAGACCACAGCCGAGGCAATACCAAGGAAAAGTGCTCGTTTTCATGAATACGCATTTTCCAGTGCTACTCACTGTTTGTTTTGTGATACCTTTGTGGACTTTTTTTCCAAACACAAACCAAAATCAGAGCATGTCAAAATAAGAACTACAGAGTTCTCCGAAACCATAAAAAGGTGCTGTGAAAGCCGCTGCGATGAATGGTCGTTTAATGTAAAAGGCCATCTGGAGTATTATCTTCGTGATCTTCCTGCTGCAGATTGTGTCTACCATCACACCTGCAGCGTAAATTTTCGAAGTGGAAAAAACATTCCTCGCGCATACTCCTCCGACGATCATGATTCGAAGAAAGGGAGACCAACTAATGAAGAGCAACACCAAGCATTCCTTCAGACCTGTGCTTACCTGGAAGAGAATGATGATGAACAACTGTTGATTGGAGACCTAATTTCCAAAATGGAGGAATATCTTCAAGGAAGTCAGAGCTCTGTCTACGAACGCAGGCACATGAAGAGAAAGCTTTTAGAACATTACGGAGACAAGATCATAATATCAGGTGAAAGTGGGAAGGCAGATGTAGTAACACTACGAGAGACAGCTAATGAAATTCTTATAGATTATCACAAAAAGTCGAAAGAATGTGATATAGATATAGAGCTACAGAAGATTTACCTAGTAGAAGCTGCTGCAAAAATAATCAGAAGTGATATCAAGTCTGTCGACTTGCCTAGAAAAGATGTGTATCCATCTCCAAATGACATCACTGCAGAAAGTGCTCTTGATTACATTCCCAACAGTCTGAAATTGCTATTATCAAAAGCATTTGCGGGACAGGATGCTTCAAGAAAAATAGGTGCAATTGGGCAGAGCATTATGCAAGCAACCCGTCCTAGAGGATTACTATGTCCACTACAGATCGGTTTGTCGGTTCAGCTACACCACAACTTTAGGTCAAGGTACCTTATTGACGTTCTCCATCAGCTGGGTTACTGTTCGTCGTATGCAGAAGTAACAAGATTCGAAAGAAACGCGGCGCTGGCAAGTGGGTCTGGCTCTTTTACTGTTGATGAAAACACTGCAGTCCTTCTAGCAGCAGATAACGTCGATCATGATGTCTGCACTTTGGATGGGAAGAATACCTTTCATGGAATGGGTATGATTGCCGCAATAACTCCGAAGATCAAGATCCACCCTTCTATTCACAGGCGTAATGTTGGTGACAATGACATTAAGAAGATTGCAACCGTTGACATTAGGGAATATAGACACGCGAGAAGCATGTTGAGGGACATCTCATTCCGCGAACTTCCAGTACCCACTGCCACCATAAGTCGACTTAGTCTTCTCTGGCAGATATCTTCAGCAGAAAGATCAGGTCCAAGTTGGTCCGGAACAATGCAGGCAATTCACGGTGGATCAAGTGTCTCACATCCAGGTGTGGCGTCGATCACGTTCCTTCCCATCATAGATATGTCGCCAACTGACATGACCTGCATATTTTCGACATTACTATATTTGAGCAAGATAGCACGCGATCAAAAAGTCCCATGCATTATTACCTTTGATCAGCCTTTGTTCTGGAAAGCTTCCCAAATCATCAATGAACAGAGAGACCTGCAGGACATTGTTTTAATGCTGGGATCATTTCACACACTGATGAATCTTTTGGGAGCAGTCGGTACTCTTATGAATGGTTCAGGATTGTCTGAAGTACTTCAAGAAATATACGGACCAAATGCCGTGCAACACATGATGTCTGGAAAAGCTGTTTCAAGAGCGATACGTGGTCATATGATAGTAGATGCAGCTCTTAGTACCTTACTAGTCGCAGACGTTTTCCCTCGTAATGAAGATGGAACTCCTCATGACCTCCATAAGGAAGCTTGTGACCTGCTCGACGATGTTATGACCGCCAAACAATCAGTTGAGGATGTGGAATCTTCGAATGCATTGTCTCAGATTGCTACCACT
>JAJOZX010001015.1:0-240000 GCA_023014485.1 Bathynomus jamesi | reverse complement strand
AATACTGTAATGTTGAAGTTAAGTGGAACTACAGACAGACGTTTTCGTACCAAGAAGTCCATAGCTTAGAGGATAAATGGCAGGACTCATGGATAGCTTGGATGATCGGGTTGGTTGATTTTTTAATTCTTTGCATTAGACTGTGTTGAGCACGTCTTGTTACCTCCGAGAAACTTGGGACATTGCGAGTAGCAAACATTTGCGAAGCTGAGCATCTTGGGAGTAATTTGTGTAAGAGTCTAAAAGACCTGTTGTACAGCAAATTTAGAGTTCTGCCAGAACCTTTTTTATAATTCACCCACAGTTGCTGTCCGTATATATTACTGCAGAAAGTACGAAAGTGTGTGTCTTTGGCTTCACTTGTACAGAATTGAAAGTTCCTTAAGGTCATATTCGCTTTAGCACACAGGCTTCGAGATTGTTTTCTTATATCTGAGTCATCACTCAAGGAGCTGATAATAGTTTGACCCAAATACTTACTCTTGTACTTCCTCAATTACTTCACCATTCATTTTAAACCTTATATCAGCTGGCTGATTACAGCTTTTAGGATGAAATTGCATAACCTTAGTTTTTGTAACTTTAAAAAGAATGTCATGTTTCTGCAAATACACTTCGTAGACTGTTAGTAGCTGATCCAGACCTTTAATTGAGGGACTTATTAACACCATATCATCGGCATAAACTAAGTTATTTATCCTTGTGTTATCTATACAACATCCCACTGTTACCTCATTAAGTGAAGCAATTAATCCATCGATATACACATTAAACAGCATAGGGGAGAGCAAGGAGCCTTGTCTCACTCCGCAAGAGGAGCCAAAACACTCAGATAGTACATTGCCCCACCTAACAGTGAAAGATTGGTGGGAATACTAAAATTTCAATGAATTTAATATGTACATGGGAACCTTCCTGTGTTCTAGTTTTGCAAATAAAATATTGTGGTTCACCCTATCATATGCCTTACTTATATCTAGGAAACAGCTATAAATAGTTGAATTACTGTCAATGTATTTAGATATTGTTTCTTTAAGTACATAGATACACAGGTCAGTTGAGTGGGACCTTTTAAAGCCAAACTGATTAGGAGATGTCCATAGGAAATCATTTAATCGGCGTAACAAGAGTTTTTCTAGTAGTTTCGAGAAGCAGGAAGTGACAGCAATAGGCCTGTAATTATTGCTGGACAGAATGTCTCCGTATTTATTTTTGACCAGGGGCAAGATATATACCCTCATGAACTCTGCAGGGATATAGCTATGAGCCAGCATGGCTGATAGGAGCAATGATATATGCAGACATACTATGTCATTTGCATATTTTAAGTGCTCATTCGATAAGTCATCTAACCCTGATGCAGAACCAGTATTAACTCTTTAATTAACCTCTTTACTTCAGAAAATGATATCAAAGTATTTTCCCTTGTCCCTCCCACAATCATTTTGCTGCAATCTATATAAAGATTATCCCTACTCACACTGTTAAGAATGTTAGAATAGTGGTTTTTCCACAGCTTTGCAATTTCATCCTCCCCCGACACCCCATCGATTGTCGGAGGGACATTTTTGACACCTGTGTGATTCTTAACAAATTTCCAAAATTTGTTGTTATCGTTATTTATGCGAGCTTCACAGGCTTTTGATGCTCAAATAGACTCTTCTTCCTGTTTACATCGCCTTATGGCTGCCTTATACTGACCCCGACTTCTACACATATTCAAGTATACTGGTCCTAATCTGGGTTTACCATTAAAGCACCACAAATCATAGGCGTCTTTCGATTCCCTCTTCAGGGGGGCAATAAAATCATTCCATCCAGGAATAATCTTAGTATGATAGTTGTAAGATTTAATCAGGGGGCTTCCTGCTTCTCGTAACAGGAATATTATTTTACTATAATACCTATCTGTGAGTTTATAGTGAGAATCATTTGAGCAAGGATTATTACAGGCAAGGTGCAAAATTTCTAAATTATTAAAGAGGTGACTTGTTCTGTCTTTGTATTCTATTCTCTGCTGCATCGTAACATTGGACCAGTCGACGTGATTATTCTTACCTATTGAGTTCTTGTTAAGTCGTGTTGCGCATAAATTGGTAATGTTAATTAATATTTCTGATGGTCTATGATCAGAAAGAAGGAAATCATGCAGAATATGAACTCTAACAATTCGATCCTTTAGATTATTACTAGTGGGACAATGATCAATCCACCTGGTGGTACCACTCATATCACTAACGTATGTAAAATTACCGCTGGCTACCCCTAATACATCTACATCACTTATACTTAAATTGGCCGACTCGCACATGTTACCCAATTCTACAAAGAATTCCAAGTTCACATGTGCATTAAAGTCCCCCATTATTATACAGTGAGAATATTTGGGGTTATCTGATAATGACTTAATTTTGTACAGCAAATCAATGTATTTATCTAGATTACTGCTGTTGTTATATGGTAAATAGCAGTTTACAATTAATATGCAATCATTGTTCACTTGTAATTCAATGCCTAACAACCTTACATTATCGCTTGTTAAGAATTTTGCATGTTTTGACAAATTTTTCCTTATTAAGAAAGCAATACCACCAAAAGGCCTACCGTACATTAATTCATCTGACAAGTCTACTGCTGATGACGCATGGTACATAAAGTCACCATGGATGGTAGAGAGGAATTTTAGCTCTTGCTTAGGTAGCACTAGGGAACAACATTTTTGTTTCTTGAAAACTATTTGGTGTTTCTTATAGAACTTTTGATGCTGATTCCAAATATGGTTTCAGAATTTTTCTATCACCCATAGTTTTCGAGAAAATAATATTTCCATTTACTCAGCGTTTTCCCAAAATATTAGTTAAAATTAAGTGTACTAATTTAATTTTATTCTTTTTTTTCCAGGTTAACTATATTTAATAGTATTTTAATAAAAACAGATTTTTAATAAAAAGAAAGGAATTTTTTTCAAGTTTTGCTCAAATTTTAAAATTTTTCATAGTAGAAAAAATTGGTTTTTCATTCCAAAAAGTTTTCCATGATTTCAATAATTTTCCACCAGTATGAATCGAAACTGTATTAATCCCAGAGATACATTTTGCTACGTATGTGGAGAACTGACCATAATGGCACAGAGGAAGACGATGACCCCCACTCGTGAAGAAGGCTTACGAACTTTATTTTGGATGTAAGGTAGGCGACCAAGACAAATCCTGGGCACCTCATATCTCATGCATTTCCTGTGCCGTCACTCTTAGGGGTTGGATTAAAGGTACCCGCAAATCTATGCCATTTGCCATACCAATGATTTGGAGAGAGCCCAAGGATCACCTAACAGATTGCTATTTTTGTATGACTAATGTTTCAGGATTCTCTGCCAAAAATAAACATAAAATTCAATACCCAAATCTTGCATCTGCCATGAGACCAGTACTACATGACGATGATAACCCAATTCCAACTCCCCCAAAGTCATGGACACTGGATGAAGAGTCTGAAGTTGAACCAATGGAAATTGATGACACTAAAGATACAGACTTTCAGCAACCTGAATCAAATAAACCACGTATGATAACGCAGGTTATGCTGAATGATCTCGTGAGAGATTTGGACCTTCCGAAAAAGAAAGCGGAATTATTGGGCTCCAGGTTACGTGAATGGAATTTGCTGGCAAAAGATACAAGCATATCGGCGTTCCGCACTCGCCAAAAAGATCTGATGCAGTATTTCTCCTCGTCAGGTGGTTTATGCTACTGTAATAATGTAAATGGACTGCTGTTAGCTCTGTCATGAGCACAAATTTGAAGATTGGCGTTTATTTATTGACTCTTCGAAGCTAAGCCTCAAGGTTGTACTACTTCACAATAGAAATAAATACCCTTCCATTCCTGTAGGGCACGCTGTCCACATGAAGGAATCTTACGAAAACATGAAACTCATCCTTCAGCAGATTAATTATGACCAGTTTCGTTGGTATATATGTGGGGATTTAAAAGTCGTCGCGCTTCTTCTGGGAATGCAGCTCGGTTATACGAAGTTCTGCTGCTTCCTTTGTGAATGGGACAGCAGAGCCAGAGATTCGCATTATTTTGTAAAGGATTGGCCACTTCATCAAAAATGTATCCCAGGACTGAAGAATGTGTCTCATGAACCCTTAGTTGACCCCAAGAAAATATACTTACCGCCACTTCACATCAAACTTGGCATCATGAAAAATTTTGTCAAAGCAATGAACAAGGAAGATGAGGCATTCAAATATTTGAAGAAAAAGTTTTCACGACTTAGCGATGCAAAGATAAAAGAAGGGATCTTTGTTGGTCCCCAAATCAGAGAGCTCATGAAAGATCAAAAGTTTGATGATGCCTTGAGAGGAAAAGAAAAAGTGGCATGGGAGGCCATGAAGAATGTTGTCACAAATTTTCTAGGGAACATCAAAGCCTCTAACTATGAAAAATAGTGCAGGACATGATTGAAGCATATAGGTTATTGGGATGTAATATGTCACTAAAAATCCATTTCTTGCACTCCCATTTAGATTTCTTCCCTGAAAACCTCGGCGACGTAAGCGATGAGCATGGAGAAAGGTTCCACCAAGATATAGCTACTATGGAGAAACGCTACCAAGGGAGGTGGGATCCAGCAATGTTAGCTGATTACTGCTGGACATTGATGCGAGAAGCTCCTAATGAAAACTACAAGAGAAAATCAGTGACAAAGAAGTTTTAAGAAGAATATTTTAAATGCCAATCTGCCACTAATATAATTTTTATGAAGTATTTTTACTAACTTCTATACACTTTTTGAATAAATATTAAAATACAAATTTCTCAGTAACCTTGGGTGATAGAGAAATTCTACGGCTATATTCGGAATCAGCGGAAAAAATCCTATAAGACCGACCTAATCACGTCCAAGAAACAAAAAAAAAGTTAAAATTTGTTCCCCAGTGTAGCCAGTGCTCCTGCCAGGAGTATCAAATCTACACTGTCGCAGATTTTATGGACATCTACAGTTGAATTCCTCACTGACATTACATTATATGAGACTATTTTCAACAAGTTATCCGCCATGACTGATGGAGAATTTATTATTAGTAAGATTATTATTATTTTACAGTACAACTTTCAGGCATTGCCATTAGGGCGCCTATTATTATTATTATTATTATTATTATTATTATTATTATTTATTATTATTATTTTGCCTGTTATCAAATCTCCTGGAAAAGTGAATAAACTCCTTAACAATAATACCGTCTGGCCATTGATTCATATTATACAGGTTGAAATGCGCATTTACACCTTTAATTATTACTTTAAAAGAGTTATAGTACAGAGATTTCGTGTTTAGTTTATTAACTATCAATATACTGTGTTCACCAATGACTTCTTCCATCATGTGTCGAATATCGCTTGCCTCGTTCGAGAGCTGAATTCACGACACAAAGAGGGTGAGATTCCCCATCAGTGGCCTCGCCGTGGAGACCAGTTGAGGAAACCTTCGGGAAGGGCGCCTATTAACAGTTACCCACCCATCATCGTCCTCCCTCGATCTCCCTGAGGCAGGGTTCGCCTGCCTGGGGGATGGGTGGCGCAACCTTTGGGGGATAGGAGGCCCCTCCCTTACTCTGTGGTTTGGTGAGGGTCTGTTAGCGGTGTTTATAACCTTTAATATTCTTTCTACTTATTACAGGAACTGAGGCTAATATATAAATTTTAAACGTGTCTTACCATTTAAATTATTATAAACATTGTTGTGACCCCTTTAAGAGACACAAGAAAAGAATATTAAAGGGTTTAAGAAATTTACCATTAAATGTAACAGAAAAAATCCTGCACTCCTTAATTGGAAAGTTTGTACAAACTGTTTGGTAAGATTAAATGATCTTGAACCTGATAAATTATTTAATGATGTTTTTGAAACTGAGTCATCTACAAGTACCTCTTCATTTCAAAGCAGTCCTAGAAGTACACATTTGCAAACTGACAATCCTGGTGAGATCACTGATACTGAAATCTGTAGAGAACAAACCAAGAACATGCTTGAAGAAATGGAGATTTCGCCAATAAAATTCTGTAAGTAGTGTATGAATTATAATTTGGGGAGTTATTTTTGAAAAGTATAGTTATCAGAAAATACACTATATGATTTTTAAAAATCATCTAAACTCTTTATCTTTCTGTATACATTGTTTCATAGGTTATCAAAATAATGCAGTTTTATCAAACTTGTGAACATAATATTCTTTAACAATTTAAGGAATTGCAAAAAAATAGTTATGTACAATAAGTGAATTCTGATTAGTTATTAAATTATGAAAATTTGTTGCTGTAACTTAGTAATTCTAAATTTTGGATGATGCCTAATTTCAGATGGTATGAACCAGGGGTGGGGAGTCGGCCAAAAACAACCGATTCCCAACTCCCGACTCCTGAGTCGGTATTTTTAAAAACCGACTCCCGACTCTTTCCTTATCATGCTGATCTACAACCTTATAAATATTAGGATGTTTGTTTCGTAGATGGCGTTTCAAGTTTGAGGCTCTAGTTGGAGCATTAGCATGTTTCCCAGTGTAAGCACTAATTTTTGCATTACACTCTTTACCATCCTTTTCTACTTGACAAATAAAAATACTTTCATCCTCATTTAGCTTAAAATATTGAAAGACTGCTGATTTTCTACTAGGCCCACGACTCATTACTAATAGGGGCTAATTAAATTAATAATTAATATATTGCTAATTTTTATATGGTACCTAGTATCCGAAAATAGAAATATGAAATTCATTTGCTAAGATTTACCAGAACAATAAATCAAATTTGGAAATGTGAATTTAGAATTAGTTCAGGAAGATATTTATTTAGGGCAGAGTAGTATTCTGGTAAATTGTTGGCATATAGAAATTGAATCAAAGAGTCGGGAGTCGGTCGTTTTTACCGACTCCCGACTCCCGACTCCTCAAAAAAGCCTCGACTCCCAACTCCGACTCCCCACCTCTGGTATGAACACTGACAGGATATCTAAAAAAAGCATCAGACAAATACGACAAGCGTGTATCTACTTTGAAAAAGAATTTTGAACAGTCTTTCTCAGCATATGTGGATGAGGGAGCATCTACATCCAAGAGATTATACATGGAAAAAGAATTGGAAAGGTAAGGATTGCTCAAATTCAACTAAATTAGCAACTCATGGTCACAATTAAAGACTTGATGTATATAATTTTAGTTGTTTTAAATTTCAATAGCCTAACTTTTCTTCAATATCATTCTTATGTACAGAACATGATCACACCATTTTAACAATGTCTAAAAAATATCCATGGAAGGTAGATATTTTTATATTTTTTCTATTTAGGTCCTGATCTTAAAGTACATTAAATTAATAATTTCAATTTAAGAAAATTCTGATATCCCCTACCTTTTATTTATCTAATAGTACAAAACTATGATGAGGGAGCTCGCTGAAGCATTCAACTCTACAACTTCCTACCATAGAAGGTTGCAGATTCTTACTCTATCCCCATACACGATCTCAAAAACTCAAGAGTTCTTTGGGGCTAGTAGATATCTTGTTGATAAAGCCAGGAGCACGAAGCAGCAGTATGGAATATTGCCAAATGTTCCTAATGTCAAGGAAAAAATCTTATAAGAGAGCTTTTTAAGTAAAACAGGCATAATGGTGTAAGTTCAAAGTCCAGCAAATAGAATGTGTTTTTAACCTCCACCACCATCTAATGAAGGAGAAAAATACACAATGTCATTGACTAAGTCATATAGAAGAGTAATTGAGGTACAAAATGACGAAAAAAAAATCTTGAATATCTGTATCATAGGGGGTGGGGTCCCCCCAAAAATATTCAAACTTATGTAACTTTTTAACTATTTGATTAAATGTATTTTATTACTTAGTCAATTATTCTTTAGGATTTGCGCTTTCAAATGTTTTTTAAGTTTTTTTCCTAGCTCAATTAGGGACCAAATTATAGACTTTTAAAAATTAAGGGGCCAGCCCCCACCCCCAAAATTGGGAAGCCCATAACTTTTGAACCGTTACTCTGATTGCTCTGAAATTCGAAATTGTGTTTTTCAGCATAAATGTTAACTGTTTAACTTTTAATAAATATTCTTGTTCAGCGTTGCATTGATAATGACCGTCACTTGGGTTGAAAGATTTGCATTAAATGTTGGAGCCATTGCCCTGATCTTTATATATATATATATATATATATATATATATATATATATAATATATATATATATATATATATATATATATATGAGATATTCCGCGCAAGACGAGAGAGAGAAAACGGAACAAATGAAAAAATGAAGTAACCACCTGGGAACCGAACCCGGGATCTTCCGATTGCCGGTCAGACGCGATACCATTACACCATGGACTTCACTCTGCCAAATGCCGTAATTCCTCTACATACTCGCAGAAACCAATGCCCCAAGGGGGCACCCTGCGCATGCCGTAACATTATATACATTCAACTGCAAAGAACACGCAGTATAAATAACGTAAAGAACGACGCTTGTATAGGAGATATTCCGCGCAAGACGAGAGAGAGAAAACGGAACAAATGGTGGTTACTTCATTTTTTCATTTGTTCCGTTTTCTCTCTCTCGTCTTGCGCGGAATATCTCCTATACAAGCGTCGTTCTTTACGTTATTTATACTGCGTGTTCTTTGCAGTTGTATATATATATTATATATATATATATATATATATATATATATATATATATATATATATATATATATACGATCCCCCTCCCCGCGGGCGGTCTTTCTGGGGTGGATCGCCCGCGGGCTCCTGCCTCCATGTGGCGAGGGGGGTCAGCCGCGGCTGGGGGCCCTGCCGGGTCCCCCGCCCGGTTGCGAAGTAGACTTTTAACATACCCTGCTATCCTACAGCCCCCTCTTTCCTGTCTTCCCCTCTTTCCCCTCTTCCTTGCCCCCCTCTGTTTTTTTTTCTGCTTTCTCTTTTCACTTCGCGCGCCCCGTGGGCTGCCGGGGCTGGTCGCTGGGGGTCTCGCTCCCATGGCCGGGGCCGGACTAAGTTGGCTGGTAGGGTGCCCGGGCCTGGGACCCTGGGGGGCCTTGGTCTTTGCTGCCGGCGGGGGAGAACTCTCGATGCTGCAAGGGCCCCTTTTGAAACGGGGGTACCCGCATGGGACGAGGCACCCACCCCCCGCCGGCGTGCGCTTGGTCCCCTTGGGCTCCGGGTAATCGGTTCCCCGCGGCCCCGGGCGCGAAACAACAATACAATTTTTTGTATGGAAACATTTACAAATCTAATGGACCTCGTTGACGACCCGGCTTGTGCATATGACCTCCCTCTGACTACCTCTTTGGACCGTGGGTCTGGTAAGGGCAGTCGGCAGCCCTCGCCCACTCCGTCTGCTCTTCTTGCCGACACCTCCTCTCCCTCTCTTCCCCAGGCTCGTGGCGCCGCTGCCCGACCCCCGCCAGTAGCGGATGGACCTGCAGTGGACCCCCCGACCCCTGGATCCCCCCGTATTCCACGTCCCGATAGGGACCCACCTGCTTTTTCGCCCTCAGGTGGGAAGCCCGCGGCCCCGGTCGCCTCCCACTCCGGTCGGGCCTCATCGCCCTCGGCCCCTGGGGGACGTGGGACCCGACGTCGCCGTCCGCCTTTCTCGTCTTCCCGCCCCCTCGAAGTTCCGGTGGTGTTTGGCCAGACGGCTTCACTCGGCCTTAGGACGATGGACAAGTTCCTCGTCCTCCGCCCCTCCTCCTCCAAGCCCCTCCCCACTAACCACGAACGCCTCTTTCGAGCGATCCATGGGAAGACGGGGACGGCGCGTTTTGACCTTCGGCCTCAGAGGGATGGCTCCATTTTGATAAGGTCGCGTTCCTCTGCCGAAACCTCCTCTCTGCTCGCTATCCCCGATGTCCTGGGCTGCGGGATCACGGTGACTCCCCACCCCCGCCTCAATCAGTGCCAGGGCACGATCTACGCTGCTCGTCTTCTACCCATCCCGGTGGAGGACCTCCAGACTGACCTCGCCTCCCAGGGTGTGGTGAGAATATACCGTTTTCCCGACAGATCGCGATCCCCATCCGTCCCTTCTCCTCGCCTTCTCCTTACTTTTGACTCACTGGTGCCCCCCGTTTCGGTATTCTGGGGCTTTGGTGAGAGACGAGCATGCGAATTCTCGGTTCGGCCATACGTGCCAGATCCTACGCGCTGTTTTCAGTGCAATAGGTTTGGCCACGTGAGCAGTTCCTGCCGTCAGCCGGCCCCGTTGTGTGTCCGCTGCGGCGGCCCTCCCCACCCCTTGCCCTGTACTGCTCCGCCTTCCTGCACCAACTGTCATGGACCGCACCCTGCTTCATCCCGCTCTTGCCCGTCCTTCCTCTTTGAGAGGGAGGTTCGGGCCCTCTGTTCATCAGAATTTCTCAGCGCTCGGGAGGCGCGGGACCGGTTGCGTGGCCGCGAGGCCCGGCGTGGTACCTCGTATGCCGAGGCTCTCCGTCCCCGGCCGCCGCCGGCCCAGACCCCGTCTTCACCGGCGGTTCCCGACGCGCCTCCACCCACCGTGTCCGCTACTCCCTGTCTATCCTCTGCCGCCCAGCGGACTCCCGCCGCGGCTCCCTGTACTACCAGCGCGTCCCCACGTGCTCCCTCCGCGAACGCCGATGCTTCGTCGGCAACCCCCCCTGCCCCTTCTACGCCCTCTCCACCGGCGCTTTCGGCCACCCCCATTCCGGACCGTGACCCGCCGTCACCCATGCGGGCCGCACGGCGGAGGGGAACGGGCCGCAAGCGCCGCGCCAATAGTGACCCCGAAAGGTTCGAGGCCATAGGCCTCGCATCACCTTCCTCTCCCAGACACAAACGCCCCCTTCGCCCTACCATCCCGGTGTCCTCACTCTCCGCTGCGCAACCGTTATGGACGCTCCCCCCTGGGGTCCCCGACGACCCTCGTGGTGGGGGCGGAGATACATTCCTCACCGGTTCGGTCGATGGACCCACTGGAGGGGGAACTCGCCCGCCTGGTCGGCGTGGGTGGGATGTGCACGCCCCCGCGCGTGACCTGCCCCACCTCTCTCCTTGACCTGCCTATGCATCCGGGTGAGGTATCCTTTTCCACTCCCCCTTGTAGTCCAGCCTCCCCTGCACCTCCGGTGAAGGGAGGGGCCTTCTGGATACCCCTCACGTCCCCTTCTCTGCATCGCTCTCCCCCGGGCGTCCGGGTGACTCCTCTTCAGGAGGATTTGCCCGCGTCAGGTTCCACATCGCCCCCCCGTCGGGGTGACCCTCGCCTTCGCCCACGTTCGGCGTCCCCCGTTGGGCCCCGGGGCTTTCCAATCCCCTTGTTAATCTCGGGCCGCCCGATCGGCCCACCCACCCCATAACCATCCGTTTCGCAGACTTTCCTACCCCTCCATATACTTCGCTCCTGCAGTGGAACATCCGCGGGCTCCTGGTAGGCCTCGAGAGTCTCTCTTCTCTCCTGGCCTCCAGGTGTCCGGCGTGTTTCTGCCTTCAGGAGACGATACTGGGCTCCCGTTCCCTCCCTCGAGTGTCCGGGTACTGCGGGCTCCCTTCCCCGCCTCTCGATGGGGCGGGTAGGGGGGGCTCCGCGGTCTTCGTGCACCGCTCCGTCCCTTTCCGCCCCCTCCCGCTCTGTACTGTCTTGCAAGCTGTGGCGGTGCGCCTTTCTTTGTGGCGTCAGCTCACGGTCTGCTCTCTTTACCTCTCCCCTAACGTACGCCCTCCACCCGATTCTCTCCGTGACCTAATTCTGCAGCTTCCCCGCCCTTTCCTGCTTCTCGGGGACTTCAACAGTCGGGACCCGGCCTGGGGGGACGTTTGCTCCACCTTTCTCTCCGGGACCCTTCTCTCCCTTATGGACGAGCTAGAGTTCACCTTTCTGAACGATGGCTCCCTAACCTGCCTCCACTCGGCCCATGACAGTTTCACCTGTATTGATCTTTCCCTGGTTTCCCTCGATATCGTGACGGAGTTCACCTGGGAGGTCCTGCCGGATTCTTCCGGCAGTGACCATTTCCCTGTGTGTCTTACCCCAACCCGTCTCCTCCCCCCAACCTCTGTCCGCCCGCGCTGGCTGTTCGCCCGAGCGAAATGGGCCTCATACACGAGGTGCACGGCGATCTCGCCGTCCATTCCTGCCTTTCCCTCCGTTAGTGAGGCCATCGCCTTTCTCGAAAGCAAGATCCTCTCGGCTGCCACCAGTTGCATCCCCCGTACCTCAGGCTCCCCCAGGCCGCGCAGCGTCCCATGGTGGACCTCAGAGTGCTCCCGTGCCGTTCAGGAGCGGCGCCGTGCTGGCCGTCGCTTCTACCGGACCCGCCAGCCGGAGCATAAGATGGCGTTTCAGCGCCTGAAGGCAGTGGCCCGTCCGGTCTTGAAACTAGCCCGGCGTACCTCCTGGCGGAGTTACGTGTCCGGGATCTCCTCCTCGACCGCCCCCTCGACTGTTTGGCGCAAGGTGCGTAGCTTTGAGGGGACCCGTGTCCCCCCTCGACCCCCGGTGCTTCGGGTCGGGGACGAAGAGTTCGTGTCCGATCCGGAGGCCGTCGCGAACGCACTCGCGGCGCACTTCGCAGCCATCTCCGGTTCCGATTCCCCCACTCCCGCCGCGACCCACCGGAATTTCCACCTCATAGGGATGACCCCTATAATCACCTCTTCCACATGACAGAGCTTCGGGAGGCCCTCCGCCCCCGGCCCCGATAATATCCCCTATGACTTGTTACGGCACCTCCACCCCTCTGCTCTCAGCTTTCTACTGGACCTCTATAACCGGATTTGGTTGGAGGGTTCATTTCCGGACCGGTGGGGTGAGTCCATCTTCGTCCCCATCCCGAAGCCCGATAAAGACCCCTCACTCCCGTCGAACTATCGCCCCATTTCCCTAACATGCTGTGCCTGCAAGGTGATGGAGGCGATGGTCGCCTCGCGGCTGTCCTTTACCTTGGAGGCGAGTGACCAGTACCCTGCTACCCAGGCTGGTGTCCGGCGCTTCCGGTCTACCACCGACCCCCTCCTTCTCCTTAGCCATGACGTGCAGGAGGCTTTCTCCCGGCGTCAATTTGTACTCGCCGTCTTTTTCGACCTCCAGAAGGCCTACGATACTACCCGGCGGAGCGCGGTCTTCGACTGCTTACGCTCCCTGAGTTTCGTAGGCTTTCTCCCTTCCTTTATTTATAACTTCTTGTCCGCCCGTTCTTTCCGCGTCCGCATCGGTTCTACCCTCTCTGACCGCTTTCCGTTGGAGGAGGGTGTCCCTCAGGGTAGTGTCCTTAGCGTCTTGTGTTTCTCACTCGTGATGAACACAGTCGCTACGGTCCTGCCTACATCCGTTCGTAGCTCCCTCTATGCCGATGACCTGGCTATCTATTGCTCTGGCGCCTCCCGTCTTTGGCTGAACGTCGGCTCCAGCTAGCCATCAACGCGGTGGTTCGCTGGGCGTCCTCGGTTGGCTATGCTTTCTCACCCTCTAAGTCTTCCAGTATGCTTTTCCGTCCTCGGCGCCTCCGTCTGTCGCATACCTTCGCCCTTACCCTTGCCGGCACTCCTCTTCCCCTCGTCCCATCCGTTAGATTCCTGGGTATGACCCTCGACGGATTTTTCGGTTGGGTTCCACACCTTAGGCGGTTGCGGCAAACATCTCGCCGCACCCTCTCCCTTTTGGGTCATCTGTCCCACACGACCTGGGGGGCGGACAGGCGTACTCTGCTGCGCCTGTACACCTCCCTGGTGCAATCCCGTGTCGACTACGGCTGTGTGGTCTACAGCTCCGCCTCCTCCGGCACTCCGTATGCTGGATCCTCTTCTCCACCGTGGCCTTCGCCTGGCGTCGGGTGCCTTCCGCTCGTCCCCTGTCGCTAGTCTTCAGGTGGACTGTGGACCCCCCCTGCCCCTTCGCCGGGGCCTTCTCATGGCGAAGTGTTACCTTCGCATCTGCCGCCTTCCGATGTCCCTACTCTTCTCCGCGATCTCCCAGGCGCTACCCCGGCCTGACACGTGGCATTTCGCTGCCCCTCTGGCCGAGATTTTCTCGTCCCTGGGGATCCCCCCACCCTCTATTCTGCCGTTCTCCTTCGATCTGTCGCCCCCCTGGCGGACCACCCCTATCTGCCGTTGCCAGGCGCTCCGTGGCCTGCGTAAGGAGTCTCCTCCTGCCGTCCTCCGGTCTTCTTTTCTGGCCCATCTTCCCGTCCATTCGGACGACGTTCCCGTCTACACCGACGGCTCGCGCTCCCCTGCAGGTGTCGCGGCCGCCGTCTTCTCTCCGTTATTGTCACCTACTCCCGGGGTATCCCCCTGCCGGTTCAGGCCTCCATCTTTTCCGCGGAGCTCTTTGCCCTTCTGGAAGCCCTCCGTCTGGTATCGGGTTGTTCGCGGTCCTCCTGTACCATTTTTTCGGACTCGCTGAGCGCCCTTCAGGCGCTCGAGCGCTATGATTCCCGGACCCCTCGTACGCCTTATTCAACAGGAGTACCATGTCCTGCACACCGTTCACGGATCCGGGTCACCTTCTGCTGGGTTCCTGCCCATGTTGGTGTTTCCGGTAATGAGGCGGCGGACCGCATAGCCCGGTCCGCCGCCTCGCTGCCTCCCTTCCCCGCCGCTCCCCTTCTCAGACTATGTGCAGGTCTTTCGTTCCTTTTACGACCGCATGTGGCAACAGTCCTGGGACGATGCCACCGGAAATAAACTCTGGTCCATCCGCCCCCGTCTGTCATATTGGGTGTCCTCTTTCCACCGCTCCAGACACAAAGAGGTCGTCCTTGCGCGGCTTCGCATCGGCCATACGCGCCTCACGCACGTCTATCTTATGTTCCGGCAGGAGGCTCCTCGTTGCGCCTCCTGCCAGTCGCCCCTCACCGTCTCTCACATCCTTGTGGAATGCCCCACCCTGTCGTTAGTACGTCGTCGCGCCTTCCCGTTCCTTTCTGATTTCCCCCTCCCCGAACGTTTACGCCTTATGCTCGCTGAGAGCCCTCTCTTCTCGCTTGACCGTCTTTTCCTCTTCCTCTCCCAATCTCGCATCCTATCTGAGCTTTAGGTGACTTCTCACCTGTAGTCCGCTGTTCTCCCTTTTCTAGTGCCTTTTCTCCGTCTCCGTTTCTCTTTCTCGTATTCCGCCTCGCCATGATATCCGCTACCATATAGCGGGAAGTGGCGGTAAACGCCCCAATACAAAAAAAAAAAATATACGCTGTAAGATGGGGTAACTGGGCCCGACTAAGTTTAAGGTAAATTTCGTTATATAAAAGTATGAATTATTTCCTTAAATTGTAGGTACCTAAAATTTATGGAAAAAATAACGAAATTTTCCTTAAAATTAGTAAGGCCCAGTTACCCAATCTTACGGCATATAACTATATATATATAATATATCTTTTTCATGAGTGTGAACGACGGTTGAGGATCGAGCTTCTACACGCGCGCGCGTATTTTCCCTTGTTCCATTTTGTACCATCCCTTTATTTACGTATACGCATGTGGTCATTTTAAATAAGAGAGTAACAGGCCTTTGTTTATGTTCCAAAGCTGTTCATTACTTTACGCTGTCCAGTCTTCGGAATCATAGTTTATGGTTGAGCAACGTCTTTATAACCCTAATAACGGAGGAGGATCGGAGTTTGACCTTAAGAGGTTATTATATTTTCCGCTTTAGAGTTAAGACGAGGTGACGCTTCGGTAATCAAAAATATTTTAATTTGGTATAAAGTTCCTTCTCTTTATTTATATTTGAAGCTTCCCGAGAAGACGATTGCCCAGTTAGTGAAATATTATTACCTTTGGAAGAAAACTCGCCAGAGAAGTTCGCTCATCGATAGACATGCCCGAAAACACGCCGCCAAGATGGAGGTAAACTTTTTTTTCGTGGTTTTTATTTTAAAAATTCTGTATTAAAATTAAGCCCTAGATCTTATTTTGAACAGTAAGTTTTCGGAGACCTTACGCGTACGTCGGTGTGCATTGTAAAGATGATGTAAGGAGTTTTCTTCTCTTTCTCTTCAGGGCGGGGACGCTTCTCAGTCGGGAGCAATGGAGCGTTCGGAAGATGAAGATGAAGGGCTGAAGGGAGAGGAGACGAAGATCTGCTCGAACTGCACCGTTCCTGCGACTATCCTGAATGAGACGTCGAAGGGACAGCAATGTCTCACCTGTTACAATCATTGGAAGTAAGTTCATCAAAATAACCTTTCCATTCGCATTTTCTAAGGGGCGGGCATGATGCGTAAGACTTCAGAGCACTGATCAAGTTAAAGCTGGTTATGCCCACGATTCGTCGCTGGGATTGAGAGGTCACGTTATTAGCGAGTGTCGTAGATGAATCCCGCTAGAAATAGCAACGCGTCTTCCCCAACAGCAAAGAGACGTTTGAAGAAGGCTACCTTTATAAGACAGGTCGCTGCCAGACAGTATCTGCCACGCCAAGCGGATGAGGCACAACCTGGTCTTTGCTTTGTTGAGAAAGACACGTTGCTCTTTCTAATGATATTTATTTATGCAGTTATCTGAACATTGCTTTTCATTTAGTTACGTTTGCTTTGCAAAACTGCATTTTTCTCCTTTCTGTTGGTCTTCCGCTTTCTTTATTCGTTACTGTGCCAATTGTTGTGCCGCGTTGTCTAATGTTTTTTTTGTTCACTTCGACGGTGAAACACTGATTTAAGCTGCTATTTTTCCTGTTTGACTGTCCTCGTGTAGAACAGGGTTTTCAGTATCTTTTAGTATTTCCTTTTCTGAAGCCATTGGAAGTACTGTACATACATTTTCAAATGAAATTCTCGACAATTTATGGAATTAAGATGCAATATCTTCAGGTTTCTGATTACAAAGTTAGATGTTGATCTTAGATTGAAATACGTGACATTCCGCGCAGTCTCACCACCTTGGTCACTAATTTGAATTGTTTGAAGATGTCCCCTTCGCATGTTATTGGAATACTAATACTTTGTGCTTCAAACATCTAAAAAGTTGAATACGACGTTAGCGTCCTTTGTAAGAAAGATAGAACGCTTTAGTAAGCAAAAATTTATTGAGTAATGTTAACTGAGCCGTTGCGAATACTAATGACGAACTTGGCAAAACTGTTTTGAGTAAATGGACTCCAAAGTTTTGCAAATAAGAAAACATAACTTTGCCAAAAATTGGTAGATTTTGATGGGGTTTCGCGCCAACCATGATTGTAGATGGCGCTGAACGGGAAATGGTGCTAATTGATCTTATTAATACTTTCGTGTTTGGTATCAAAATTTCCAGGAAAGTTGGTAGTCTGCGCCCTACCATTGGACCTATGAAGAGAGACAGACAACTAATCAAGCACAAGCGTAGACCCCCAAGGGGGATGTATATTAACCATGAGGTAAAATTTGACTTTAAAAATTGTGAAAGTCATATTTACTTTAAGGGAACGGTAAAATAAAACGGTTACGCAATTTTTTTTTTAGGATTTGATGGCGATGGTGTCCCCTGATCCGAGTAACCTGGATTCTGCAAACACGGGACAGAGCATTTTGAAGCATATGGAGAATGAAGTGACCGCTTTGAAAAGACAGGTTAGGATTTCGGTTGGTTTATTAAATTTAGTTCAGAAACTGAAGGAATTTCTTCATCGTTAATGTCCTCCGTAAATCAATGTCACGCAAACATTCGTGATCTCCGGTTTTAATAAGCACGGAGAGAAATTAAGTTGTTCTGGCTCCTCTGTTGTTAGTAGCGGGAACGCGGGTCCGGGCAGCGGGGCTGATTCTGATACTACTCATTCGAGATGTCCTGGACTTCTGTCTGATTCACTTTTCATAAACGTACGCAGCATTCGTGGCCTTCTCTCAATTTTCCAGTCTGTTAAACACCACCACCACCTTCTCTTCATTGAAACTCGGCTATCTGGGACAACTGACAGCAACCCCTTTCCGTATCATCCTACTTTCTCTATACGCAATTTCATTCCAAAGGTGGATGTTGCGTATATGTACGCAATGAAGTAACTCGCTCTCGTATTCCCAAACTTTAATCTACTGGATTCTACACCCTCTGGCTACGGTTTAATTGCCAGTCTCACACTAAATACATCTGTGCTGTTTCCTTTTTTCCCTAATTCTACTGACTATCCAAAACTCTGACTACCTTACTTCCAAAGTGGAAGTAAGGTACATTCTATCCCACTCTCCTTTTGGTGAAATTTCCATTTTAGGAGATTTCACTCTTCACCACCACCATTGGCTTTCCTTCTACTTCTCCACTGACATCCCTGGTGAACTAGCTCGTAACTTCTCCATCGTGAATAACCTAGAGCAAATTGTACAGTACCCTACTCATATTTCCGATAGTCTTGGAGAGAGGCCCAACATTCTTGATTTATCTCTCTCCTCTCATCCTTCTTACGCTTTACAAATCGTCCCTCTCAACAGTCACTTCATGCTTTGCGTGAGACTGCTATGGTATACCTGACCTCTGATCTTTCTACTATATCTGAATGGGGCAGAAGAAACCTTGTGGCTTTCAGTGCCTCAAAAGCCCAGCTCCTCTACTCGTCATAGTCTTCCGCATGACTACCCCTTATCTTCAGTAATACACAGTTCAATCCATCCTCTTCTCTTAACGTTCTTATTTCCTTTTCTCTCATATACTCTCTCTAAAAACAACATCTAAGAGGTTGTGTTGTGCCGGCTCCGCAGTTTCTTCATCCCTACTCAGTTGCTGCCTCTGTACAAAAGTCTTGTCCACCCCTGTATGGAGTATGTTTCTCACGTGTGGGGTGGTTCAAACACAGCTCTAATTTAGGGTGGCAATAAAAAATGAAGTCGCAAAATTTAAAATGTGCAGGTGCTCATTTTATTCGGTTTATTGAAAAAACAAATTCTGCCAAATTTCAAGTTCCTAATCTTATTTTAAGTGGTGGTACAAGACACAAAGAACTTTGTGCTCTAGGCTATTGGAAACGAGTGTTCGAGTGAGCTTCAAAGTTATACAAAACAAAAAACTGAAAAGAACGATTCTGATAAGACTCAAACAACCTCAAATAGGACTGCAATAGCTTGTAGTGATCTGATAGATTACAATTATGCCTAATTTTTCTGGCTTCGAATGAACGTGGATTTATTGGCATCAGGGAACATCTTCCGGTGCTGCTCCACAACCTGAAGAACGTATTGCTGTTGATCCTCCTGTGTGGTCAGCACAGCGTTAAAATCTTTCATTAGGGCAACTCCTCTTTCTGCGGGATCATTGACAACGCTGATGGCAGAGACTCGCTGTTTCGCTTGTTGAAAATCTTCATCTTCCCACTGCTCCGGATCCTTGGAGAGGAAGGATGTGGGAAGCTGGAGCAGGTGGAAGAAGGCCAATGTGTTCTTCGTGACAAAGGCTGCCAAAGAAAGATGTTCAGCATCTCCCACATCAATTGTCACACGAGGCGAAGGACTCTTCCTTTCTTCATTTTTGAGCGCCTCAACCATGCCTCTTTTCACCGCGCTGCTGAGATATTCATCAAAAAAGGCCAAAGCGACCAACTTTTCACTTAAGTACCAAAGATGGCTAGTGATCCCTTTCAAAGCGGCCTCTGCCACGCGTCGGTTAACTTGTCTGTACTGCACCAGCTTTTGTATCAGCTCCAAGTCCAACCGCGGAGCATATCTGGCTACCGGGGCATTGAACCAAACTTTAACGTAAATCTCTGCAACAAAGAGGCAGAAGTCAGTAACACCCTGGAGCTCCTGGTCCGTGAGTTTCCCCAAGTTCCGCAACTGGTGACGGTACAAGAAGATCTTAAATGCATAGATGCATTTTGCCATCCACCGTGCCCTGTGGAGGGCACCCGGAGTTTGAATATGATTTCCCCGTGGTAGATTTATTCCGAGAAATAGCAGTACGAGTTCCAGGAATTCACGGTAATCATCGCGAGGCTGCTGAGATCTCAACTGTTCGTGCACAAACTCTGCAACTTTCTCCTTGAATGCGTGCATCCGATCTGCCACCTCACGGTCTCCCTCAGCAGAAAGAAACGAATCCTTTACAATCTTTGGCCACACCTCCGCCAATCTTTGAAAGAGCTTGATCTTTGGTCCCGAAGAGCATGCTACTAAGGCTTCGAAAACTTTTTCGAGAACTATTTCCGCGATGTGGTGACGACAAGCAAGATTGAGAAGTTTCTTCCCGAGCTTCTGCTCGAGGAATTGACAAGCGCTGTTCAAGCGACCGGTGTTACATGATGTCGTGTCAAAAGACATGGCTACGATCCCGGGAGATAACTGCCAGTCTTCCAGCATGTCATGCACTGCTGTTGCCTGCGCCAGACCTGTTGATGATGGCAGCTTTGGTACCCCCAACAGCTTCATCACACCTTCTCCTGAAACCAGGACTGGAAGGCGATCGACCTTCTTTGTTTGTAAGGTCTGGAAGGAGCTTGCCATCCCAATGACCTGTTAATGGTACCGTGGGGGAAAAGGACCTTCTCAGCTCGTCCGCGATGTCTTGGCGGAATTTCATTCGAGCTAGTCGGATTGTCTCTCGATTCAATGCGTAGTGCTCCATACTTTGTCCAGCAGCTGCTAAGGTATTGGCCACAACATGGACTACCCGGCGATTGGATATCTTTGTGCGGTCCAACGCTTGCGCCAGTTCTTGAGTAACAATCTGATTTAACCCTCTTGATCTTTTCCTCTTGGGAGTGGCAGATGACGCGCCTCCTATTGCTCCGACATTCACCTCATCTTCCTTGTCAGTATCCTCGTTTGTAGAACTGCTGCTCGACTCCAAAACCACGGACCTGTCCATCTTCTGGAGTTCATTCAGGTTCCTTCGTTTCCTTTTCTCTTGCTCACGCTGCCGCGTCATTTTGTTCTCCTCTTGTCTAATATACTTCTGATCAACAAGTCCTATAGTTCCTCGACGACCAGGCTCACGCTGCGCAAGAAGAAACTGCTTGTCTTCTTTATTTTTTATGATTTTGAGCGCATCACCGTGAGCGCAATCGAACAGGCCTTTCAGACCTTCTAGAAAGACCTTCTCCTTGTCCATCTGGGTTTTGGTACGCCTCGCTCGTAATTTCTTTAAGCTTCTCCACTCAGAATGGAGGTTCTCCAGCTTGTCTTGTGCCCGGTGCGTAGCTTGAGTCGGAAGACTTGCATTCTTCCACATCTGTTCGACCTCTGTCATCACCAGTCGGCTACTTTCTCTGACAGGGCATTTTTGCGGTCGTTCGACCCTGGCCGCTCCTTCCTGCATAAAAGAGGGCTATTTATAGATGGGGCGGTGTTTCGACCATTTTCATTCAAATTCCTCTTATCATGAGCGACTAATTTCATCGGAACACATTTTAATCGCTTTCAGATTTAAAAAAGAATATTGTGCGTCTAGAATAATAATGAAATGGAAGAAGGAAACGGGGTCTGCATTTGTTCAGATAGTTCAGTTTGATTAGCTAAATAAAATTTACTTTGTGAACAGCGTCCCGTTGTATTTACTAACCCCATTATTCATTTGGCAGGTGCAAAACAACAAGGCTCAGGTGGCAGCCTCGCGGGCCATGATCGGCGGCGACGATATCCAGGTGTTGCGGCCCGCCAACCCCGCAGTTCGACTCAACGCGAAATGGTCCAACGACGAGCTTTTGTTGGCAGTCCAAGGTAACTCAACCGAATCAGCGAGAGCCATTTTCGCTTCCTCCAAATCCAAACGCTTCCCTTTATTTTTTCGGTTTAAAACAGAAAAATAAATCTTGTGGAATACTCGTTTCGGGTTTGTTTGTTTTTTTCTACCTGAGGTGCTGTAAGCCTAATTTGAATGTGAATTATTTCTGAATGTTACTTTGAAAGCGATGTAGGTTTTCCTTTGTAGACAAGATTTGTTTTGAAGAGTGCGCTGCTCCTCGGGTGCTTTGGTGCTTTTGAATGAGTCTTCATACCCGTTCTCCGTCGCTTACTTTTTATTTATTACTTTCCTTTTACGTCAGTTTCGTCTTGATGTTGCCTCTGTTTCGAGCATTGTTCATTTTTTACAACCGCCGCGCTCACACTGTTTAGCGTGGGATATATTAGTTTCCCTTATTTGTTTTCCAGGTGTTCGTCAATTCGGCAGGAATTTTAAAGCGATTGCGGAGATCATCGGGAACAAGACAGAGAATCACGTGAGGAGCTTCTTCGTGACTTACAGAAAGAGATACAATTTAGATGCCATTTTTAAGGAGTGGGAGGAGGAACACGGGCCGTTCGATGTCAAAGACGAGAAGGCGAGTATTCGAACACTCCCACCGATTAATACTGAAGTTTACAATGAAAATAGATTACCTGATGCACTGTAGAATGGGCGCGACTTTGGCTTGATAATTTATATAAATTAATTGATGAAGTTAATGCCCTTCCTCTTCTTAACTTACTTTAGTCTCAGGTAAAATGTGTGGTTATGAAATGATTGCAACACAAAGTTTCAGTGCCATAGTCTTCCGGATTTATACCTATGGCATCAACGAAGAATTTTATTGACACTTTTAGTTACCTAATTTAATGTAACCGAACCGAACCCACGGACTTCGGTTAAATTTAATTAAGTTTAGTTGCTGGTCCTTGAACACATCATCCAGTCGAAGGTCTTTTTTTTTTCTGAACTCTGTTTTCCTATTTTTCCAATTTCGGATGTATGGCGATGACCTTGATGAGAGACCACTTTCGTTTTCCTTGTATCTTTCAATTTAGGCTTTAAATTACGACGAATTGTACCGAAGTTGAATTTTTCCGATTTTCTGCTTATAATGATTGTACCGCAATAACTGAAGGTAATCATAGGGGGGTGCTTAGCTTACAAATTAATAGGATAGATACCTTCAAGACGATGGGCATTTGAAAAGTTCCTTTTTAAGCGTTTGAGAGTCGGGCAAAATGGACGAAACGTAAAGATTCACAGTGGGAGATTTGATTTCGATCTCATTCCCAAAGTAGTCATTTTGCTTTCCCCTTTTTATATTTTGCTCCTCCATTTGACGGTAGGAAGCGTTAGAGGAAGTTGTTTTTTTTCAAGTTACGGTGAAAACGGGTTTTATTAACTGTCATGCTCTTGTTCTTCCTTATATAATGTACTGCACCATTGTTTCGGGAAAAACGAGCGGTAAGGTGGCATCTGATAGTGATTTCCATGATCATTCTGGTGCATTATTTAAAAAGCTAAATAAATCTACTAAAGTTCAAAGATGTAAATCAAACCGACACATTATATTTTTATTTACGAGTGTAAAAACAAAATCATTAATTTACAGTGGGTAAATAAATATTTAGTAACAAAGAAATCCACTCTTATCACACCAGAACTAGATCAGAGCATGTTATTCCTCAGTTTAGATAGTCTTCATCTCAAAAATTACCCATTTTTATTGGACTGAAACTGTGGAATGATTTAAATACCGTACTGATATAAAAGATAATTGTGAATGTAAATTCGTTTAAAAACAAGTTAATATCCCCATTAATAATGTCGTACTAATAAAAACCTATGATTAAATCTACATTACTCTATTACTTAGTGGTGGTGTACCGATTAATCGGCATCGGTAGAATCGGCCATTTTTGGGGCATCGGCATCGGCCAAATTTAGCCGATTCTCTTAACGATTCTTTGAAAATTTAAAATTTTCATTTCAAAACAAAATCTATATTTATAAAAAATTGAACATACAAAAAACGCTATTTATGATAATTTATATTCATTTCAAAGTGTAATTATATAAAAATATTTTACATTCACGAAAAAGGCAAAACTTAATAAGTTAAGTTGCCCATAAATTTACATTTTCTCTAACTAGCTAATCTCTAAATATAAACTATTGTAATCTCCTACTGTATATTAGCAATAATTGTATATTAAGTTGTACTTTATAATTTATATATTAAACCATCTTATTATGTTGACTTTATTTTAAGTATTTTAATAGTTTTATGAACCCAAATTGTATATACACACATTGTTTTATTCAAATAGGCCGCCAGGTCCTTGACATTTAATGAAAAATTTTGTTGTTTACAGTGTTGAAGAAAGAAAATACCTTCAACATCAGGAAAAACAATTACTTTAAATATTGGTATTCAATTTATGAAACTAAAATAAAATTATTTTATAGTTTTACTGAGTAATAAAACTTTTTAACATCACTTTAGCTACAATATACGAGTATCAAATTCGTGTACTGTATATTGTGGAGGTAAGGAAAAGCATTTAAGCTACGGCTTACATGCCAATCTCAAACTAAATAAATCTGCACTGTCTACCTTCCTCCAAATTCTATTTACTATCCAAAACTCTGACTACCTTACTTCCAAAGTGGAATACATTCTATCCCACTCTCCTTTCAATGAGATCTCCATTTTAGGAAATTTCAGTGTTCACCACCATCTTTGGCTTTCCTCCCATTTCACTGACATCCCCGGTGAACTAGCTTACAACTTTCCTATCATAAATGATCTAGAGCAGATTGTACAACACCCTACTCGTATCCTCGATCGCCTTGGAGATAGGCCCAACATTCTAGATTTATTTCTTACCTCATCCTTCTTCCTCTGTGAAACCTTTTTCTCTGTTGGGCTGCTCCTACCACAATCTTATATCTGTTTTCTGTCCTATCGCTCCAATTCGGCCTTTGGATCCTCTCAAGAGGAGGCGCCTTTGGCACTTTGGGCCGCTGATTGGGAGGCCCTCAGGCAGTACTACTGTGATTTCCCATGGAATGATTACTGCTTCCGTGGCCGGGGCCCTTCCGAATGTGCTGAGCGTATCATGGAGGTGATTCTCTCGAGCATGGAGGCGTACATTTCATATTCTATTCCTACTACTAATGTAAAAAAAGCCTTGATTTAACTTCACTTGTTCTAATGCTATCTGCAGCAGAGAGGAATCTTTCAGAAGGTACCGTCGCCATCCAACTTTTGACTCTCACAGCTTATATTTCTGCCCGGAATCGTGCAAAATCTGTTCTCCGACTCGCCAAAGATTTCTTCATCCGACAAAAATGTGAAAACCTATCCAACTCTAATTCTTCTCGCTCTTTCTGGCATCTGCTAAGAACCACTTCAACAACGACTTCCTCCTCCTCTTCCCCTCTTTTCGATTCCGACGGTTCAGTTGCCGTCACTTCTCCTGATAGAGCTGAACTCTTCACCTACTCTCGCTTACAACTCAACTCTGGACGATTCAAGTGCTGTTCGTCTATCTCCTCCTCCCTCTGACCTTATTATGTCTGAAATTAGAATCTCTTCCAAAGATGTTTTTTCTGCCCTATCTGGGTTCACATCTCGGAAGGCCTACAGTCCTGATGGTGTTCCTCCTGTTGTTCTTAAGAACTGTGCTTCTGTGCTGACACCCTGCCTAGGCAAACACTTTCGTCTTTGTCTTTCATCTGGTACTTTTTTTCCTGCTGGAAGTTTGCTTTCATTCAGCCTGTCCCAAAGAAGGGTGATCGCTCTCAACCCTCCAACTATCGTCCAATTGCTTTGATTTCTTGCCTTTCTAAAGTTTTTCAATCTATCCTTAATAGGAAGATTCTTAAACACCTCTCTCCTCACAATCTGAACCTCACAATCTTTCAGATTGTCAGTATGGATTCTGCAAAGGAAGCTCTATTGGCGATCTTCTTGCATACCTCTGTTACTCTTGGTCATCCTCCTTTCGAGATTTCGATGAAACTTTTGCTGTTGCGCTTGACATATCAAAAGCTTTTGATAGAGTCTGGCACAGCTCTTTAATTCGGAAACAACCCTCCTTCGGTTTCTATCCTCCTATTTGTGCCTTCATTTCTAATTTCCTTTGTGGCCGATTTATAGCTGCGGTTGTAGATGGCCACTGTTCTTCTAAAGCTATCAACAGTGGTGTTCCTCAGGGCTCTATCCTGTCACCCACTCTCTTCCTTTTATTTATTAATGATTTTTCAATTCGCACTTCCTTTCTTATTCACTCCTATGCCGATGATTCCACTTTTCACTTCTCCACCCGTTTCCCAAAGCGTCCCTCACAACAGTCACTCCATAATTCGCGTAGGACAGTTATGGAGCCCCTGATCTCTGATCTTTCTGCTATCTCTGATTGGGGCAGAGGAAATCCTGTGGCTTTCAATACCTCAAAAACTCAGTTCCTCCATCTGTCTAGTCGTCACAACCTTCCACACGACTATCCCTTTACCTTCAACAACACACGACTCAATCCTTCCACTTTTCTTAACATTCTTGGCGTTTCCTTTGCTCGTGATCTTTCCTGGAAAGATCACATATACTCTCTTTCTAAAACAGCTTCTAAGAGGTTAGGTGTGCCGTACCACCTCTGCAGTTTCTTCTTCACCCCCACTCAGTTGTTGTCTCTGTACAGGGGTCTTGTTCGTCCCTGTATGGAGAATGCTTCTCGTGTGGTTCAACCCATACAACCATAGTTGACTGGGTGGAATCAAAGGCTTTTCATCTCATCAATTCCCCGCCTCTTATTGATTGTCTTCAATCTCTCTTCACCACAATGTTGCCTCCTCTTTTAATGAGAGCACGTAGCACCAAACTTTCTACATTTTCTCTCCTTTTCTGTCTAATTCTCTAATGCGAGGGTTAATTGGTATTTTCAATCTTTCCTCAATCCATCTTTCCTCCTGTCTATGACCTCCCATTTTTCAAACGCATTGTGTCTAGGCATCTCGAAAACCCTGGACCTTGATTTTGGCTCTTCTTCTTTGGGGGCACGCTTTTGCGGACATTCGCCTTTGGCACCTCCTTCCTGCATTAAAAAAAAATTGAAATGTCAAAATATGAAAATTGAAAGTTTTCTCATTAGATTAATAAAATTTATGAAGGGAATTGATTTTTTAAAATATAGGCAAAGAATTGGCATCGGCATTGGCCAAGTTTTGGAATTGGTGCATCACTATTACTTACTCATTTCTCGTGCGTAATCTAGAATTAAATGTACATTACTTGTTATTGTTCATCTCTCGTGTCTGATATTGATTTATTTATACGGTATTGGTATCATACCTTCAGTAATGGCTTTACATCGTTTTATATCTACTAATAATAACTACTTAAGATTAATATACAGGGTGGTTCAAAAGTCCCTATATTTTGCTAGAATAATAGTTTTAGGATAAAAATGTAATATAATTAGATGTGTATATATTTATCCAGCTTAGGTCTAAGATTCGACGTGAGCACCATCATTGTCTCTGCAAATCTCAAATCTGTCCACTGCATTGCGGAACACATTCTCAAGCATCTCTTGGGGGGTATTTTAGCGACTGTCGCGACGATGCGGGTTCACAGATCCTGCAGGTCTGTAATTCTTGTTTTGTAAACCTCGGACTTTATAAAGCCCCACGCAAAGAAATCTAATGTTAAATCCGGAGATCGTGCTGCCCAGGGCCTGTTTTCACCACGTCTAATCCAGCGATTTGGTAAGAGCTCATCAAGGTACGCCCAAACGATGTTTGCATAGTGACATGGAGCTTCATCTTGTTGAAAGACAACAGTGTCGAAAATGCCATCTGAACGAAGCTGGAGTTCAGGAAACTGCTGAAGCATGTCAAGATAAATTGGCCCTGTTACCATAGCTTCTGCAAAGAAAAAAGGTCCGTAAATCTTCGATCTTGTCATACCCAACCAGACGTTAACTTTAGGAGAATATATCTCGCATTCGTAGAACTCTGTTGGTTTTTCACTAGCCCAGATACGGCAATTATGTCGATTAACCTTTCCGCATGTGTCGAATGTCGCCTCTTCGCTGAAGAAAATTGAATGTCGCCTCTTCGCTGAAGAAAATGTTTTTTAATAAGTTTTCGGTATGAATTTTTTTCAATCACTTTTGTGCACATGACGGCTCGTCTTGGATAATCCTCTTCGTGTAACTCGTGTAGCTCTTGAATACATGGTAACTTTTGTTTTTTAATGTTGATTTTAAAATGTTGCGAGAGTTGACATTCTGAGATTTGTTTCAAAGGCATCTCTTACCAATTCGACATTTTCTTGCGAGGTACCTGGACGTCCAGACCTTGGTTCATCATGAACAGATCCTGTTCTTTTAAAGTTATTGACCAGCTCGCGAATTGCTTTGTTTGTATGTCCAGGTTTTTGAAATCTTTCGAATTTTTCTCGAATTTCTTTGCACTTCCCTCGGATACGTAGTGTTACTACCATCACACGTTCTTGTACACAGTGATGGGCAGTATCTAGATACATGTATCGCCGATACGTATCGATCGATACTTTTGTATCGGTATCGCTTTAGCTACTTGACAAAAGTATCGATTTATCGGTATCGCTAAGGTCAGTTTTCTTAAATGTATCGAAAAAAATCGATACATCGATACATTAATAAGAATTTTTAAATATTTAAATAGATGTTATAATATGACACTACTGAGTTATATTTATGAATATACATAAATAATAATAATATTAAATATTTATTTAATGACAGTACTACGTCACACAGTACGGCGCAACGTTTAAACACGTTTGTACTTGTGTTATTGAGATTAATTAACCATAATATAGAAACGCTCATGGTCACATTCACGCTCCAAAAAGGAATAGACTGTCTGACTAGATGTTTAGCCAGCTGGTATTTTTGAAGGGTAATAGTAATTACTTTTAATTGTTAGTGTAATATTTTCAGTCATTCATGTATCCTACAATATTAAAACATACTTTCATTAAATAAAGCAATTGTTTTTATTTACATCTATAAAACCCATTAAAATGTCGTTGATTTTGCTTACAGTGCGTACAAATTACTAGTATAAACAATAATATCTAATACCTACATATTAAATTAATAATTATAAAAATGTACCGGCGATGCATGTATCGGTATCGCTTAAGACATCTAGAAAGTATCGGCGTATCGGTATCGCCTAAGACGTTCTTCATGTATCGATGTATCGGTATCGCTTTAGCGATTTTCATGTATCGATGCCCATCACTGCTTGTACATCCTTCATCATCTATGGACTGTAGAAAATAAAATAGAAATATCATTATTTCATCAAAATAGATAGGGACTTTTGGACCACCCTATATATTCTAATTAATAATTCTTATTCATGGTTTATAAATTATTATTAATAATGTTTTATTTTTAAAAGCCTACTAAATCTTAAAGCTTAAGGGTCAAATAAAATAAAATAAATAGTCCAATTTCACAATTATTTACTTTAAAACAAAAACAAAATTTGTATTTATTTTGTTAATAAAAGTTATTTGATTGAATTGAACTCTCCAGCCTCGGACTAGGCATTGGGTAAAGACTATAGAGGGATACATACGAGATAGACACACCAGTTGAGCGACTTTTCGAATAGTAGTAGTATAGGCTGCCAATAGACATCGTAGATGTGGCATTCACTTGTTAGTGGCCTTTCTAACATTTTATTTTGAAAATTTTGAGGAGCAGCCATTTTAACATTGTGACACTTATTCCAATTTCTTTCTTCCCGGTTAGGTCAACTGTACGCCCTTGACAATTGGTTAGGTTAAGTCATGATATTTTCGTTAAAATGAAAAGGAATAAGTGGAATATTTTAACGAAAATATCATGACTTAACCTAACCAATTGTCAAGGGCGTACAGTTGACCTAACCGGGAAAAAAGAAATTGAGGGAAAAGGAATAAGTGTCAACATTGTTTCTCGTCTTGTAAATTTTTTATCACATCTTCGCAGGGGGAAGATACCAGTAACAAAGACGCATTTGCCACATGTAGCACTAGTACCACGGGCTCGAGTACCAGAGGAACGCCTTCCAAAAGCCACTCGTAAAAGTGGTTACTAGAAGATATTTACGAGATGCTAACTGAGGAGGCCGATGTACCATCCAAGACCGGCCATACCGTATTCAAACTTTGAGTTACCAACGAGAGCGAGAACGTGTGGTCCATCGATTTTCGTCGGTGTTTCGTTATGGTGTTACCGAACCATTACAGGGATGATTGTAGTATTTGTATTCGCCTCTTCTTTCTTCACGTTTTACAGTCTTTCTTCCTTTGCGCTTTTAACCACAATGTTTTCATTCCCCTCGGGGACAGGTTCGAACGGAACGGAAGATCAGCCAACAATTCGCCAGGCTAAAATAAGTTACTCGCGCATATCAAGAAAGAGTGGCTGAAGGTTGGATACCGTAGTCGGGTTTGATCTTCCAAAAATCTCTGATTTCTTTGATCATTTACAACATTGAGTTTCCTTGGATTCATAATTCAATTTTTTTTTTTTGTATTTAATGAACGCCCGAGTTGAGGGGTAATAAAAGACTTAGGTTGTATGGAGTAGCGCAAAACTATTCTCTCTGAAAGGTTTTAAGTCACTTTTTTTTACTAATAGGTAGCTCCGAATAGTGTAGCACCAAAATAGTTAGCCCTGTAGTAAGTAGTTGTAGTCCCGTAATGAGAGGTAGTTACTATGTTTCTAAGTCATTTTGTTTTAGAGCTGAAAGAGTTTCCCACATCATTTAATGACAGATGGAATTTCGGAGTAGAGAGGTGCTCGTACGCTACGCAAGATACGAGCGTGTTCAAAGGAGTATTGGTTTATATGCACTGTTTACTGGTAACATCACCTTAAATAGCCTTTTCGATACTGTTTAATTTGGAAAACGTATTCGACGATTTCTTTGGCTTTTAATAATTTGGCGTTCAGAAATTACTTTTTTAGAGCTGGAGAAACGTTTTTTAGTTAAGGAATTGTTCATTTTTAACTTAAGCTTGGTAACCAGTCTTCAAGAGTGATTGGTAATCTGTTTTCAAAGATTCCATTCACGCCTCCTATTTCCCTTTTTTCACTCGCTTTCTTCATTATATTTTCTAAAAATCAAATTACTTTTAAGAGTATCTTTGTTGAGGAATTAAAATTGTACTTTGCGGAAGCTTCAATGGGGGACAAACTTGTTGCAAAGGGTAACTAAAGGTAAAGATTTTTTTAGTTTAACTTTATATTAAATATGATTCCTATTTTTAATGCTGATCTATGCACAATGGTAATGTGAGATTTAACCAGATACGCTTTATATTTTGCGATGTGTAAGTGAAAATGTGGCGCGATACGCGAAATATTGTCGTTTGTGTAAAACATCTCCCTTGATTGGGTTGTGAAACGCTCTTCTTTTCTGACAGTGTTCGCATTTTACAGTTTATAAAACAATATTTGAAGTTTTCTCGCTTAACGAGTGAGGAGGACTGCGAGATGCTGCTTAGTCGCACTCGTATCGTGCATGACACGTGTTCAAAGTTTTAATCATGATCACTTTGATCAACGTTATATTTACTGAGGATGATTTTACATCCAACCAAAGCCTACTTTTTCATAGTCAGTCCACAAGAATTCAGATATTTTAAATTTGTTGTTTAGTTGAGAGAGTAACAATGCTCAAAACCTAAACATTTTATATATATACAGGGTGTCCCAGAATTAACTATCTATTTCAATGAAATCGGACAAATTTAATAAAAACTGACATAATTTTGTGTTTATTACTAAATTATGATACAAAAACAAATAGATTTATAAATCATAAGTCAAAACTTTATTTACTTGAATGTGATAAGCCTTTCTCATCAGTGTCGAACGCAAGATTCTATGAACTGTTGTTGTCTTGGATATGTTGAGTCTTCGACCGGCCTCCCTAACCGAAGTTGTTGGTTCATCCTCAAACAATTGTCGTACCTGTTCGGTACTGTTACGTGCTGTCCTTGGGCGTCCTCTTCCCACCTCGTCGTGTACGGATCCAGTTCTTTTAAATTTGTTCACAAGTTCACGAATCGCTTTGTCTGTAGGACCGGTTCTGTGGAATCTTCTTGTAAATTTTTCTCTGATTTCATTACATTGCATTCCTTTGATACGGGATGTTACAACAAAGATGCGTTCTTGTGTATTCATTATTAATAGGGTTCTGAAAGAGAATGAAAATAAAACTGAAAACATTATGAAAAAAATTTAGAAATTTATACATTTTTAACACATATTAAACATGATAAACATAAATAAAAGTGTGTTTTTAAAAAATTTGTCCGATTTCATTGAAATAGATAGTTAATTCTGGG
Source organism: Bathynomus jamesi (assembly GCA_023014485.1). Classification (NCBI taxonomy): domain Eukaryota; kingdom Metazoa; phylum Arthropoda; class Malacostraca; order Isopoda; family Cirolanidae; genus Bathynomus; species Bathynomus jamesi. Next base: position 207,944 of record JAJOZX010001015.1, on the reverse strand, counting down.
ACACCCTGTATAACGTTTCAAATTATTAAGCAGATTTCATTTTCTGCAATGTTTTCAAAAGTTTTTTACCGATTTCAATGAAACTTATAGCAAATAATGACTATATATAGCAGCATTGATGGTCTTCATTTCGATAAAATATTTTTATAATTAAAATAATTATCTAATTTTATTGAAAAGTATGTAAAATATGGTGTTCCGAATTATTAACCAAGTATTCTATTTACGGATCTAAATGGTGAAAATGGATAAGAAGAATGATTTTACCCCAACTGAGAAAAGAAAAATAGTCAAGCTACTCGCTGAAAATATAAAATCTATTGAAATTACGAAGCAGCTAGGCAGGGATCATCGAACTGTAAAGAAGTTTGTAGCGGAGGGTACCAAACTGAGGTAGCGAAATGATAAAGGAGCTATAAGAAAAGTGACGAGGCGGCAGATATCTGTAATCGAACGCGAAGTTGCGAAGCATCCATTGTCCTCGAGTAAAGCGGTTTTCGAGCAGGCTGGCGTACATAATGTACCGAGAACATCTCGATGTAGAATTCTCCAAACAATTGGCAAGACGCGTAAACCTACAATTCACCCACCATTAACACCCAGGCACAAGAAGCGGCGTGTTGAATGGTCGCGTCAGTACGTGAAAACAGATTTTAAGACTATTGTTCACCGGTGAATGCGAGTAACCCTTGATGGACTTGATGGTTGGCAAAGAGTGGTGGATTGCTGAGGGTCAATCTCTACCATGAAATGAGGTTTTCTTTTAGAAAGTTTGTATAAGACTGGCCATTCATTTTCACACCATCAGGAACTTTGTATGGGCCAACAACTTCTTTGCCTATCAATCCTGCCCAAAACATGACACCATTTCCATCTTGTTGGCGTCTTAATTTCGATGGTAGAGATTTACCCTTAGCAATCCATCCTCCAGACCAACTATCAGGTCCATAAAGGGTTGCTCCGGATATATCGGTGAACAATACAGTCTTAAAATCTGTTTTCACGTACTGACGCGACTATTCAACACGTCGCTTCTTGTGCCTGGGTGTTAATGATGGGTGAATTGTAGGTTTACGCGTCTTGCCAATTGTTTGGAGGATTCTACATCGAGATGTTCTTGGTACATTATGCATGCCAGCCTGCTCGAAAACTGCTTTACTCGAGGACAATGGATGCTTCGCAACTTCGCGCTCGATTACAGATATCTGCCGCCTCGTCACTTTTCTTATAGCTCCTTTGTCATTTCGCTACCTCAGTTTGGAACCCACCGCTACAAACTTCTTTACAGTTCGATGATCCCTGCCTAGCTGCTTCGCAATTTCAATGGATTTTATATTTTCAGCGAGTAGCTTGACTATTTTTCCTTTCTCAGTTGGGGTCAAATCCTTCTTCTTAGCCATTTTCACCATTTAGATTCGTAAATAGAATACTTGCTTAGTAATTTGGAACACCATATTTTACATACTTTCCAATAAAACTAGATAATTATTTTAATTATCAAAATGAAGACCATCAATGTATATAGTCATTATTTGCTATAAGTTTCATTGAAATTGGTGAAAAAATTTTGAAAACTGCAGAAAATGTAATCTGCTTAATAATTTGGGACGTAGTGTGTGTGTGTGTGTGTGTGTGTATATATATTATATATATATATAATATATAATATATATACACATATATATATACACATATATATATACACATATATATACACATATATATACACATATATATACATATATATACACATATATATATACATATATATACATATATATATATATATACACATATATATACATATATATATATATATATACATATATATAACACATATATACATATACATATATATATACATATATATATACATATACATATATATATACATATACATATATATATACATATACATATATATATATACATATATATATACATATATATATACATATATATATACATATACATATATATACATATATATACATATATATACATATATATATATAATATATATACATACACATACATATACACTTTTCACGTGTTACTTTCGTGAAATAATTTTTCATATATATATATATATATATATATATATATATATATATATATATATATATATATATATATGATACATAGCCCTGCCTATATTTAATAACATTAATCCCTTTACGATCATTAAAGGCGTTGGCTGAATATTAAAGAAGTTTGTGCATTTTGTACGATTTGAACAATCCGTTTTTGTTGTTCAGCCCAAGTCTGAGAATGTTGGGGTGATCGGTCAGGGCCTGCCTTTTCTTTCCAGCCGTCAGACATGTTGATCGGGCTTGTTACGCTAATTCAATTAAGTTTAAAAAAAAATTCTCCAAATATTCTGGTATCGTTATTATTCAGGTAATTATGCAATTTGGTAGATATTTTATTTTTTAATAAAACTCCGTCATTCATATCTTTTTACCCTATTAGTTCGGGTTTCGAAAACTGCATTCCACAAATCAAGAGGCAAGCCAGCTTATCGATGGACATTGCACATTTTGGGTACCTTTTTTTAAATAATAATAATAATATCATCAACAACAACAACAACATCGCGTGTTGATTTTCGCGATGCGAAAGGTTTCGCAGACGATGTTGGTACCCTGAAGTTGACCTGTCCTTAATTTCGGGTTGTCCCCAGCGCTGTAATAGGGGAGATACGCGGCCATTTTCAGGCATGCCGTATAGCTGAGAGTAGAACCCTGGCCATACGCAAGTATACAGCGTATGGCCAAGTATTTTGACCTCGGGGTCACGGAAAGGTCAAAATGGCCATTTTCACTCGCTGCAACAACTTTACAGTTGGCCAGACTGGCAGTCGACGACCTGTTGCGTGGCACGGTCAGAGTGCCGATCGGCTCCCGGGGTCGGACCTATTCTCAGCGTGCTATATTTTCATTTATGGGGAGTAATTGCTTGCTCCCCGGACTACTATTACTCTCCGGCGACATTAAGACTAATCCAGGTCCCACTACAACTTACACATGTCACCATACTCAAAGACATAGACGCAATAGCACCATGAGACACACACACAAGTATAATATTAACATATTACAGTACAACGTAGATGGCCTCGCAAACAAAATCATGCAGCTAAGGGAATTCGTACACAAACAAAACATTCACACACCACTTATACAAGAAACAAAACTAAAACGCGCACGAAACACCCACCATCCCTGACTTCACGGCGATCCGTCAAGATCGTAACGGGGGTGGACTCATCACTTACATACGTAAAAGCATTAGCTACACTGATGCTACCCAAAACATTACAAACACAATCCAAGCAGATAACACGATAGAAATACAGGCAGTTAACATTAAAACACACCACCACACTAATCAACATTTACATCCCACCAGATAGTTCACCCAGGTGCCAGCCAATTACAATCCACAGTTACACAATCTGGCCTCTCTCACTGTCATCTTAGGAGGAGACTTCAACGCTAAAGACACTAGTTGGTACCTGCACAACCAAAGCAACACCAGAGGCGCCAACATAGCCACACAACTAAACAGCCTCTTCATTATTAATACAGAAGAACACACACACACACACACACACGCACACCACATCAAGCAGGATACTCAAACTCCTCCCCAGACATAACGTTCTGTTCCCCCTCATTAGCAACACACACACACACACACACACACACACACACACACACTGGAGAACAGAAAAACGACTGTCATCACACCACCTGCCCATCATCATTACAACACATTCTACACTCTGCCCTAACAGCCTTAGGCACACTTACAGAAATTACAAGAAAGCTGATTGGGAACAGTTCAAAATACAGACTGAGGAACAATTTACCACATTAAACAGCACACCCATCATAAACATCAATACAACACTGAAGACATTTAATCAGATCATCAATAATGCGAACAAATACATACCCAAGGGCAACATCAGAAATACAACCCAAATTACACTAGAGAAATAGCCCACCTCATAAGGCAACGTAACAACCTCAAATATAACACAAACACCACACACACACACAAGCCATAAAACAGCAGATACAACAGCTAAACACAGAACTAAACAACAAACTCAAAGAAAAACAAACAAACATTCAGGGAATTCATAACAACACTAAACCACTCCACAGATACATCCAGGCTATACAAGACTATAAACAGCATTCACACCTCATACGCGGCTATCTGTCGCAGCCAAAATAATATCCCAACATACACACAAGAAGCTAACATTCTAGTTAATCACTACGCAAAGATAAGTCACTTAAACAGAGACAACAACCAGAAACACGCAGACAGACAAACAGCCAGACACAAGAAAACCTACAGACTCGACACGACCATTACACCCTTCAATACAGACCAGACCACTAAGATCATCAAAAACATTAAGAATTCGAAGGCTACTGGACCAGACAACATATCTAACATACACCTTAAACACTTGGGCCCACGAGGAATACTAGCGCTCACAAATATCAGCACATATTCATACCAACACTGTATTATTCCTGACATATGGAAACAAGGTAAAATTATTAGTGATGGGACGATACCAAAATTTTTAACGATTCCGATTCCGATACCACTAAAAAGTCTCAATTCCGATACGATTCTCGATTCCGATTCCGATTCTCAATATTTTTAAATATAATTCTATACTTGTTTTTCTGGAAATTGTCATATTTTACTCTGGTAAGATTAACTATTTACATTATGAGTATGGTAATATGAATTATAAATTATAAATTATAATAGATTGGTTTAAAAATAAAAATCAACTAAGTTGTAACAATTCATTTTAATCATCTTGATTACACATCATGGATATACATGTTTTAATGTATAGCTACAATACAATAAAAATAAAATTTGTTATCCTCTTTCATTTAAATTTTAAAGTTTACATTGCAAAACTGGTTCAATTAAAAGTTTAAGAATCGGAAATCATGGTACAATTCTCTCGATTCCGATTCCGATTCCTGAAAAATGCTCGATTCTTCCGATTCTCGATTCCGATTCCGATTAATCGTCCCATCACTAAAAATTATTACACTACTCAAACCAAACAAAAATCCAACAGAACCAGCTTCCTATAGACCCATTACTTTACTATGCACACTTTCCAAAGTAACAGAAAGACTAATCTTACAAATCACCAGTGGTGGGCACCGTTAACCAAAAAGTTAACTTCGTTAACCGCTAATCCGTTAATTCGTTAAACATGTAACGGAAGTTACCGATAAACCGTTAACGTTAACTTTTATTATAAAAAAAATGAAAAACACTATATATATATAATTTAATTTTCCCTCTTCTTCTCGTTCTCCATTTTGTCCATGAGATGCATGTTGCCCTTCATGAAAATTAGCATATCAAAGTTTTCATCAGACAGGGATGATCTCATGGCCCTCAGGATGTCCTTGCCCATAGAGAACAAACGCTCCACTGCAGCACTGGAGGGGATGGCTGTGTTGAACTTGATGAACAAGTCCACCAACACTTGCTCACCCAAGAAGGCAGCATCTGTCAGCAAGTCCTTGGAGTTGGTCTCCAGCCAGTCTTGACCAAGTTCTGGGCCTTGCCCTTGAGTGACCTGTGGCTTCTGCTGCTCTCTTTTGTCTGGATGACAGCACTGAAGAAGTCATCCTCCTCCTCCTCCTCGTTGTTGCTGCCTCCACTGTTGCTGCCCACTTCGTTGGACTGCTGCTTCATGGCCTCCTCGACTGTACCCTCCATGCTTTTCCTCACCCTGGCGACCTTGGTGTTGTCATACTTGTCCAACCAGATGAGGCGAAACTTGGGATGGAAGGCAGCAGCCAGCTGGCATTCGTCATCCTCCAGGAGGGGCCCAAACCTTTTGTCGATGCCTGCCAAAAGTGCGTCGACCAAGGCGCTGCAGTAGACGAGGCCCTTGGACTTCAAGTCCTTAAGCCTGAAGATTGTCGCAGCAACTGTTGGCAGCAGAGTCCCAAGGTAGGCTTGTTCCTCCCCCTGGATCTTGTCGCGTGCTTTGGCCACAGGTGACATGATCTGGAAATAAAACAATGGAGAATTAGTAAATTGTAGAAATTCAAATTTGTATTATTCTGCAATATTATTCTGCTGTATTTTACTCAATAATATAACGATAATTGAATGAGCAAAACTAAAACGTATCTACAGACATATAAATATACATGACTTACTTGACAACGATTATTTTTAAATATTCACTAGCACAAACATGTTGCGCAAGAGACAGACTGCAAATGAAACGAATGTAGTTATTTGTTGTAATTGTTACATATATATTATTGAAAGTGCCTTAAAATGCTCGTGATATTTCTTGAAAGAAGTTGAAACATTCAACTCAAATGGCAAATCTTTCCGCCTGATTTTACAGTCGACCATGTTTTGCTCAAACCAATGCCATAAATAACTACCATATTTGGTAAGACACAAATTGTGGCGACGGAAACAAATATATCGCCTGATTTTGCACTGCGGAAATGGAAATTCGTTCATCACTATTAACAGTGGCGGATTAATTGCGCACCTGCTCAGCACTGAAAATAATAGAAACTTTTAAACGTTTATTTATGAATTTTTTGGGTTAACGGACTTGAGTTAACGGAAGTTAAATGTAACGGAAGTTAATTAGTCCGATAATGATTTTCAAAGTTAACTTAAAAGTTAAATCGTTAACGAAAAAGTTAACTTCGTTAATTAACGATTAACGGATTAACGGTTTGTGCCCAGCTTTGCATCACCAACCCACACATACCACTATCGCCTACTCAACATGGATTCAGACCTCACCACTCAACCACGACATTACTTACTAACCTCACGCGGCACATCATGGATGGCATCAACTCCAGACGACCAGCTCAACGTACACTATTAGCAACAATAGACATTAGTAAAGCATTTGATGCTATCCCACGCTTCTCTCTCATAAACAAAATACTCAACACAAACAGGCACAGTAACACCAAAAGGTGGCTGAGCAACTATCTATCAGGAAGATACATGTCGCATTTAATGGCAAGTCATCCAAAAAGAAGCTTTTTCCGAACGTGGTCCCTCAAGGCTCTGTTTTCTCTCCAACACACTTCAACATATACATGCATGACATTCCAACACCCATAGATAACAAGCTTACCTTATCATCATATGCAGATGACATCACTCTAACATCCACCCACAACAACATCGACACCGCTACAAATAACCTACAAACATACATAAACAGCATACAAGACTGGCTCACACAGAATAGACTCAAAGTAGCGCCCACAAAATCAACCTTCACCTTGCTTACAAGCAACACAAAAGAACACCAGGTAACTCCACAGCTTACACTAAACAATATCAACATTCCGCACACTCACAGGACCAAAATACTTGGGGTCACATACAACACATCATTATCTTTTGCAAACCACATTCAGGACATTAAAAACAAATGTACGTCAAGACTTAACACGCTTAGGGTACTAACAGGCACAAACTTTGGACCAGCAGGAAACAACATCACTCATATACAAACAATATATTCGCTCAGTTATGGACTATGCTAGACCATGCTGGGCACCCATTATCTCAAACACACACATAAACACCTTACAGACAATACAAAACAACGCACTTCGTATCATTACAGGATGCACTCAAACAACACCAATAGAACACCTGCACACAGAAACAAAAATACTGAAAGTTAGGGAACATTTAGACATGAGGGGATCACAATTCATGGCAGCAGCGACAATTAACCCACAACACCCTTGCCACTACATGTACAATCATGCACCGACACCGCACCATTAAGGTAACACCAGAGAAACATTATAACCAAATACTTCATTCCATACCATGTCCCACAGAAAGCACACACACACACACACACACACACACACACACACCTAACCCACAAAGTTCTGACACGACTCGGTCCGAATGCGGTCCTAGGTGCGAAGCCGCCACCCATTGACAGGTCAGAGATCAGCCTGAGCAAATCGGATCGAGTTAACTTAGCACGATTCCGGTGTGGACATCACCCCAACTTACAGACATATAAACACAGACTAGACAACTCCACAGACGACACCTGCCACCTGTGCCAGGACACACCACAAACAATTAAACACATTATGACAGACTGTACCGCTCTAGCACAACAACGAACACAACACAACATCACTAGTGCGCTGAACCTCTGGTCCACTCCGGAGAGGGCGATCAGTTACCTGCGTGCCGCCGGCTTGCTCGATCAGGGTGGGCTGATCGGCTAAACAACAAGAACTTTAAAACCACTTCCCATTATCAAATCGTTATAAAACGTACACCATTCGATTCAGCGTAATCGTTTTAGTAAAGCAAACGACTTTCAGAATTGTTAGCAAGATATCTTAACCTCAGGTGACGGAAAGGTCACCAGAATGGCCATTTTGGTGACCCCCTCCCACTTCCCTCGCTGACAATGGCGGGAGCAGCGTATGAGCAAGAAAACAGTTACCATTACAGCACTAACTTGTCCCCATTGTGTTTGTAACATCTTTCGTCCTGACCACTTTGTATACGAAGTAGTATCAATTTAACTGGAGATCTTTGAATTCAACCTTCGTTCAGCAACACTTTAGCTGTATTGAAGAGGAGACTATAGCATAACGCAAAGTCCGAATCACAATCCTACCACGGAAAATCCATAAGAGGCAACCTCATTTTTGAAGTCGGAACGTATGAAGTCGATCCGGGACTCGAAGTTCTCAACCCTCGGGATTAAATTAGGCCGATACCGTAACCATTAAGCCCTAAGCCACTGTATTCCAAAATTTGGGGGAGAAAGAGTAAAGCAGAGAAGTACGGCAAAAATAGTTTATTTAAAATTGTGTACACGAGTTGAAGGCTGCCAGTTTTTATTCCTAAATAAAAAAAGTTGCATGTTAATGATCACTATTATAGTACTATCGAGTTTAGCATATTTTCTACATTCAGAACATTTGAAACAACTGGTAGGAAGAGAAGTGGAATAAAACTATTGCCAACTTTTTTTTAAATTTCATTTAATACACTATCATTCTTAGTACAGCCATGCATGTCCGTTTGTCCTTCATTATAACACTGATTTCTCAAAATGTTACTAACAGGCGGAACCTGTGCATCGTGCCAATGTTGTCGTCGGTCCCTCGATGCGAGGATGATGTCCGCCGAGGCTGAACAGGAGACAGCCTAGGTTTAGGGCATCTTTTCTAGCCCCCTCCCCAATTTGGGGGAGCAGAGAGGACCCTGAATAGGACGCAGCTGCCGAATCGCACTCCTGTCTCTGTATCGAAGTACGAGATGACTTTACTGTCCACTGCTAACGCGCAGAATTGGGACTAGAAACTTTCGGATATCCTACAGTACTGTGCCTGTCGTCATTCGTCCATCGCCACAGGACTTGGTAACGTGAAGAAACGGACCACCAACGGCAACCACACCAGCTTGACGAAGAGACCTGAATCCGATGATATGGAAGAACCATGACGAGAGGGTGCCTTCCCGTTGCAGTGTGCCGCCGTAAAACAATGTCAACTTCCTCAAAAAAGTTGGCTCCAGCTGACGAGAGTATTCGTGTTTGCTAAAATTCACTGTTTCCAGTAAGAAATCTTCGAAATAAGATTAAAGAGTAAACAAAGAAATTGAAGGGTTTCTGGACATTTCGATCACAGACCAGTTCGATCACAAGCCAATATGATATATATTAATGAACTGGGGAAACGTATAGTGTCGCCAATGGGCTGGCACTGTATCATGCCTAATTTTAGTGTGCAGTGATAACCAATTTGCGCAGTAATATTTTCAATTTGTGCAATGATGAATTGAAAATCTGTGCAGTGATAAATTAGGTTCTATATTGGATATATAACCTAAATTATCACTGCACAGATTTTCAATTTATTACTGCGCAAATTGGTTATCATTGCACGCTAAAATTAGGTATGCACTGTATACAAAGTTGTGACGCAACTGTGATTTTAATAATCTTGTCTTCACGGAATAATATTTCAATTAGCAAAATCAACTTGCGATATCAATGAGAGAAAAGCAGATCATTTAAAAAATTTGGAAAATGCAGAAAAAACAGAAGTATTTAGAAGATATAGAAATAGATACGCGTGTAATTATAGGAAGTCGTTTGTACGGACGGTCTGGCGATAGGCGCTCCACACTGCCGGTGACCACATTTCTTTGTTAATCCACGTGTCGCGGATGTAGGCAATGAGGCTCTCTAGCTCCGGAGTTGATGTTCGCGCTTCCAACTCGCTGAACATGGGAGGGTGTGCTCTGCAGGGAGGAACCCCAGCGCAATGAGACGGCGGCTGAAGTGGTGTGTCATCGTGTCCTATTGGTATGCAACCTAAAAGAATAAAAAAATAAATTCATTACGAGGAACTAACAATGTCAATGTTGATATGAATTTTTGCATACATAAACAAAAAGTATGAAAGGTATCTCCCAGTAATGACAGTCCAGGTGGTCTGCGGATCTGCGACAACGGGCTGGGGAGCTGGATCGGGGTCCAACAGTGATTCCTCTTCCTTGGCGTGGGAACTGTATATGATGGCAATGTAGGGTCGCCGAGGTCATCGATGCTGGCATGAGACATCTCGGGGGTGGGGTCTGCGGGCCCTGATGTTTGTCTGACACTAATAGCAGACAGACGGGTGCTCTCGGCAGGCTTGCCCACGGGGTTCTGCGTCGGTTGCTGTCCTATCGCCGAAATGTCAGCGATATTTGTGCAGGTCCTACATTTCCAGTCCAACTCAACATCATTCCTCACCATCTGGCGATACACGGCCCTAGTAATGCCCGTGTCACACATACGATGCTGGCACAAGTGACAACCATCGCATTGCAGCTTCCTGTCGGGGTCTGACAATACCGTTGCAAGGGATGCACGGATCAGGCATCTTAGCTTTTTAACAGTCTGGAACACGAGATCTGAGCACCAGCCGCCAAGCAGTCACCTCTCCTGCAAAATGTGTTGTCTCCTTGGTGTCTCGGTCAGGACTGGATTCTCCAGGGTTGCCAGGTCGGGGACTATATTCCATGTGATGATGTGACCCAGGGCCGTAACTAATGGTAATTTCCAGAGGAAGCTACATAGTGCCGATAATACAGGGAATTCTTTGTAAAAATAAAACGCATGTGAAAGTTAAAATTTTATATATACACATTTATTGAACCTTCTAGAAAATTCAGCAAGTTTATAGTGCATGCGCGTGGATCTATCATACCGCCACGAACTTTCTAGAACCCTCCAATCTGCTACAATTTTTAAATTTTAATTAACATGTTCGAAACATTTTTCACAAATATTTTTATTTTGGAGGACAGAGGAAAATGTTATTCGTAGAATTAATTATTAGTAATTATTACGATTAGTAAATATACTGATATTAGTGAAGACTGTAAAGTATTTATTTTAGTTAATCTATATTTAGGGCTTAGTGAAGGCTCAAAATTTTCTAGGGGAGACTCAGCTACCCCTGGCGCCCCCAACCTACGGCCCTGCTGTGACCTCATTTGATCCCCTTGGGTTGGGTAAATCGCTGCTACCTGTGACTTTATTTGGTCAATTTGTGATTGTGATTGGTGATTTTGTGTCAACTACACTTCTTCCCTTTAAATTTTTTCTCGTATATTTATTATTGCATTTTAACAAAACCCCACTACAACCTCATCTATTAACCTAGCTAGCACCGAGGTCCCTGACCTAGAAACTAATAACTAATGACTAACTAATAATATATTGGTTTGTGATCGAAACGTCCAATTACCAAGTTGAAGTCATACGTGTGTTCAGATGATGGGTTAGAGCAGTGGTTCTTAACCGGGGGGGCGCGCCCCCCTAGAAACAGGAATTTCTCTAATTGTATTTGTTATTCTCTTAACGAGAGCATGGGCTAATATTGAGAAGTTATTGAGAATGTTATTTTGATTGAAGGGGGGCGTGGAGGGAAGGACCAATTCCTAGAGGGGGCATGGTAGTAAAAAGGTTAAGAACCACTGGGTTAGAGGTTATAAATTGTCCAGTCAGGGACCATGTTTTCATTTCTTCCACAGACCGACCAATTGGAGGAAGGGAAATCTTTTTACACCCTAAATAAAATACTGTACGATTCGTTCGGATATACAGAGTGTATGGTTTATTTTAAATTAAGTTTAGAAAAGTAATACATTAGAACCAAAAAAGTTTTCAAATTGACGTCTTGTTTTGGGACCATTTTTCTTTGTTGCAGGTAGAATAACGCAATGGCTAATGTGGAAGTGAGTCACTCGTGAGGAAAAGGCCTCCGCCTTTTCCTCACGTGTGTAACTCGCGTCCATATTAGCCATTGCGTGTTATTAATCATGCGATACCAACTGACATCAGGGTATCAGGATGCAGTCCAGACAAAGTAGCGAGAGAGGAGGAGGATAACAAATGCCTCTTGGTGGAAGTAGGAGTCCCAGCGGACTGGAATGTGGCTAACTATGAAAAGGAAAAGGTCTTAAAATACCAGAGACTTAAACATGAAATATGGAGAATGTGGAATGTAGAACCTGAGATCATCCCAATAGTGGTGGGAGTAACAGGGGCAGTAAAGAAATCTACAGTGGAGTTCCTGGACCAACTGCCCATAAGTATAACATCTGGAGAAATTGTAGGGGAGATACTACGATACAGCACCTCTATCTTACGCCTAGTACTAGGCTGTACCTAAAAATTCCTTATGGTTAAGGTTTAACCCGGAAGTAAGAAACTCTCTCCAGCTGGAGTAGAAGGGAAAAACAAAAAGAAAACGAGTATCACATATACCTGCATTTTACACACTACAAGATCTTTTCAAAATTTAAAAAATGGCATCAATTTCAAGAGCCTCGGAGTCCCCTCGGGAGGGGACCATAAATGTCCCCACTTCTGGCTCCCCCACTGCCGATACCGGGAACGCAGACCCGAGCAACGAGGCTGGATCTGTTACCGCCCATTCGAAATGTTCTGGTTTCTGTCTGATTCACTTTTCATAAACTTATGCAGCATTCGTGGCCTTTTCTCAAATTTCCAATCTGTTGAACACCACCTCTCCTCCTCAAAACCTCATCTTTTCACCTCCTACTTCCTCTATATTCAATTTCACTCCAAAGGTGGATGTTGCGTATATGTACGCAACGGCCTAACTTGTTCTCGTATTTCCGAACTCGAATCTTCCGAATTCTATACCCTCTGGCTACGGCTTGCATGCCACTCTCAAACTAAATACATCTGCGCTGTTTACCTTTCTCCTAATTTCACTGACTATCCAAAATTCTTTCACTATTTCACTTCCAAAGTGGAATACATTCTTTCCCGCTCTCCCTTTGCTGAAATCTCCTTTTTAGGAAATTTCAATGTTCACTACCATCTTTGGTTTTTCTCCCATTTCACTAGCTTACAACTTTCCTCTCCTAATGACCTGGAACAGAGTGTACAGCACCCTACTCGTATCCCCGATCGCCTTGGAGATAGGCCCAACATTCTAGATTTATTTCTTGCCTTTCATCCTTCTTCTTACTTGTGAAACTTTTTTCTCCATTGGGCTCCTCCCACCACAATCTTATATCTGTTTTCTGTCCTATCGCTCCAATTCGGCCTTTGGGTCCTCTCAAGAGGAGGCGCCTTTGGCACTTTGGCGCCGCTGATTGGGAGGCCCTCAGGCAGTACTTCTGTGATTTCCCATGGAATGATTACTGCTTCCGTGGCCGGGGCCCTTCCGAGTGTGCTGAGCGCATCACAGAGGTGATTCTCTTTGGCATGGAGGCGTACATTCCATATTCCATTCCTACTATTAATGTAAAAAAAAAACCTTGGTTTAACTTTACTTGTTCTAATGCTGTCCGCAACAGAGAGGAGGCTTTCAGAAGGTACCGTCGCCATCCAACTCCTGACTCTCACTCAGCTTATATTTCTTCCCAGAATCGTGCAAAATCTGTTCTTCGACTCGCCAAAACTTACTTCCTTCAAACAAAAACGTGAAAACCTATCCAATTCTAATTCTTCTCGCTCTTTCTGGCATCAAGCTAAGAACCTCTTCAACAACTTTACTTCCTCTTCTTTCCCTCCTCTTTTCGATTCCGACGGCTCAGTTGCTGTCACTTCTCTTGAAAGCTAAACTCCTCGCTCAAACTTTCGCTTACAATTCAACCCTGAACGATTCAAGTGCTGTTCCTCCATCTCCTCCTCCCTCTGACTTTATTACGTCTGAAATTAGAATCTCTTCTAAAGATGTTTTTACTGTCCTGGTTGGGCTCAACTCTAGGAAGGCATACAGCCCTGATGGTGTTCCTCCTGTTGTTCTTAAGAACTGGGTTTCTGTGTTGACAGGCAAACTCTGTCGTCTTTGTCTCTCATCTGGTACTTTTCCTTCAAGCTGGAAGTTCGCTTTCATTCAGCCTGTCCCAAAGAAGGGTGACCGCTCTCAACCCTCCAACTATCGTCCAATTGTTTTTATTTCTTGCCTTTCCAAAGTTTATGAATCTCTCCTTAATAGGAAGATTCTTAAACACCTCTCTTCTCACAATCTTCTTCCAGACCGTCAGTATGGGTTCCGCAAGGGACGATCTACTGGCGATCTTCTTGCCTATCTCTCTGACTCTTGGTCATCCTTCTTTCGGGATTTCGGTGAAACTTTAGCTATTGCGTTAGAAATATCAAAAGCTTTTGATAGAGTCGGGCACAAACCATTGATTTTCAAACTGCCCTCCCTAGGTTTCTATCTTTCCATCTGTGCCTTCAACTCTAATTTTCTTTGTGACCGATCTAGAGCTGCGGTTGTAGGTCCACTGTTCTTCTCCTGAAGCTATTAATAGTGGAGTTCTTCAGGGTTCTGTCCTGTCACCCACTCTTTTCCTTTTATTTATTAATGACCTTTTAATTCGCACTTCCTGTCTTATTCACTCTTATGCCGATGATTCCACTCTTCACTTCTCCACCCATTTCCCAAAGCGTCACTCACAGCAGTCACTCCATGATTCGCATAGGACAGCTATGGGACACCTGACCTCTGATCTTTCTGCTATATCTGATTGGGGCAGAGAAAACCTTGTTGCTTTCAGTGCCTCAAAAACTCAGTTCCTTCATCTGTCTACTTGTCACAATCTTCCACACGACTATCCCCCTTACCTTCAACAACACACAACTCAATTCTTCCTCTTCTCTTAACATTCTTGGCATTTCCTTTTCTCGTGATTTTTTCTGGAAAGATCACATATACTCTCTTTCTAAAACAGCTTCTAAGACGTTAGTGTGCTGTATCGCCTCCGCAGTTTCTTCACCCCTACTCAGTTGCTGTCTCTGTGCAGGGGTCTTGTTCGTCCCTGTATGGAGTATGCTTCTCATGTGTCGGGTGGCTCAACCCACACAGCCGTACTTGACCAGATGGAAACAAAGGCTTTTAGTCTATCAATTCCCCGCCTCTTACTGACTGTCTTCAATCTCTCTCTCTTTGCCGCAAAGTTGCTTCACTCTCTCTTTACTATCGCTATTATAACGGACACTGCTCTCCTGAACTCTCTAACTGCATGCCTCCTCCTTTAAGGAGAGCACGCAGCACCAGACTTTCTACACTTTCTCATTCCTTTTCTGTCCAACTATCTAACGCAAGGACGCAGGGGTTAATCGGTATTTTCAATCTTTCGTCTACTCAACCGGTCGACTCTGGAACACCTCACACACGGCTATCTGTCGCAGCCAAAATAATATCCCAACATACACACAACAAGCTAACATTCTAGCTAATCACTACGCAAAGATAAGTCACTTAAACAGAGACAACAACCAGAAACACGCAGACAGACAAACAGCAAGACTCAAGAAAATCTACAGACTCAACATGACCATTACACCCTTCAATACAGACCAGACCACCAAGATCATCAAAAACATTAAGAATTCGAAGGCTACTGAACCAGACAACATATCTAACATACACCTTAAACACTTGGACCCACAGGGAATACTAGCTCTCACAAACATCAGCACATATTCATACCAACACTGTATTATTCCTGACATATGGAAACAAGGTAAAATTATTACACTACTCAAACCAAACAAAAATCCAACAGAACCAGCTTCCTATAGACCCATTACTTTACTATGCACACCTTCCAAAGTAACAGAAAGACTAATCTTACAAATCACCAACCCACACATACCACTATCGCCTACTCAACATGGATTTAGACCTCACCACTCAACCAGACAACCACGACATTACTCACTAACCTCACGCAGCACATCATGGATGGCATCAACTCCATACGACCAGCTCAACGTACACTATTAGCAACAATAGACATTAGTATTAGTAAGGCATTTGGTGCTATCCCACGCTTCCCTCTCATAAACAAAATACTCAACACAAACATGCACAATAACACCAAAAGGTGGCTGAGCAACTATCTTTCAGGAAGATACTCACACGTCACATTTGATGGCAAATCATCCAAAAACAAGCTTTTTCCGAACGTGGTCCCTCAAGGTTCTGTTCTCTCACCAACACTGTTCAACTTATATATGCATGACATTCCAACACCCATAGATAACAAACTTACCTTATCATATACAGATGACATCACTCTAACAACACCCACAATAACATCGACACCGCTACAAATAACCTACAAACATACATAAACAGTATACAAGACTGGCTCACACAGAATAGACTCAAAGTAGCGCCCACAAAATCAACCATCACCTTGCTAACAAGCAACACAAAAGAACACCAGATAACTCTACAGCTTACACTAAACAACACCAACATTCCACACACTCACAGGACCAAAATACTTTCGGTCACATACAACACATCATTATCTTTTGCAAACCACATTCAGGACGTTAAAAACAAATGTACGTCAAGACTTAACGCGCTTAGGATATTAACAGGCACAAACTTTGGACACCAGCAGGAAACAACATCACTCATATACACACAATATATTCGCTCAGTTATGGACTATGCTAGCCCATGCTGGGCACCCATTATCTCAAACACACACATAAATACCTTACAGACAATACAAAACAACGCACTTCGTATCATTACAGAATGCACCAATAGAACACCTGCACACAGAAACAAAAATACTGAAAGTTAGGGAACATTTAGACATGAGGGGATCACAATTCATGGCAGCAGCGACAATTAACCCACAACACCCTTGCCACTACATGTACAATCATGCACCGACACCTCGCACCATTAAGGTAACACCAGAGACATTATAACCAAATACTCCATTCCATACCACGCCCCACAGACATCACACAGTACAGAAAACACATACACACACACCTAACCCACAAAGCACTGACACGACTCGGTCCGAATGCGGTCCTAGGTGCGATACCGCCACCCATTGACAGGTCAGAGATCAGCCTGAGCAAATCGGATCGAGTTAACTTAGCACGATTCCGGTGTGGACATCACCCCAACTTACAGACATATAAACACAGACTAGACAACTCCACAGACGACACCTGCCACCTGTGCCAGGATACACCACAAACAATTGAACACATTATGACAGACTGTACCGCTCTAGCACAACAACGAACACAACACAACATCACTAGTGCGCTGAACCTCTGGTCCACTCCAGAGAGGGCGATCGGTTACCTGCGTGCCGCCGGCTTGCTCGATCAGGATGGGTTGATCGGTTAATTAACAACAACAACAGTATGCTTTAACAAAGAACCTCGTGCTGAAACTTGAATATTCAACAACCATCCATTTAATAACCAATGAAAGCTTGTCAATATCCAATATCCGCCAGCCATTTGTATGAAGTCGATATAAAAATTCTTCAGCCCTTATAAATTTATCTTCTGAAATGAACAATCCTCCTCATTTAAGCTGTATACATTTTAATAGTTACTGCACCAACCAATTAATTTTCACTGTCATTCACTTCCACGCTCATTCCATTTGCATCTTATTTTAGTACAAATATCCTTCAGATTATAGTTCACCTTCTGCCTTACCCCATTGTACATACAGTATATCCTTGCAGAATAGTAGGAAAATCACTCCAAAAATCTGGAAGCAATGGCGTAGGCAGTTGTATTGTATATTCATTATGCACAGTGATTCACTGGCCCACTTAGTCAGTGCTCCAGACAACTATCTCTTAATCTTCTATGGACCTCTTGTATAATGTTTGCACCTGTTGAGTCTGAAACAAAATGTTTTTGTTTGTTTGTTTGTCACTTTCACAGAAAAGTGGGTTACAGATTATGAGTTGTGCAATCAGGAACCATGTTTCATCTTTTCCAATCAGAGGAAGAAAACTATTTGTATACATGAAATTCATTTTTCAATGTTAATATTTTTCTTTTATACGCTTTATTGTCTTCTTTCAGCCACTGAAGATGGAGGCCGCTGTCTCTGAAACGTGATATTAAAGAATAAATTCTTTGTGTAACCATAAAAAAATAATAATATCCGTAACAATGTTCCTTTATTTCATTTTATTGAGTGGAAGAATTAAAAGAACAAATTTTCAGGGCAAACGAAATCAATTTTAAACATGTTATAGAGACTACATGATTAAATATTGTGTGACTTCATTCCTTAATATCTACAAACATATTAGGAAAGCTTATAATAAGTTTAAAATTTACTGAAACATCAGCACAAAGATATATATTACTTTAAGTTAATGTTAAAAAATTTATGCATACTTCATGTAACTGTAATATTACTTCCAAATTAAAATTAAAATACTTAAAATGTTAAATATGTGAATTTAGTGTCCTTAAATATGAATTAAACTTAAAAATGAATATTAGAAAAAAAATACCCGAGCAGTGGTCTAAAATGTCTGCAAATGAAATGTGCAACGTCAGAATCCCTGAAGTTTCCAATCTTTTTGACATACGTCTTGAAAGCAGGACTGTTCCGCTTAAATCGGGACAGTGAATCACCTTAAATTATGTAATGTGAGAATTCCCGGTAAAAACATTTAACAGTTTGAATGATAGTTCAAACCAACCTTTCTTCCAAAGACTGATCAATCAGTGAAAAGAAATTACTTTTACACTTTAACCGCCTTCGTGCAAAATATGTAACATATTTGCAATGGCTTTTATGACGTACCAGATATGTCAACGGAGTGAAGTGGTTAAATCTATTACTATATCGTTAGAATATATACACAATATACTATATAATGTATACAATACTACTGTATACTGTATATGAAGGTACTATATGATACTCCCCATGTCTTGACCACATTAAATAACTTTCTTTGAGAAGATATCATATTTAAAAAGTAAAACTCAATTATACACTTAACTAATCTAGAGCAGTATTTTGAATGTCCTTAGTTGTTGTTGTAGCTTTCAAAACCATAAAAAAGAAATACTTCGGATACACAATTCTTAAACAAACAAGTCCATGACATCGATTTAAAATTTTTGTATGTAATGACGTCACGAACCAAATTCCTCTTAAAAGGATGTATGATAAGAGGAATACAATCTGGATGTTTATTTGTCGATAAATACTTTTTGACCAATGAAAATGCTCCTTCTTAATGCCTTAGGTTTGAAACAGCCAATCACATCGCGAGTTCTTTGTTATGTCTGATCAAAACTATCCTATGAATCAACACATATCGCTCGGGAAAGTAATTAAAAGTAACTTTTGGATTCTTCACGTCATTTAAATTAGCTTAAATGGCATTGTGATAAAGGAGGAAACATTTGCATGTGTGAAATATGAAAATTGTATTAGAAAGCTTATTACTTTGGTTAATGGCAGTATGGAGATAGTTCATGATGGATGGCTATTAAAATCTCCCCCTCCCAAACGATTGTGGAGAGCTGTAAGTTTTTATTCTAATGAACCTTAAGGTCAAGTAGTGTAGATCTATAATAGGCTTCAAGATGGTACCTTATTTCCAAATTGGCTTGTTTTTGGACAGGTTCGTACACCGTAATTTGAATGGCCTTGACTCTTGACTCAGAGGGTGAAGTTCTAATAGCCTACACCTACCCACTGGTCTGGCAACAAGGAATAGACGTTCAAAGAACTTTTAGTTCATAGAATTCTTGTTCCTATAAAACTGAAATTCCATTGCGTTTTTTTTTTTTAGGGAAATTTCTTATAACTTATAGAATTACTATACTCTTGCTAATAAAAATGAACTTGCCTATATTTGTATTGAATCATACTTTTTGTTGAGGTTCTATAGTCAAGTGCCCTTACTAATGTACTCCTTGGAACATTTTTGGAATTTCTTTCATAGGCTCTCTCTTCATATGGAATAGTGTGGAATATCATAAGAAGTGTTGAGAAGATTGGGCAAAATTCCAGAATCTAGAAGCATTTGGGAGATACTCCATGTAACTAATAACCTAACTTAACCTAATGTGTTATAAATTGTCATGGACTCTGAGCTGCATATGGATTCCTAGATTGTAGAATCTGTAAAATTTGTGCATGATGCTCCCATTTTTGGCAAAGTTCTTACTTTCTAAATTGTGAAAGTCTTGTGGGGTCTTTTCCATTCTATGGCTGTCACCCATATTTAATCAGGGTTGGTAAAAACCTAGTAAAAACCCAAAAACCCAACTAGTTTTTTGCTGGGTTTTTGCTAACCCTGTTTAAAATGCTTTTGCATGTTCATTAGCTAAGTACCTTTGAGTACAATTCATTATGTTTTAAGTTGGAGAAAGTAATTTTTATTAAGAAAATCAAATAATCTTAGTTATTAGTCAGTTTTATATTTGACTTTTTTTTTTTAAAATTGGATATGTCATATAATATTCCATTGAATAAGCCTTTCCCTTTGTCTTTACCTCCACGTAAACCTACAAATAGGTTCGGGTTAGGTTAGTTGAGAAAGTAGTAGGGTAGGTTATCATATTTTTCACCATAGTCAGTCTTTAACAGATTTATTGAGTCTATTTCAAAATTTTAAGTTGTTGATGTTGAAATTATATTTCTTCAAGTTAACGTTACTGAATAGTAATGTAAAGGTCAAGAGAAATAGAATAATAGATTTTATTTGATTTTAGTGGTGGCTATAAAAAAGATCCATCTTGTGCAATATGAAAAATTCTGTTTCAAAGTCTCATATTAATGCTTTTTAGAAAGAAGTTCAGATAATCTCTAGGAGCGCTCCATTTTTCAATATTAAACAAACACTCGTAAAACATATACCATTTGAAAGCTCACATTTTTCTGAGTCTAAAAATGTAGTAATCCAAAAGTATCAGTAGCAAATGCAAGATTATAGAAAAAATTGTTACATTTTTATAGTGAATATTTCCTGTTTTGGCTATAATGTACTTTTTTTTATAATATTTTTCTTGATTGGGCTATTTTTTCGCTACTCTGCAACTTAATTAGTTGGTTGGATTCTGTTCTATTTTTTTTTCTAATTGGATTCAGTTTGGTCATGTTTGTGATAGAATTATGATGTGCTATTCGTGTGGTTTCTGACTTTGAGAACTTGATTCGTCATGTGCTATAGATGAAGAGAAAGCATTGGATGTTTTTATCTTTTCAATATTAAACATACACTCATAAAACATATACCATTTGAAAGCTCATATTTTTCTGAGTCTAAAAATGTAGTAATCGAAAAGTATCAATATCAAATAAAAAGTAACTAGGTTTAATTGTTTGACGTGTGACGTAATTAATTACATTATAAAGGTTGGCTAAGTTATAAATCTTCAGTCTGTGTTGTAAGATGGTATTTTTGGTAATTGTTACGCTAACCTAACCTAACATGAATATGTTATTACATTATCATTTGCATAATTTAGGTCTCGGGGGTATGGGGGTAGAGCCCCCGTAAAGATCACGCATCACAAATTGATCAGTATAGGGTTTTATATTTAAACCTAGTTACTTTTTATTTGCTATTGATACTTTTGGATTACTACATTTTTAACTCTGGGAAAAATGTGAGCTTTCAAATGGTATATGTTTTATGAGTGTACCGTATGTTTAATATTGAAAAATGAAGTGCTCCTAGAGATTTACCAGAAGTTCTTATATTAATTTTAGTCAGAACTTTAATTTTAGTTTAAAAAGTTTTATTGTACATTTTTGGCTTGAGTAATTTCAGTTGAAACTCTCACCTGACACATTTGGCATGAGTAATTTAGTAATTTTTTTTAATAATCTTACCTGTTGTGTTGGGTGTGAGAGCTATGGAAAAGTTGTCATACAAGTCATTGGAAAATTATCTTTAAGTGTAAAAATCTAGTTTAAGCACCTTTGTAGTAGTGATATTAGGGTGGATTGGTTTAAACCTTGGTTTTCTGATGAGAAAAAAAAATGTTACTATTTTTCAATGGAAATCCTGATAATAAGGATTGTCCCAACCACTATTAAAGTATCAATTACACATAAAAATGAGAAATTTTGTTTACCATTGCACCAAATAGGGTTGGTTGGTATTTTACTAAATAATTTTTATTTACCTATATAACTTACATTCCTAGTCACTGCATTTGACATGTTTTGTTTATATGAACAATATGATTTTGGTATATCTGAAATCTGAATAGTGTTAAAGGAATTATTTTCATTATTATCGCTATTATTTAGAAGAAAATAATAAACAAACTAGTTATAATTTTGAGTGTAAGCATAGGTACAGGATACTCTGTGTTAACTGGTATTTTATTAACTAGAACTCTTGAGAAACTGGCAAAATTGAAAAAAAAACATGAGTCACTGGAGTAACTGGCAATTTTTTCCCAGCTGGTGCATCTCTGACAGTTTTCCAAACTGCCACCACCCAGCTTCAGGTGCTACTGGCAGTCCCTTCTGAGCTGCCATTTGTGGGAGTGTTGTGTTGTTTTTGCTGATTGTTTGGACTATTTTTGACTATATGCAGTTTACAGCACTTTTCCTTGTTTTTTTTTTTTTGTTTCAATATTTTTAAATTTTTTGGGGTATTTTTCTCCTATACCTCTTAAGTATCTGACATATTTGATTAACTAGCATGGCCTCAGTCCCGTGGATGCTGGTTAACACAGAGTTGACTGTACTTTCCTTCTTGTAATAGTTAGTATACGTAATACTTAAAATAATATGAAAGATAATGTCACTTTATTACAATCAAACACTAATGAATCATTAAAACCAAATAAACAATGGTTTTTTATTTTTTAAAAACCAATTATTTGCTTTTTTTAAAATAACTAACTTTTTTTTCACCCTGAGGGATGCAAATACTGTATCTAATAGTTAGGGATGTACCGATATCACTTTTTAGCCAATAACTGATACTGATAATTAAAAACAGTATCGGCTGATAACCGCAATACCGATATCCAGCACTTCCTCAGATTGCAATTTATATTAGTGACAGGCGAGTCTTCCTGAGTACAATTTTAATAAATAAGCTTTTTACTTATAGCTAATAGTTTCAGTAGGTATGGTAATATAATCTATGAGTTGTGATTTTAAGGAAATTCCCTTGGGCAAGGTTTGAAACAAATTTTTGGGACATTTTGTAAACTTTTTCAAAATTTGAGCAGCCTACTTTACATATTCCATATATTCAAGTATCCTCAGGACACACTCAGTTGGTGGAAGTTGCATAGCAGCACTTTGTCAACTTTGGGGAACTTAGCTGAGAGATATTTGGGAGCACCATCAACAACAGTTGCGAGTGAATCCATGTTCAGTATTGGAGGAAACATTGCCAGTGCTGCTAGAAATTGGCTCTCTCCTGAACATATAGTGCAGCTGCTATTTTTACACAAGAATTTAACCCTTGTGAAAAAATAACGAGTTATGTGAAGTGATAAAACAATAAAATATTGAAAATTTCATCCTCTAACAATAGTCTTTTATTCATAATTTTGGAAAAATCATACTTTTGAAATATTGAATGATATTTTTAAAAATTGGCTGATACCAACATTGATAAAAATCTACCAATATTGATATATCAGTACATCCCTACTAATAGTGCTGTTAATCTAAAAAGTATCTCTCTCAGTTCAGAAACTAATATTTTAGCTTTAAAAGTGATATGCCAGATCATACAGTTTTTCTAAACTTCATAAGTTGGTGTAAAATGAGGATTTCTTGGCTACAATTTAAAATCTATATAAAATTTCAAGGTACTTCCCTGTTATCCTGGACCCCAGACTTTTTGCCAGATTCAGATGCCACTTGCAAACTTGCCAAATTTCATTGATAAATTTTTTTTTTAAAATGTTAAGTAACTAACCTAACCCAACCCAACCCAACCCAACCCCACCCCACCCCACCCCTGGTTAGGTTTGGTTAGTTACTTAACATTTAAAAAAAAAAAAAAAATTTGCCAATGAAATCTGGCAAGTGGCATACAAATCTGGCAAAAAGTCTGGGGTCCAGGATAACAGGAAAGTACCAATTTCAATATACTTTTCAGTAGCCTATATGGGACCTATTAGGGTGCAATTGCAATCCAAATTGAGATGTTTGGCAGAAAATTTACCAGATCTGGCGTGTCACTTATCAAACTAAAATAACTTCATTTCAGATTTGAGTCATTCTGAGTCGAATCAATAAGTATTGAGAGCTTTCTTTTCCTCATCTCGATAAATTCCTTTGAACTTGGCACATCTTCAGATATCAGCTAAAAACTCTTGTGTACAGTTTTAGATCCCCAGATGTAGTAGTTCACAAGCTATAGTGACTTTAAGTTTTAAACTTTATTTTTGTCTGAGTTTGGACCTGGGTTTAATCATTGTCCCATAATTTATTTCTCAATCTAGAAAGTTACATTTTGCACTATTTTAAAGCTCATTTCATACACTATCATTTAATACTACATATATGTTAAAACTTTTTCAAGACTGAAAAGACTCCGTAGATGAAGTATAACATGATCTTTGACCATTGGTTAACCTTTGCAGCCAGTTTTAATTTGCCTAATATTTAAACATTTTCTGTAACAGATACTGAAGGTACTGTACGGTATGTGTATAGTAAGTTTTGCTATCTTTGGTGCTTCTCATATCTGGCACTCTTTACTTTCAATACAACCCTATAGTCCCTATTGTTTTGTTAATTTGGTGCATGAGCTGTACACCAGGTGTGGCCATTGATCAATCGGGTTGCTAGAATTTATGCATTATGTATTTCAACATTCATGCTATATATATTCTGCAGTGAAATGTATGTTTAACCTTCAATTATATTTTTGTTTGTGAAAATGTGATGCTCAGTTGCAATGTTTTTTGGATGAAGTATAGAAAATGGAAACAGTTTCTTAAATATCCTCTAGTTCAACATGAAGACTGAAGTACCAACAGTGTGACATTTTTTTTGCCATATCTCAAGGAAAAGGGCCATGTGGTGATGTTGGAGAAACAGTTAAATATCTAGCTGAAAGAATGAACAAACAATAACACTATGAGAATCAGATAATGAATCCAAAACAACTATTGGACTGGGCTACTGAGAGTGTACAATTTATACACTTTGAGTTTGTTTCCAGTGGTGAGATTAAAGGAGAGAAACTGCTTCAAAATAGAGTAGTCAGCACTAGCAATTGCTGAAACACTTTTTTCCCAAAGAACAACTCTCCTTCAGTAGTACTAGTTTACTGAAGTGCCTCAAGATTCAAAATTTTTTTTGTCAGCAGAATGTGAGATGCATTGGATTTAGTGAATGTTGAAGGTTATGTGACATGTATAGGTATATGGTAGGAAGCAGTGGCTTGTGAAAAAAAGTCCACAAACATTTTTCCAAAGAAAACCACAATGTAACTCTCCCAGTTGAAGATATAACTACTAACTTTTGTAAAACCTACCACTTCAAGTACAGGAAGAACTTACCATCTGTCAATGAAAGAAATGGTATTTAAAATGAGTTGTATTACCTCAAATAAAATTTCATCAATCCTGAGTGTAATGAGTATTTAATCAGAATTTTTAAGCATGTAGTTACCAAGAAATATTCAAAAGATATTTATTTACATAAAAAATCTTGTATATATAATTAGTGAAATAATTTCTTACCATTATTTTATTGTAACTGAATTACTGGTGGACATTTCAATCTACAGGCAGTCCCTGGCTTATGAACGAGTTCCATTCTCACGATGGTCTTTAAGTCAAATTTGTATGTAAGTCGGAACCCATACGATCAGTTTGTACTTAACGTCTTAAAAGTGGGATGTCCGCCGTGGCCATAGGGCGGGAATTTGGTTTGAATGAGTCATCGGTAGTGGTAGAAAATGATTTCATACAATTTTTTTTTTGTGGTTTCTTTTAATTCTATTTAAAATTTCATTATAAAAATAATAGACTTCTCAGTAGATATGTATATCTTAGGCATTTAGTGCACACCCACCACAAACATCCCCATATTCTTTGTTTGTATTTCTTATAGGCTTTTAGAGCACACACATCCACCACAATCAACCCCATATTCTTCATTGCGAGTCTACTGTATACTTAAACACTTTAAACACACTCCCAATTTATAAAAGTGACTAAAACATAGAAAACATAAAAAAAGATAATAATTTATAACAGTAATTAAAGTGCATCACCAGCACTTTCATCAGATTTTCATTTAGGAGCCATGATAGGGGTTTGCACATTATCAGAAATTGAATATGAATTCACACGAACATCTTCACTAGTACAAAATCCGACTTAAAATGGTGGTGGCGTAAGTAGTGCGCCGATTCGTTACTATGAACCATTGTAGGTAACTCAGATTTTTAAAATAATAGACTTTACGGCAGTCTGTTCGTATGTACAGAACATTGTAAGTTGGACGTTCGTAACCTGGAGACTGCCTGTATTATAAACTAGGGTGTGTCCTATGAATAATAAGATGGCCATTTTTTTATAGTTTTATATTTCAGGATAACCTTTGTTATATACAGTAAAACCTCATTCTAATGCCCATTTTTTTTATACGAGGAGGAGGGGCCAAGGGCAAATGCCTGCAAAAGCGCCCTTTCCATAGAAGAAGAGCCAAAATCAAGGTCCAGGGTTTTTGAGATGCCTAGACACTCCACATTTGAAAGATGGGAGGTCATAGACAGGAGGAAAGATGGATTGAGGAAGATTGTTCAAGAGTTGACTGGTTGAGTAGATGAAAGATTGAAAATACCAATTAACATTTGCATTAGATAGTTGGATGGAAAAGGAATGAGAAAGTGTAGAAAGTCTGGTACTGCATGCTCTCCTTAAAGGAGGAGGCACGCAGTTAGAAAGTTCAGAAGAGCAATGTCCATTATGATAGCGCTTGATAGTAAAGAGAGAGTGAGGCAACATCATGGTGAAGAGAGAGAGATTGAAGATAATCAGTAAGAGGTGGGGAATTGATAAAACAAAAAGCCTTTGATTCCACCCAGTCAAGTATGGCTGTGTGGGTTGAACCACCCCATGCGTGAGAAGCGTACTCCATACAGGGGTGAACAAGACCCCTGTACAGTGTATAGAGACAGCAACTGAGTGGGGGTGAAGAAACTGCGGTGGTGGTTAGTGATGTAAAAAAACCGTTTTTTTTTGTTTTTTTTGTCATTTTTTTTGTTTTTTTTTTGTTTTTTTTGTTTTTTTGTTTTTTTTAATAATTAATATAGATATTGCCAATTTAATTATAAGGTATACCTTTGCAATGATATATATTATAAAAATAAATAAATAAATAATAAAATAGGCCATATGGTACCAGTATAGAATGTCCTTTTCAGCCTATTTACAGAAAAAACTGGCCTCTTTCTTGCACTGAAAGTCTTGTATCTTGAGATCCATTAAACTTGCGAGAACACTGGCTGGGAGCTGACTGCCCATTGTCCAACCTTCCCAGGACTCTCCCATCCATGCCTCGGATTTTGAATCTCCCACTTAACTATCCTTTAGACCCGCGATGACATATTCCCCCCCCCCCCCACGAGACCATCCATATATATACATACACATACACCCATATACATATATACAATATATACATAAATACTTATATACAATTTATATCTATTGTATACCCCATACACATGCATACATCCAGAATTCCAGATACATACGCATGCATACTCACATATATACCTACACAAACTCATACACCTCTATTTCGCCCTTTCATTACCTCCGAGATCATTTAGCACATACAGTAATATCCATACAGCCAAAAGAAACCAATTAAGCACAGACAGAGCAGCAAAGCTAGTATTTATATCCCAAAATGCAAAATTCCAAGAAAGTGAAGTAAAACATGGTGCTACATTGGCTTCGTCAACATCCAAATCTGCAATAAATACCAGTACCTGTGATATTGAAACTATTTGCTTTAATCAATCTAATGATAATGATTCTTCAATGGAAATAGAATCAGATAATGAAAGTTAAACAGCATTAGGTTAACACAAAGGTTAAAGAAAGAGATGAATATTTATATTTTTTTATTTTTCTATTTGGAATATATATCTATATATATATATATATATATATATATATATATATATATATATATATATATACACACACACACTGGTATTCTTGCCAATCACAATTATATCTATTGTTTTATACCAGTATTATGGATATTATACCAGTACCTGTGATATTGAAACTAGCATATATGCTCTACCCAATCTAGTGATGATTCTTCCATGGAAATGTAGGTTAACAAAAAGGTTAAAAAAAAGGTGAATATTTTCCTTTTCTATCTGGAATATATATACTGGTACTCTTGCCAATCACAATTATGTATATTGTTTGAAACGAGGAAGAATGTTTTATGTTCTAGTTAAAAAAATTATACATATAAAAAATGAGGGTTTGTTTTTCCTTTCTATTATATACTTTTTGCGTGATTCAATTTTTCTAAAAGATGACTATATAGTATATATACTAGGTATAACCGTATAAGCATGGTAGTATAGTAAATTATAGGTAATACTAATATACTTATTAGATTAAAGGAAAAAAAATATGGAATAAGTTTAAAACAATAAAAAACAAAAAAAACAAAAAAAAACAGACTACCTTCGTTTTAAACAAAAAAAATGACAAAAAAAACGACACAATAAAAAACGACTCACATCACTAGTGGTGGTACAGCGCACCTAACCTCTTAGAAGGTGTTTTAGAAAGCTGTATACGTGATCTTTCCAGGAAAGATCACAAAAAAAGGAAATGCCAAGAATGTTAAGAGGAAGGATTGAGTTGTGTGTTGTTGAAGGTAAGGGGATAGTCGTGTGGAAGATTGTGATGAGTAGACAGATGGAGGAACCGAGTTTTTGAGGCATTGAAAGCCACGAGGTTTTCTTTGCCCCAATCAGATATAGTAGAAAGATCAGAGGTCAAGTGTCCCATAGCCATCCTACACGAATCATGAAGCAACTGCTGTGAAGGATGCTTTGGGAAGTGGGTGGAATCTTCAGCATAGGAGTGAATAGGACAGGAAGTGCAAATTAAAAGATCATTAATAAATAAAAGGAAAAGAGTAGGTGACAGGAGAGAACTCTGAGGAATACCACTGTTAATAGCTTTAGGAGAAGAACAGTGGCCATCTACAACTGCAGCTATAGATTGGCCAGAAAGGAAATTAGAGATGAAGGCACAGATAGAAGGATAGAAACTAAAGGAGGGCAATTTCAAAATTAAAGGTTTGTGCCTGACTCTATCAAAAGCTTTTGATATGACTAGCGCAATAGCAAAAGTGTCACCAAAATTTCAAAAGGAGGATAACCAAGAGTCATTGGGGGGAATGGTGGTCTGTTGGAAGCCAAATTCCATTACATTTGATTTTCTTTCCTAGGGGTATTAGGAATTTACAACTTAATGTTTTTCACATTTATAGTAATATAGTCGCATAAAATAATAGAAGCATGGGAACATCATATAAATACAGTACAGTATTTGAACTTACTAATCATCCGAGGCTGAAGGTGATCAGGGAGTAGCAAAGGCCACTCTGAATTAGAAGTACATAACTGCTAGGATGGTTTAGGAGTTGTAACCTGAATCACTTCCCAGTGAGAAATTTGCCTGAGTGCACATGGCACCCACTTTATCTAACTGAGTTTGTGATTTAACTAATTTTTCTGTTAGTTCCAAAACTCAATCTGATGGGGCCCAAAAGTTTTGATAGATTGAAGTCTGTTAGAATGAAATTTTACTGTAATTTGAATTATATAATGGTTTACCCAGCCTGATATTTGGTATAAACTTGCTCCAATGTGTTTTTTATTGTGTATGAAAGAAAAGTTGATTAAAGCTGGCTATGGTGGTCAGATGGTAGTTTGAAAATCTTCATGATAATGTGTAATTTTTCATTTTTTAAACAAGTGGACTAATAAAAAATAACCAACACCTTTGATTTTGCTAAAAATTGGTACATGGGTTGGTTTTTGGTCAAAAATACAATTTCTGGAGTTTCAGATCAATTGGACCCAATAGGTCATGAGTTATGGCCAAGGTCATTTTGAGGACATCAGTTGACCTACCTATATTCAATTGACAAAACTTGGCTTATAATGGTCATAGACCCATAAAACTATATATTAGGGTTGGGAAACTGAATTGAACTGGAATTGATAAACTGATAAAACTGATATTATTTTATGAACTGAAAAAAATTCTGACGTCTAAAATCAAAATTCAAACTGAAATTGAAAAACAATCAAAAACAAATCTGAATTAGAATAGATTAAAAATAACAGTTTTGTGTTTCAGTTTTGAGGAGCATTTGGATTGCAAAAAAAAATATAAATAACATGAATTATTTTCCTTTTTTGCAACAACATTTGTATGGATTTAAAATATCCATTTATCCTTTAATTTGATGTAGAAAATAACAGCTGAAAGTACTAGAGACAATGGTTTTAAAAATAAAAGAATTAGGGAGGAAAATTCTTATCCCGTATCAAAATACTTTTCAATAATGACTGTGCTCTTTTCGTTAACTTAAGTTTAATCACTTGGTAAGGACCCTTTCAGTTTTTTCTGACCATTAAATTTTTCAGTTTGATAATAGCTATACTATTTATATATAAGTAAGATAATCCGTGGGAATGACTGAACTTCAACTCAAATGTTAATCCTATGGAATGTTGACAATAAAACCCACACTAATAGACAGTTTATTTCCTCAACAGTTTCAATGCCCACTGGCATCCTCTTCGAGTGGATACAGAAAAACGAATGAACAAAAGTGAGTAAGGAAACAATCCAGGGAAGGTAAGGAACATTTTAGAAGGCCAGAGATCATTAAGAAATTCACACCGAGGTTAGATCCCATTCACCTGACACCAGAAGGAATTTTTTGACCAAGAATCTCATTGAAGGGTCCAGCTTATAATAAGTACCTTCTCACAAATTGAAATAATTATCTTGTCAAGAAGCTAATTTTAATTTGTGCGAAAGTACTTATAAGCTGAACCCTTTAATGGGATCTAACCTAGGTGTGAATTTCTTAATGGTCTTCTGGCCTTCTGGAATTCTTACCTTAACTGGATTGTTTCCTTATTCACTTTTGTTCATTCATTTTTCTGTATCCGCCCAAAGGGGATGCCAGTGGGCATTGAAATTGTTGTGGAAATAAACTCTGTCTATTAGTGTGGGTTTTGCTACATTTCGTCGACCTCCACGTAAAAAAGAGGAATTTTGCATTTACTGTGGAATGTTACTCTACTCTCCTTGGTATTTCTCCAAATGTTTATCCTTTGGAATGTTCCTCTAATCTCCTTGTTTCCTCTCCTGAAAGACACTTCCTTTGCCTGCTAGTGTATATAAATGAAGCATTTGTTACCAGTACGTACTCATCTTTCATTCATCAGAAAAATTGCACAGGTAGCAGTCCAACTTAAAATTTTATTCCTTTTCCAACAATGAGACCTTATAAAACTAATGTGGTATATTCTTGCTTCATGCTCCATGGTTCTTGCAAACATGCAACAGCAGCAGCTCGCAAAGTGACTGGATGTAGCATGATTTTGAGACATCCTTGTGGTGCTAATCTAAAGAAGCATCTGGAAAGACACCATCAGGCAGAGTTTAATGCTTTAGAAAGAAGAAAGGAAGCTTCCAATTCAAAGATGAAAAGATGTTTGCCACAAGATGAGCAGACACTAGATCACACCAACACTAAGCATATGAAAACTATTCAAGAGATGCTTCATCCAACAATAAGTATTCCAATGGATATAAAAACGTTTAATGATGCTATGGTTGAACTGGTAACTCTAAATGGAAGACCATTTTCTGCGGTAGAAGACAGTGGTTTATGTAAGATCATAGATCCAATTGAGAATGCACTCAACACATCAATGGACAGGAAGAAAATCTCAAATTTAGTTAAGAAAGCTGCAGACATTGTGAAGCAAATAAGTGAAGAACTGTAAAACAGAATGTTTTCACTGAAAATAGATATCGCATCTCATCTGGATAGATCTGTTCTAGCCATTAATGCCCAGTTCATTAATGGAGATTCTCTTCAAATATGAACATTATCTGTTACAGATTTCTCTCATGCTCATTCGCATGAAAACCAGGGTTGTGGAGTCGGTCCAAAATTTTCCAACTCCGACTCCGACTCCACACATTGTAAAAATTCGACTCTGACTCCACACATTGTAAAAAATCTAAAAATCCGACTCCGACTCCTCACATTTTAAATATATGACTCCGACTCCTCTAGTGTTTCACTCTATAATTATCATAATAATAAGACATTTCATCACCACCACACTAAGTGTGAAATTTTATATTTTATATTTTATATTTAAATAAATATTAATTGTATATTCTGAAAATGTAAAAAAAAATATTAAAAAAAACTTAATCTAGGGGCTATCAATGAATAAGGTTTATTGACCAAAAAAACTAAATAACCTAAATGTTAGTATTTAGGATTTAGAAATTAAGGGTGACACAGGACACAGAAATTGGAGTCGGAAGTTTTTTTCCGACTCCGACTCCACCCTGAAACGTGCGACTCCACGACTCCGACTCCACAACCCTGGTGAAAACATCAAGGAACTGGTTTTAAGTATGCTATTGAAATATAATGCAAGCATTTGTCAAGTGTATTCTATTACTACTGATAATGCTAGAAATATGGTGAGAGCTGTAGAACTGATCTTGAGTGAAGGAAATGACATTGTAAATGATGAAAGTGATATCAGTGAACTAGATGAGTTGGAATTAGGAAATGTTCTTTCTGTTAAATGTGCTGTACATACTTTGCAACTTGCAATAAAAGACTTTAAATGCAGGATTGCTCATAAATACTATAGCTCATTCTCAGAAACTTGCTAACAAGTTGCAAACTCCAGTTATTATGAATATTTTAAAAACAAATAAGTATCATATGCCTATCGTACGTAGATGTCATGATGAGGTGGTGCTTAACATATGACATGATCTTCCATTTAGTGGAACTCCAACTGTTCATTGATGAATTTATTGAACTCGTAGGAACTGATTTAAAACTTTCTCAAGCTTGGAAAAAATTTGCAAGAAATTTCGCAAGTACTAATGCCTTCTAAAAAAGCTGCAGTACAACCAGGGCTGTGGAGTCAGTGATAAAATTTGCTGACTCTGACTCCAAAAAGTTTAACATTCCGACTCCAGAAATCTGACGTGTATAATTACGACTCCGACTCCGATGGAATGTTAAGGCCAAATTGATTATGATTAGCTTTATTAGGCCAATGGAGATTCATAAACAAGGCATTTCGTCACCACCACATGACTCATCAGGTTACTTAGTGGCTGTAACTATGCCTTAATGGCTTTTTTCTCTTTATTAAAAAATTACAATAAATCCCGAAATACAAACTGATTGAAACTTAAACAAAATAAGATTATTATTGGTTTAGCAAATTAATAAGATGTTTTTGTATTATTATAAACATCCGTAACAAAATGTACTAACCTAAACTGAATTTGTTCTTAAAAAAAGGATCGCTTCCATTAAATCTTCTTTCAGTGATGCTTATCAAAATTATCAAATTGAAATCTAAAAATCTGAAAAAGATTTAGGGTTGCTAGTACAAAATTTTTTAATTTCCTTATTAATTATGTTAATTAATTAATTATAATCCTTATTAATTATAAGCAACTATATTTATATATTATTTATATATTTATATGTTATATATTATTTATATATTATATTATATATTAAAACATTAAGTTAAATCTATTTTATTCATAAAATTAAGCTAGGCCTAGGCCTAGCTAGACATTAATTTTTTGTAGTCTAAATCTTTAATGCCTAACGCTGATATTTGTAGTTTCGGATTTTGGTGATGCGTACATACGCAGACACTGTGAGTTCCGCTTTGTCCCACAAGCACGCACCACGATGGTCGAAGATGAGCAAAGGTACTAAAGCCTATTTTGGGATTTTCATCATTTTTTGCATATTCAGCATATAACTCTTTCAAGTTACACAATACCAGTCTTTTTTGTTTTTTATTTTTTCACCCTCTTCATTTATTGCAAACTTATAATCTTTGATTCCTGGGCACATCCTACTATATTCGTCATTTTCATAAAACTCCTGAATGATTTTTTTCACTTCAGCTGTGACGACCTTCCCTTTTGTCATGTTTGGAATGTTAGGAAGAATCCCAAACTGTTTTTGAAGAGTGCGGCTCTTACGCACCATATACTTTGTTGCTCCAAAGAAGTCAGCAGTTTTTTCAATGGGATAGGGATACAATGATAGTACAGTCAACCCTCGTTATAACAGACTAATAGGGGGGAAAAGGTGTCCGATATAACCAATG
Source organism: Bathynomus jamesi (assembly GCA_023014485.1). Lineage (NCBI taxonomy): Eukaryota > Metazoa > Arthropoda > Malacostraca > Isopoda > Cirolanidae > Bathynomus > Bathynomus jamesi. Next base: position 173,117 of record JAJOZX010001015.1, on the reverse strand, counting down.
GTACTGGTAACCTACGGTATACGTATATGATACGGTAATGGAGATACTATATACAGTACTGTGCACTGTCTGCTGAACACGATACATGATAAATGATACAGAAAATAATGAAATATAATAAAAATATAAAAGTTAGCTTGTCCTTGGCCTTACGAATGTCGGAAACAGTTTGCTTTTTCACGCCATACTCCGCGCACACCTTGGCCACCGAAGCACCCGCCTCTAACTTCTTGATTAATTCCAGCTTCTGGGTCACCGACAGGGTCACACGCTTCTTCTTTTCCTGGTTAACGTCGCCAGTGGTGTGTCCAGTTTATCCGATATCCGCTCTAACGGGGTCCGTTATAGCGAGGGTTGACTGTATTTGTAACCTAAGATTGTGATCGTTACTTGCTTGAAATTTCTCCTTTAATTCTTCCATAACCTTTTGATACCTGAAATAAAGTGTACTGTATTTGACATTAAGTTTAGTATATTTTTAATTAAACTTTCATAAAATATATGTACGGTATATGTATTATATTGTCCGATTATACAGGGTGGGCGGAAAGTAGCTCCCTATTTTGGATTGGTAAAAAAATACGTATATTATCCATTTATTTCAGAAGAAATAATATGAAAGGTAGGCATACATGGTAGGTTTTCTCTAAAATTCAATGTGGGCTCCAACTCTTTCCACCAGCTTCTGGAGCCGCCCAGGAATGGCGTCCACTGACTTTAGCAGGAACTCCGGCGGGATGGAGGACATGACTTCCCGAATTCGGTCCTCCAGTTCTTCCAATGTCCTCGGTTTGGTGCGGTAGATTTCTTCCTTTACCCACCCCCAAAGAAAGAAGTCGCACGGTGTCAAGTCGGGGCTCCTGGCTGGCCATTGATGTGGACCACGACGACCCATCCAACGCCCAGGGAAGTGGGCATCCAGCCACTCACGGACAACAAGAGCGAAGTGCGGAGGGGCGCCATCTTGCATAAATATCAGATCGTCGATGTTCTCCCATGTGCTGACAACCGGCCAGACCTCGTTTCGCAACATAGCAAGGTACCGCTCAGCATTCATGGTGTTGCGCAGAAGGAACGGGCCCACAACCTGATCTGAGGTCATACCACACCACACCGTTACACTGAACCGATTCTGCCGTTTTTCAGCGGTAACCGTGCGACTTCTTTCTTTGGGGGTGGGTAAAGGAAGAAGTTTACCGCACCAAACCGAGGACATTGGAAGAACTGGAGGACCGAATTCGGGAAGTCATGTCCTCCATCCCGCCGGAGTTCCTGCTAAAGTCAGTGGACGCCATTCCTGGGCGGCTCCAGAAGCTGGTGGAAAGAGTTGGAGCCCACATTGAATTTTAGAGAAAACCTACCATGTATGCCTACCTTTTCATATTATTTCTTCTGAAATAAATGGATAATATACGTATTTTTTTACCAATCCAAAATAGGGAGCTACATTCCGCCCACCCTGTATATGTACTTCGATGACTGTATTAAATTTAATTTAAAATGTCAAATTTCAATAACTATGTCCGAAAAGTAGTCTTGCCTCTCTAAATAATCTTCCAAACAACTTTTTTTGGATGGACCAGCTTCAGAATAGTCAATAGGAGCCCCATAAGCAGCTTCAAAACTTCGTTTAACCTTTTCCGTTGTCGATCTGAATTTCGTAGAAGCCTTTATCTGTTTTTGTCCCGGCTTCAATCCAGCTATAAAACAAATTCATAAATTTAGGTTGTGTGAAATAATCAAATATCAAATATTTTGTATATATGTATTCAAGTGCTGATGCTAATATTTAAAAACAGAAAACTACGAATTTGGCATTAAGAAACAAATGTCCTGAACGGAGTCTCTATTGTTTTATTACCTGTTTTAATAGGGCTTTCATCAAATAAAGGTAAAATATTGTCGCTGAGCAAATCTTTATTGAATTGCCTGTCTTGAACGACAAATTCTTCCAATGGTGGTGGATTCGTGGAATCGCTACTGCTTCACTCCATACATTCGTTAAGTATGTCTGGCGCAGGTTCTGGCTCTCTGGATGAACGTTGAACATGTTCTAATACAATTGGCTTCTTTTTAATTGTGACATAGTAATTGATTTTCTTCCAAAATTCCATAGCTTGCAGCTGCCATGGCAGAGTTTACTTTTTTGATGTTACAGAAAATTCTTCTTGAGTGTTTTTTCATAGGATCGCAACAAAATTTTGTGTTTTGAGGCATTTTAAGGGTTAGGTAAATTTACGTATACTAGAAAATTAGGTATATACTGAAAATCTGGAAAGAAAACAAAAATTTTTTAAAATTTGGAGGATTTTTTTTTTTTTTTTTTTTAGTATTTTTTTTTCATAATAATCGTCGATAAGCTGACTTTTTATTATTTATTATGGTGTACATACATCAAATAAACATTTTTTATTCCTGGTCTTTTTTTCGAAAAATGATATCTGCTGCCAAATCGAAAAAAAAAAAAAACTTTTTCCAAAAACCATAATTTTATTTTTGTTACCCTAAAAAAAATGATACATATTTAGAAACTACAGTTAATTTTACATATTTTATCATTTAAGACTTACTACACTACCACAATTAGGAGCCGAGATATTTATGTTTGAAAATTATTGGTTTTTTCATTTGACCAAAATTTGGTCAAGCCATAAAATTTGACCAACTTGACCAATTTTCAAAAAAATTCAGAAATTTGTAATTTGCACCTAAACCAACCCTTACACCATGTTTCATGAATTTTGAAGAGGTTACCGTGTACTTCATTTGCCTATTTCTCGTAGAATTACCCCATTACATTATCATTACAAGAGATTTGTAATTAATTATAATTAATTACAATAATAATGACCCCATGTCAAGTTTACAAGGTATTTGTATTTTGTATATAATAAACAGAGGTGCATTTAATTGTTTTATTCTCCTTTCTAATACTGGACTATTATTTATATATTTTACACGTGACATGCGCTTTCAAATTTAAAAAGTTTACGAATTAATAAAACATTTTGAATTGAAAGTTTTTGTTAAATAAAACTTTGTGAAAGAAATGAAGTGAATAAGTAAAAAAAAGATGAGTGTTTCGTGCTGATTCAGTTGGCTATAGATGCTTACACGTTTGATCATACAAAAGTAAAGATAGTTACTAAAGCAAATTCTCTCTTTGAAAAATGGAATGTGAATGCAAATATAAAGTTAAATCTGAATTTGTCAATTGGGTATCCCCCAAATAATATAAATAGTACGAAGAAATTATTAAAGAAATCTGAAAAAAACTAGAATCAAAATTTAAATTGAATCAAACCAAAAAATATATAACTTGAATTGAAAAATAAACTCAAATAAAAAATAAAATAAAAACTTAAATTGAAACCAAGATTGATATTTTTGCAAAATTAAACTGAAATTGAAAACTGGACTTAAAAATTTATCAGTGTCCCATCCCTGCTATATATATTTGGAATCAGCATGTTTTGTGGATTCCAAAAATGGCATAATTATTGTTGTATATAAATTATAAACAAATAAAAATTTTACCTTGAAATTGAAAATAAATGTTGGGGTCAATATTTGACCTCTTGGGCACTAATTTACAAAAAAGTAATAAATGAATATTTTGTTCCTTTAACATTTCTCTATCAATAAGTTAAGAAAAAGTGTCACTTATGGCGTGTTATCTAGGTCACAAATTAGTTTGAGTAGCACCGTATATCGAGTTTAGGCCCTAAACTTAATATATGGTGCTACTCAAACTAATTTTTTACCTATGAGTCCAATTGATCCGAAACTCCATAAATTGTATTTTTGGCCAAAAACCAACCCATGTACCAATTTTCACCAAATTCGAAGAGGTGTTGCTGTTTCCCACTTGTCCTGGAATAACCCAAAAGAGAGCTTTAAAATGGTGTAATATTTATCTAAGTTGAAAAATAAGGCAGTGTGGTGCATTATATGGTTCCGGGTCTATTTTGTCACATTAAAAAAGGATAAATCTTTCAGGACCCATATTTCTGAAAATATTTGAGATAGAGACTCGTAATTTTTTGTACATCAGTTTTTATTGAGCGTCTATAGATGTTAAATTTCATGAAAATTGGAGATAGTCAAGTTTTGTTAGTTGGTTGATTTGATGCGGAATGACTCGTTTGAAGGAGCCACTTTTTAGGTCAATAGTACAGGGTGTGTATAAAGTGAAGAGAGAAATGATTTGAACTGGTTTAAACTAGTTTCAACTTTTTTCAACTAGGTTCATCCATTTTTTTTACTTTTAAAAACATTGTCAACATCTCTCTCATAAACTTTACTATCGAATATACGGTTGTTATAAATTATGTGTAATAAATATTACTTGTTCACTTTCATTAATACAATTCAAATTGGATTTCTCTCTTCACTTGCATTACTTTATACGCACCCAATATTATCAAATGGGAAATTTGTCACACTTCCTATTTCATATAGGATTTAGTGTTTTCATTGGTATTTTGGAGTCTCTTCGCTCCTTTTTAGAATCTGAATGCCACTTTTGCCAAACTTAATTCGTGGCAGATGTTAATGCAATAAAGTACAGTAAACCCTCAATTTAATGGACCCCGATATAACGGATTTTGGATTTAACGGACCGGACAAATAATAATAATAGTACATTAATTAATAATAATTTTAAAAAATTAAAAATTAAAAAAATATTTTTTAAAAATCTTAAATGCCACACCGTGCAGTCAGGTTGTATACAGTGTGTTTCTGTGATTTCTGAATTGTGACTTTATTTATTAAATAATTTTGCAATCCTTACAATTCAAAATGGCATCAAGTGATAGAGGAGAACTTTAAAAGAAAGCGTGTGAACTTAAATGTGGCACAGAAATTAGAGCTAATTGAGAAATTAGAACAAGGCGTCTCAGTAGCATGTGTTTATGAAATTTATGGCGTAAAAAAACACTGTTTCTGATATCCGTAAATCAAAGGCCAAATTGCAACAGTTTTCTTTAAAATACAGTGTTGATAGCTCTAAATGTGGTTCTACAGTAGGGAGTAGAAAACGCATGAAAGTTGCGCAAGATAAAAACTTAGAAGAAGCTGTGTATAAGTGGTATGTTCAACAGAGATCTAGTGGTGTTAATGTACGAAGTCTCGAGTTGAAATCTGCATGTGAAACTCTTGGAAAACACATGGGACTTAATGTTAAGGCAAGTGATGGGTGGCTGTGGCATTTTAGAAAAAGGCATGGCATTGTGAACAAGAAAACCTGTGGTGAATCTTTAAGTGCAGACACTTCACAGGTTGAGCCATTTAGAAAATTTATAAATGAACTTATTAAATCTGAGAGCCTTATTTTATCACAGGTTTACAATGCCGATGAAACTGGCCTGTTCTATCGTGCTGTTCCTGAAAATACGCTGGCCTACAAACATGAACACAGCACTCCTGGTTGCAAGTTAAGGTTACATTCGATTTAACAGACTTTCGGCATTAATGGACACCCCTTCCCCCCTATTAGTTCATTAAATCGAGGGTTTACTGTATTTAGATTTGGTACAAACTGTACCAAATTCTGTAGACGCTTTATGTGAATACCTAACACCATAATCTAAGTACATTTAGGCCCTTTTGTAGGATCTGGAAAAGAACTAGTGATCTTCTTACAAATTAGATTTTTATTATTGGTATATAAAAGAATTAGTAGCTATGCAAAATATCATACTTGAGATACTTAAAATATCCTCATAAACTCTGTACAGAATTAAAAATCTTATATTTTAAATAATTATTAGGCATATAAAACTTTGTGATCTTAATGCTTTAGTGAAAAAGGAAAAACTTTTAGAAAACTTATCTAATATAAATGGAAGGTTATTTGCATCCTATTACAAAAGTTTGGTTGCTCAGTCACTTGCTTTAGTCAACTTAGTCTAACAGCCAACTCTGCCAACCATTTAAGCCCACTTTTCTGAGCATCCAATTTAATTTCATTGTATTCTCATTCATTCACTTCATAATTGTTAAACTGAACAGAACTTATACATCCCTTAACTTAACTAATCATATCTCTAATGGCTGTAAAAATGGATGTTTGCTAGGCATTTAAACTATTTAAATTGTCCTACTTCGCTTTGCAAAAATAAAGCTCACCATACTCTAGATATCAAACCTGTACAGTCAAACCTTAAATAATGTGGTAGTTGTGTCAATGAAAAGGTGCATTATTCAAAATTGTGCCGTTTGAATTACAATTTCATACAAAAACATGTGTTGTAATGTGAGATGTGTTAGCCAATGCTAATTTTTGGAGGAAAATAAAGCAAGTATTGAATGTTAATGTGTTTATTACCACAATTAACAGCTAACTAGCAAATACAAGTGATAAAATACAATGCAGTAATATATACAGTTGAAGATTGAATCACTTAGTTGATGAAAAATCCAGTAAGGAATTATTGTTGTTGTTTGAACAGCCTTCTTTTTCTTCTCATACAACTCCTTATATAGCAATCCAGAGATTCCTTTAGCTTTTGTGTGATCTTGAAACTCCTTTCAGATGATGGATCATTCTCTGTTAGAATTTCAGAGACTTGATCAATCAACTGAAAGACTTTAGCCAACTGCTTTGTTATTAATTACTTTCATTGGATTTCTTTGGAATGTAGCTATGGCAAAAGTTGTTGCCATATGCACAATTGTTTTCTCTCATTTGTGGAGTGTTGGGTAACATTGTTTTGAAAACTGTGTTTTACAAAACACTGCACTGCATAACTTGGGAATTTTACCCAAATTATAAACTGCATACTCTTGAAAATGCGTTGTTTAAAACTGTGTTATTAGAGGTTTGACTGTATATTATTTATGGGCCAACTGCATATCCAAAAATTCTATTACAAATTTAATAGCAAAATAGATAGTTCAAGGAATTTTCTAATAAGTTTATGAAGTGTCTCGAGTAAAATTGTCCATTTTAACTTTATTTCATTAAAAACATACTCTAGCTATATGTTACTGTACTGGTGGTGGTGGTAGTGGATTAGTTATGGTATGTCATATTATATTAGGAATTCAGTAGTTAATCAAATATAAAATCCACATGCTTGGTGCCAAATTATGAAAAAAGATGGCGCAAATTTTTTTCATACAGGTTTTAAAGTTCTGCAAAAATCTTTTTTACTGTAAAGTGTCATAGTTCTTGTCATAAATTCATCTTTCAATTCTGTATATCGATTCAGGTTTACCATAGCATTGTATAGCTAATTAGTTTAAAATTTTAAATCTGGGTAGAAGGTTATTAACAGGGCTGTGGAGTCGGTGATAAAATTTGCCGACTCCAACTCCGACTCCAAAAATTTTAACATTCTGACTCCGACTCCAGAAATCTGACTTGTATAATTACGACTCCGATGGAATGTTAAGGCCAAATTGATTATGATTAGCTTTATTAGGCCAATGGAGATTCATAAACAAGGCATTTCGTCACCACCACATGACTCATCAGGTTACTTAGTGGCTGTAACTATGCCTTAATGGCTTTTTTTCTCTTTATTAAAAAATTACAATAAATCCCAAAATACAAACTGATTGAAGCTTAAACAAAATAAGATTATTATTGGTTTAGCAAATTAATAAGATGTTTTTGTATTATTATAAACAACCGTAACAAAATGTACTAACCTAAACTGAATTTGTTCTTAAAAAAAAGGATCGCTTCCATTAAATCTTCTTTCAGTGATGCTCTTAAGTCAGAGTGGATGATTTTAAGGGCTGAAAATAAGCGTTCTACACTAATTTGAGTAGGTGGCAAGGCCGTAACAGTCATAGAAGCATCTTGGACAATTTTGGGGTATTTAGCAATTGCTTCTTTCACAGTCAACTTTGATGAACGATCAATCTTTTCCACCTCCTCCAATGATTTATAGAAATTGATTTTGAATTTATCCAATGCACTCTGGGGGTGTTCCTCCTGTTCCAATTCCAATCACCTTTGCTTTGATCGTTCTTGTCTGTCCAGATGTTTTTCAAAATCTAATTCTTCATCAGAGCCTGAATTTGATGATGATGATGATGATGAAATTGTATGACTGCCATGAAGTGGCCCAACTACTGCCTCGGATTCATCATGACCATGATCTCGTAGACCTTCAATATGTATGGCTACATCACATAAGGCAGCTTTGGCTCTGATTTGCTGCGCTTCTGTTAATGTCACTCTGTACATGGCATCAACATATATAGCAGCCAAAAGAATATCATTGTCTAGCAGAAGCTTTTCTCTCTGTATCATCGAATTCCTTATATCATCAGCTAGTATGCCACCAGTTTAAGAAAGACGGAAAATAAGCATCTTCCACTCCTTATAGAATAAGCCAGGAGTCAAATCATCTGATTGCAATTTTTTTGTCACGTTATAAGGATGGCGAAGTAAGCCCTCGAGTTGTTTTACCTGATCCTACTGAGCCTCAGTCATGATGACATCCGGGGAGGCCATGTCGCTAAGAAAAGGTTTTATTTCAAGAATCCGTTGAGTCATCATGTATGTGCTGCCCCACCGAGTCGCTTGGTCCAAATTTGCTCCTTTGCCAGCTTGTCGCTTCAAAATAGAGTCTAGTTTTGGCGTTCTAGCTGCCACAGCAACTTTTCGTATTCTTCCAATGAGATTAGCTGCATGTTGTCCTTTCAAGCCATTGCGTATTGCCAACTGCAGTGTGTGGACACTGCAGCACATATGATGGATTTTGGATATTCTTGCTGCAGTATCCACAAATGAATCTAATGTATCGTGACTATCATGATCATCAACCACCATTACTTGTTCATTATCTTCAGAATAATCATCAACATAATCATCACTGTCTTCTGAATCTTCCACAACTTCTTTTTTGTTAAATTTTTCAAGTGTTTTCACCATGTTGGAAGCATTGTCCGTTACAATTGACAATACCTGGTCCTTTCTGATGTTAAAATCATTTAATACATCCATTAGTAGTTTTTAAAGATAATCACTGGTATGCTGTGTTTTAGTATCTCTTACTGCTAATGTCCGCGTGACTACTACTTTTTTATCATTGATAAAGCGAATATTAATTGCAAAATAGTTTACTCTATGTATGGCGAGTACAGGAATCCATCTTTAAGAACAGGATTCGTCCTTGAAGACATTCTTTTAGTGCATGCTTCTGCTTTTGCAATTCTTCCATTATCATATTACGAATGTTGCCACGTTCTAATGAAATGCCAAGTATATTTGCCATTTCCCCATTCAGATTAGCAAAGGCCGGGGTTGAAAAAAATGCTAGAGGGAGAGAGTTCTTTACAACCATTTCAATTATGCATGCTTTAAATTTGTCTGCTGTCATAGTCACTGTGACTTTTTCACTCATAAAATATTTTGTGACAGTAGTTTGACGAGAACTTGTGCTTGAAGCCTTGAATTGTCATCAGCCTTCTTCTTTCTTTCATCATCCTTTTCATTCACAATTTTGTAATCCTTTGGATGATGCCGTTGAAGGTGGCATTTTAGATTTCCTGCTCTTGTTGGAGCATTGGATCCTTCACCTGAGAAGGCACTAATTTTGGCATCACATATTTTTTCCTGATCATCAGTGCCCTTTTGGCACTGACATACGTAATATTTTCCATCAGCAGTGAGTGAAAAATATTCAAAATTAATAATAATTAATTATAATCCTTATTAATTAAAAGCAACTATATTTATATTTATATATTTATATATTATTTATATATTATATATTAAAACATTAGGTTAAATCTATTTTATTCATAAAATTGAGCTAGGTCTAGGCCTAGGCTGCTATGGTTATAGTAGAAGGATTTGCACCGACTCTGACTCCATCCAACTATGCACCTCCGACTCCACTCAAAATTGACCGACTCCACGACTCTGACTCCAACTCCACAGCCCTGGTTATTAATCAGGTGTATATATATATATATATATATATACACACAAACTCAGAATGGTCCCCTGAGAAATTTATATGTTAAACTATAGTGGATTTTCCCAGAAGAGCTCCTTGTTCCATGCACGGTCTGTGTTTAACATATATATATATATATATATATTATATAATATATATACTGGGTGTCTTAGAATTGTGTGTACAATTTTTGGCTGTTATTAAAAGTCAATCATGAAGTGTAGAAATTCCAGTGTTGTCCCATTTTACAGAGAATCTCATTAAGTTTTTTCTGATACCACGTTTTGACAAGTTTTTTAGAAATGTACGCAGGTGACAGACATTGATGATTTAAAAGCAAGAATCACAGCTGCTATTGAGCGAATTGATGTGGATATGCTGCAGCGTACATGGCAACATTTGGAGTATCGATTGGATGTTTTGCGAATCACTAATGGTGCACATATCGAATGTTTGTAACAAAGTTACTTTAATAAAAGAAACTTTTGAAAATACAGATTCTAAATAATCTTGTTTAAGAATTTTACGTGTGTTATCAAGAATTTTATTAAAAGATAAAATTGTACAGATAATGTTCGGACACACTGGAATTTCTAAAAATCTTGTCAAAACTTGGTATCAGAAAAAACTTAATGGGATTCTCTGTAAAATGGGACAACACTGGAATTTCTACACTTCATGGTTGACTTTTAATAACAGCCAAAAATTGTACAGATAATTCTCGGACACCCTGTATATATATATATATATATATATATATATATATATATATATATATATATACCTTACCTTACAACCTTACAAAGGTTCCACGTGATGATTTCTCATTTCGCGAAGGTCAAGCGTGTCGCCCCTCCTCTCGAGTTGGCCTGGTGAAGTAGTGAGTTGGATTCTTGCGCTCTCCACCTCATATAGCCAGGTACGCCCGGCTCATCGGGGATTGTTCTGAGCCAGGCGTCAAGTCTTCTTTGAAGATTTCCACTGCAACTCCCTTCGTGTTTCTTAGGTCTTTGGGCAGCTGATTAAATAGTTTTGGTCCTCTCACTACAAAACTATTTTCTTTCAGGGTTAAGGATGTTCCCTGTCTCGCCTTCAATTTGGGAATACGACACAGTCTACCGTTTCTACCTTCCACCGTTGTTTGGGGAGTTATGGGATTCAGAGTAAGATTAGGGACTAGTTTCTCCATTATTTTCCAAGTGTAAATAATGGTGTATCTCTCTCTTCTCCTTTCCAGTGAATATAGGTTTAGTTCTCGTAACCTTTCCCAGTAATTTAGTTCTTTGCACCCATTGATCTTGGCTGTGAAACTTCTTTGAATCCCCTCCAGCTGTCTACTGTCTTCTTTTTTATATGGGGATGTTAGGACCGAGCAGTATTCCAGTTTGGGTATTATCAGGGTTTTCAGTAGGGGGATCATTACATTCCTATCCCTTCGTTTAAAAGTTCTCAATATCAGACCCGTTATTCTCTTTGCTCTGTTTACTGCTATCTTATTTTGTGTTTCAAATTTTGCATCATCTGTCATTACAACCCCTAAATCTTTTGCTCTGGAATTTCTCTGGACTTCCTGTCCATTTGGGGTATAATATTCCATGGACTTTAGGTCTTCTCTTTTTCCGTACCGTAATAGCTGAAATTTCTCGGTGTTAAACTTCATATTGTTGTCTTCCATCCACTTGTAAATTTTGTTTATGTTGGTTTGTAGAGATCCTATGTCTTCTGGTTTTCGTATTTTTCTACTGATCTTTGTGTCATCTGCAAAGGATGTTACTGTGCTGTCTCTGGTAACGTCCTCATCTATGTCAGTTAGCATGATTATGAAGAGTAGTGGAGCTAATACCGTTCCTTGTGGTACTGAGCTGAGGACCTCTGATTCTGATGAAGATACTCCTTGTACTGTAACGACTTGCCTCCGCTCACTAAGGAAATTATATATCCATTTCCCTACTTTTCCTGTTATTCCCATATATTTCAGTTTATGTATTATGATTCCATGGTCACACTTGTCGAACGCTTTAGCAAAGTCTGTGTATAGTACATCATAGTTTTCATTACTTTCAAGTGAATCAATAATGTTGTTGTAGTATATATATATATATATATAATAGCCCATTTATGCTTGACAGTATCATTTGTCACTATTAAAGCCATACCCACAAATACACCCACAGTGCTAATTTCTTAGACCTGATTATTATTTTAGATCAGAAGGAACTGTACATACTATATGCTGATTGGGCATGCCTTTTTTCCATGGAAGTGATGAAATATAGTTTTTAGTCTCATAATTATTATTATTAAAAAAGAAATGTCAAAATATTCATGAGTAACAAAACTAAACAAAATTAAGATGTTAGTTTTTCAAAAATATTTCTCATGTCAGTAGGTCTGAAAGGGATAGGGCCCTAGACCTCAATATAAATACAAGCGCAGGTTTGCTTATTAATATAGGGTGAGTGAGTTTTGGTATACTTTTCATTAAAACATTTGTATATTGGTTTCAGATCATCTTGGATAAATCTTAACCTAACTTAGTAAAATTGGACTTAAATAATATCTTACATGACTATGTGTGGTGTATTCAAAAAGTTCCCGGACTGATCCCACAAAAACTTTCTGGGAATACTTATGATCTAATTGATGTTGTCCCCTTCAAAGTAGTCTCCTTGTGCAGCTATACATCGCTCCCAATGGCATTTCTACTTTTGAAAGCATTTGTGGTGGGCTGTATTCCTGACTGCCTTTAGTTCATTTGTTGCATTTTGAATAATTTCTTCCACACTTTGAATTCTTTGACCTTTCAATGCAAATTTAAGTTTGGGGAAAAGAAAAAAGTCTGCCAGAGACAGATCTGGAGAATATGGGGGCTGGGGAATGACTATGACATTGTGCTTCACCGAGTACTGCTGAATTGACATTTCTGTGTGTGTGGGCACATTGTCCTGGTGTAACATCCACAAATTCCACATTCCTGTATTCCAACTTTCAGGCCATTTTCTCTGTACTGCATCTTGCACATGCTTCAGTATTTCCATATGAAACTGTTGGTTAACTGTTTGACCTCTAGGAACAAATTCATAATGAATGAGTGAAGTAATTGAAAAAATTACCAGCATTGCCTTCACATTTGATCGAACTTGTGCTTTTTTTTGGTCTCTGGGACATCTCTCACTTCCATTGCAATGACAGCTGTTTTGTTTCAATGTCATACCCATACTACACCCATATCTCATCACCTGTAATGATGTTTCTGAGAAAATTTTCATCAAGATTGGCATGTTGAAGGAGGTCTTGAGACACACCACCACATTGCTCTTTCTGCTCAGCAGTCAAGAGTCATGGCACAAATTTGGCTGACACAAAACACATCCCCAAATTCTCTGAGTATCATGTGACATGATCCTATTGAAATGTCCATTTCATCTGCAACTTCCCTGCCTGTCAGTCTACAGTTCCCTTTAATCATTTCACAAACACACGCAACAGTGTCATCAATTCTTGAAGTGGAAGGTCATCCCACCCTTGCATCATCCTCCATTGAGGTTTGGCTTTGCTTAAAGCGCTTGTGCCACTCAAAAGTGGTTGTCAGACTTAAGGTGTCATTGCCAAATGCTGTGTTCAGCATTGCATGGGTTTCAGAAGCAGTCTTGCCAAACTTAATGCAAAATTTTATATGCACACATTATTCTTCAATAGTAGCCATTATTCAGATGTATAAAATGTGACAAAACACACAAAATGACTTCACAAAACAGTAAGTATTGAGAGAACAAAATATATCAATGAGCAGTAACCTTCTTTGGACATAGACTGAGTCACACTACGACATGCATCGCATGACATGCGCAGCATAACCAGTTTAGGAACTTTTTGCACACACCTTGTATAAGTTATATTATTGTAATTTAGCAGAAAGCCAATTTAACTGAATTGAAGTGGTTCACTTTCGTGACCAACTCCGCCTGGTTAGACTACTATTAACCCTATAGCATCCAATGGCACTTTACTAAATTGGCTTTGGCTAATACCAGCACTTTTTTTCATAAAGGATCTTCTTGGTTTTAAAGGGTTAATACTGTATTATGATAAGTTAGGTCTGGTTGGTCAGAGTAATGGGCAGAATTGGCTCTTAGGCTAAAGTAACTTGTCCGCTGTAGTTGGACCAGGGTAGAGTTGGGTTCTAGAGCTATGATGACTGTATACCATTTTTATTATATAGTCGTAATAATAATTATTGGCCGTAAATAGGCTAACCTTAGATGTATGAATCAGTTTCACAGTGTGAGAATGTTTAGTGAAAATTTACCAGATCTTGTCATTTTTCAGACCAAAATTTTAATTTTAGGTCTGGTGGAATAATTTTTCCCTTTAATGTTTTAACATCAGCTATAACTATAATACTGTTATTGTCAATTGTGGATTCCTTAATGATTATTACCACATTGGACAAATAGAATTTATAACTGAATAATAGTGTATGGGTAAATGACAACCTATTTTCAGTAATTAATGAATTAATATATAATAAACAGTTGTGTTAAATAGAGTTATGTGGAAGTGATTGGTAAAAAGCCAGTGAAAGATTTGTGAAGTGCAATAACCTTACTAGAGTGACACTTCAAACACAGTGAATACTTTTTCAGGAACCATCATTGGGCTTATCATAAAAGCAAGTTTTTATTTCTAGCTCACTTTTCCACTGAAGCACTCGTCAAATGGAAAACTATTTATCATCTTTAAAAAAAAAAGAATTTTTTTTTCCTTCATAAAATCCACTTGCAATTATATCTTCTTGCACATGCGTGTATTTTCATTATATATATAATATATATATATATATTATATATATATATATATATATATATATAAATATATAAATTCATATTGCTCAATATTTAGAGGTTGCCCTCATTATCTATATTTTGACAATATTGGGCCCAGGGCATGTTACCTGCCTTTGTTCAAAAGTGTCGCTTTCTTGCAGTCTGGGAACTTCTTTTGGTGGTCTGTGACAACTTGAAGGAGGAATTGGAGCTGCTCCTCATCGCTGGTCAGCTTATGTTAAAGTCTTGAATAAGAGCAACTCCTCTCTCTGCTCTGTTGTTGACCACAGCCAGGGACCAGACCAGATTTGTGGCATCTTGGAAGCTTTGGGACTGGGGCCATTCGCCGGGGTCTTGGTGGAGGAAATCATCCGGAAGGGCCAACCTTGAGAAAAGAGCCTTGGAATTTGTAGACACCAGTTGCTCAAGACCCTTTCCATCATCATCCAAGAAGATCCTTGCATCCAGCTTTGGTCTTTTGGGAGGATCTTCTTCTTCCTCACCTTCCATGGCTTCCACCATCAACTGCTTTGTTCCCCAGGACACCCTTTCATCGAAGAGAGACAAACTGACCAGTTCCTCGGAAAGATACCACAGATGGTGTGAGAGCTTCTTGGTGGTTGCCTTGCTGATGGCCTTGTGCGGGTACTTCAACAAGGACTTCATGAGGAGGAAGTTGTTGAGAGGAGCCTGGTGAGGAAGTGGAGCCATTGTTCAGGCTTTCACGTACAGGATGACAGTGAACAAGGCAAGTTCTTTGATGCCCTTCTCTTCCACTGCAGTCAACTTGAACTAGTCCGAAAAAGCCAGATCTTGATGGCGTAGAGGACCTTGGCCATCCAGCAAGCTTGGTGCATTGCTCCAGGAGCACTGAAGTGAATGCCTCACTGTGGGGTTCCCCCAAGGAAGATGATGCAGAGTTCCACGAGTTTCCTGTAATCTTCCCTGGTATGCTCTGTCTGGGACTGGAAGAACTGAAGGAATTCTTCCTTGACCGGGGCAACTGCAGCCTCCACAACAGGATCAGTGAATTTAGGCCGGGCTGAAACTCAAGATAGAATTAATCAGAGTCGTTAACAGTTGGCTTTTGATATAAAAATAAGATTCCTGAAAAAAATAATTGGTGGGCACCAACGTGTGTCCAGCCACCCCCGTTTTTGTAAAAACATCTAATGCTGCACTAGCAAAATCAGGAAAATGGCAATATCTCTTCTTCTGAACATGCTAGAGAGATGGTTTGCATACCAAAAGATGCAGAATTTGATTTAGAACAAATTATTAAGAGTGGTATTTTTTCATGAAACCTTTAGTTTTTGAGTTATTTTAGAAAAACTAATTTTTGGGGCCCATAGACCCCCTTTCGACGGACCTTAGTGACAAAAGAAATTCTAAAATAAGCATGATTTGGCTTTTTGATTACTAACATTGCCCTAAAAGGATGTTGACATGGACATAGTGATCACATGATATGACTTTTCCTTGTTATCTTGCATCCATTATGCTTGATTAAAGAATAGAGGGTGGGGCTGCTTCATGAACTTTTTTTAAATGTAATAAATTGAAAACTTGTTTTTTTTTTCAGGTGCCTTTGTTATAAGTTTCCAACTGCAATTTGTCATTGAATTCAACATTTGCAATATAAAGTATGACTTCTACAAGGAAAACAGTTGCTAAAGTACTTGGTGATGTACGTTTTATGCCAGCAGAACAGTTTCCTTTAGGGAAATTGCCTACGTTGAAGCAAGTTATTGAAAGGTGTTTATGTTTCGGAGACTATAAAACAGATGCTGTACTGAGAGCTACTTCTGAGGAATTGCATAAATTGTGGGTCACATATAATGTTTATCCAATATCAGTAAATGCCATACAGAGCCGACTGAAAACCCAAATAAAGGAATTCAACCGCCTTCTGAAGTATGACAAAAAGAAAAGGGGACCTAAATATCATCAAGATCTGGATGATTTTCTGAAAACTGTAAACGTTTTATTTGACATATATCAACATGATCACAAACTGTTGGCAGATACAGAGAAAAAGCACTCACTAAAAATGACTGAATCTGATTACCAGTTTTATGAGGTAGGTCTGTTGATTGAATTTCAAGTTGTAAATTATTAATTAATGTTAATAATTTGCTACAATTTTTAAAGTTCATTTAATAAGTTAGTAATATCAATAATACACTATTAATGATGTTAATGATAAGTAATATTTTAGTATTTTCTCATTTTTGTAAGAATTTCAATTTACATATATAGAGACCCATAGATAAAAGATACATTATTATAGTGTAATGAAATATAATCACTTTGTAGGACCAGAAAACAACTAGGCATGGTTACTGTACCCTGAAAGAAGTCCCAGAAACAGCCACTGACTTAAAATTCAAATCACGGGTTATTCAATCTCAAAAAGCAAAAGAATCAGTTCCTCCTCATCCTCCTGAACCTATGGACATTCCTGAGTTGACAGATAGCGACAGTTGTAATAATTCATTTGATGCAGACTATGTTCCAGAAGTCTCAACATTACAGAACAGAACTAGATTACGCTCATTAGCTGAAGCATGTGACAGGTATAGTACTGAAAGATAAATCTTTTAATACAGCTTAAAGTGAAATCATTGTGACTAAGAGGGGTCATTCTCTGTCAGATCAACCAAAAAAAATTGAAATTAACACCCTCATCTCTCATATTTTGCTGAAATTTGGTTTATAGGGAGTTTGTGAGCCCTGAATCCATTTCTGAAATTATAAGGTCAATCCGACCAACGGTTCAAGAGATATGACCTCGGGCAATTTGAGGTCACTCGCGAGGTTACTAACATTTGGCGAGCCATAACTTGGGTAATAATTGTCATAATTATATAAAAGTATATATATTTAGAATCAGAAAACGACAAGGAATCCAAATATGCAAGTTTTAGAACTCTAGGTTGAAAAATAAAAAAGTTACACTGTAACCAAAATTTGAGGTCACGATTTGACCTCTGGGGTATCAAATGAGAATTTTTTTTTTAAATGTAAAAAATGAAGGCATAGGCATTGGCTATTAGAATCAGCAAAAAAAAGTTTGTTTATGTTAGTATTTTTCATGTAACTAACATATAAGTGAACACCATATTCATAAGTTGTGCGTCAATTCTACCTATTTTTTCACACTTAAGCTCATAATTTGACCTATAGAAATTAAAATTACATTTTTTATAGATATAAAAAACAAAGTCAGAGTTCTTGACTAATAGAAACAATCATAAAAAGTTTGTTTATGTTGGTACTTTTCATGTAACTAACTTATAAGTGAACACCATATTTATAAATTGCTTGTCATTTCAAGGAATTTTTATATCTTAGCTATCAATTTGACCTCAAGCTCCAAGAATTTAATAAAAATTGTATTTCACTGCTAATCTACACTGGCAATAATAGTTATAATAGTGAAAGGGGAAGACTAAGCTCACATGTAGCCTAAACAAACCTGTTGAAACATGTTGCTACTTGTCTAAGTGCAGAATCAACACAGATAGTTGCAAAATTCCTTGTCTACAGGTTAGTACAGTTCCAGCCAGCACTGTGGGTGGCTGGTGGGTATGGTGTTTTAATGAGCCTCAGAGACTATCAAGGCCTAAAATATTAAGTGTGTATAGCTATATATTTTCTAAAAAATATATATTACCTAATTGTAAATCCTATATCTTTACAGATCAAAATACAATGGTTCGGCACTTGAAATACTGCCAGGACCCTATTCAAAAACACAAGAAACGCATAACAATCAATCTTAGAAAAGTGACTGATGTACTTGTTGAAAAATGTGCTGGAAGAGTGAAAAAAGACTCATTGTTGTGTGTGAACTGCTGGACACTGATAATGAAAAACCCCACTATACTTAGTACCACTGAAAACAACGAGTCTGAGCAGGATTCAAATGAATCATCTACTATCAGTGGCTTGAGTAACATCTCTTCAATTCAAGATCTGGACAATGACAGTGATTGCTTGATAAAGGAAAATCCTTCAACTTCAGTTGAACCAGTTCTAGCATTTCTGGACCAAACACCAGTTAAAAAAAGTAAGTAATAAATTAATATAATAACTTATACTTTACTACAAGGTCTGTTTGATCTACTATATAGCCAATTATATAGCATTTAAGGTACTATAATTAATATTTAATTACTAATATTCAGGTGTGTGAAACCTTTTTTTCTGTTCTTTTCAGAAGGGCTGTCATTAAGCCAGAAAAAGCGCAAGGCTCGTGGTAAGCTATCATCTGCTCAGAAACACCTGAAGGAGAGGCTAGAACTCAGTTATGGTGTTCAAATTACCGAGGAGGTAAGTGATACTTCAAAACCTGAAACTAAATCTGAAAAACATCTAGACAAATTAATGAATGAATTGAAACAGTCATTCCTGGAGAGCAAATGTCACCATCACAAACTACAAATATTGACACACTCACCATACACAATTGAAAAAACAGCTAGTTTCTTTCAAACTACAACATACATGGTGAAAAGAAGCCGTTCACTTAAATCAGAACATGGAATCCTTCCGAAGATTCCACTAATGAGCAAAGGAAAAGTGATATCTGAAGAACACAAAGATATAGTTAGAAGATTCTATGAGTCAGAAGAGGTTAGTCGTATGTGTCCTGGCCAAAAGGATTGCGTGAAAGTTATCAGTGCTGAAGGTGCAATGAAGGTGCAAAAACGATTGGTCCTCGGGAATTTAAGAGAGATGTTTGAACTATATAAAAATGATGAAAAGAATCCCAAAATAGGATTTTCCACATTTGCAAAATTACGGCCATCATATTGTGTGCTTGCCGGTAGTGGTGGGACTCATTCTGTCTGTGTCTGCACATACCATCAAAATCCAAAATTGCAGCTGGCTGCATTGGGAGAAAGAGGTCTTTCATACAAGGATCTTATGGATTACAGTGTCTGCAGTACAGAAAGAGAGACTTGCATGATGCAACTTTGCAATGATTGCCCAAGAAAAGAGGGTGTCCTGGATTTTCTTGAGTTACTTGACAGTGTGAAATCAGCTCCAAATGAAATATCTTACAAGCAATGGGTGACTGTTGACCGTTGTACAATGGTTGATAAGGTGGAGCCACTTCATGAATACTTATCATCCCTAAGCATGAAAATATCCCGCATGGTTCATCATCACTTTGTTGCTCAGCAACAATCACAGTACTTCAAGCAGTTGAAAGAAACACTACCACCTCAGAGCGAGGTAGTTATAGTAGGTGATTTCTCTGAGAATTATTCTTTCATTGTCCAGGATGCTGCCCAAGGGTTTCACTGGGACAATTCACAGTGTACAGTTCACCCTTTTGTCATCTATTATAGATCATCTGCAGACCAGGAACTTAGCCATTTTAGTGTCTGTTTCTTATCTGCATCACTAAAACACAACACTATAATGGTTTACTCATTCATATTGAAGCTTATGACATATGTTAAATTCAGATGCCCACAATTGAAGAAGGTGCACTATTTCTCAGATGGATGTGCTGGCCAATATAAGAACAGATACAACTTCACAAATCTCTGTTACCATGAAGAGGATTTTGGTCTGTCTTGTGAATGGCACTTCTTTGCTACATCCCATGGCAAAAATGCATGTGATGGGATTGGAGGAACAGTGAAAAGAGCTACTGCTCGTGCCAGTTTGCAGAGAACTACAGAGAGGCAAATTCTTACACCAGAACACATGTTTCAGTTTTGTGAAGAAAACTTGAGCAAGAAGATAAATTTTTTCTTTGTAACTACAGCTGATTTGAAAGATGCAGAAGAACGGTTGGAACATCGATTCAAGGATAGTAGGGCTATTCCTGGAACTCAGAAATATCATAGATTTGTTCCCCTAAACAAGGAAGAACTGATGGTGTATCCCATTTCAAGTGGCATTGGAGAAAAGAAAAGAATAGAATAAGGAAAAGTCATTTTACTAATGAACCTGCAATGCTTGGTAACCTAAAATGTGTCAAACCAGGAGAGTATGTTGGCTGCATTTATGACATGCAAGTTTGGTATGGAATTGTGGAGGAATATTGTGAAGAGTTTGATGATTTCACTGTGAACTTTCTACATCCCTCTGGGTCATCAGGATCAAGTGCATATTATTATCCATCAAACAAGGATTCATGTGCAGTGCCAGGACATCATATATTAACTGTAATGAGTTGTCCTACCCTAAGAGGAGGCAGCAGAATTCAATACATTTTTCCACAAAAAGAAATTGATGAGAGCATCGAGCATGCAAAAATTGTATTAGGCTAGCACATGAATCCTCTAAGTAGGTCTTCCCCTTTCACTATTATAACTATTATTGCCAGTGTAGATTAGCAGTGAAATACAATTTTACATTTTTTGCCTTTGTTTTTATATCTATAAAAAAATGTAATTTTAATTTCTATAGGTAAAATTATGAGCTTAAGTGTGAAAAAATAGGTAGAATTGACGCACAACTTATGAATATGGTGTTCACTTATATGTTAGTTACATGAAAAATACTAACATAAACAAACTTTTTTTTGCTGATTCTAATAGCCAATGCCTATGCCTTCATTTTTTACATTTAAAAAAAAAATTCTCATTTGATACCCCAGAGGTCAAATCGTGACCTCAAATTTTGGTTACAGTGTAACTTTTTTATTTTTCAACGTAGAGTTCTAAAACTTGCATATTTGGATTCCTTGTCGTTTTCTGATTCTAAATATATATACTTTTATATAATTGTGACCATTATTACCCAAGTTATGGGTCGCCAAATGTTAGTGACCTCGCAAGTGACCTCAAATTTCCCGAGGTCATATCTCTTGAACCGTTGGTCGGATTGACCTTATAATTTCAGAAATGGATTCAGGGCCCACAAACTCCCTATAAACCAAATTTCAGCAAAATCTGAGAGATGAGGGTGTTAGGCACTGGTTGATCTGACAGAGAATGACCCAGAGATTAAGATTACCAATAAATTATTCATTGACAGTAGATATGTAAATCTACTTTAAATATCCTAACAGATATCAAGTAAGTGATAGAGCAGGAGCGGCTATTGGTTCTGCTACATTGGTGGACTTTGGAGTAATCACCCCAGATAACATACAAAATGTTATTGATAAGTATGTTTTTAATCACTCTAGATATTACATTTCTTAACTTCTGCTATAAGTTCTAAATCACCAGATTTACTATTATTTTTAATTAACGTCAAAATTTCTATTTTGTATTTATATTAATTAGTTTCAAACAGGACACTGACATTTGTATTTTGTATATTTGTATAATGCTAATGCAGTAATGCATGGCCAATATTTTTGAAATACTTTTCAGAAACAAGTTGAGAAGGGAGAGAGCTAAATTGAGAGCTGAAAGGAAGAAGGAAGAAGTGATATTTGAAAAAGTGACTGGCATTGGCTTTGACAGTAGAAAGGATGCTACACTTGCTGTTAACAAAGTAAATGAAAAGTATTATACATCCACAATCCTAGAGGAACATTGTCATTACTGGAGAGCCAGGTAAATGGAAATGATTGTCATACAGTTATAGGCGTTATGCTGTTATATTACTGTACTATAAAGTAATATTTCAGTTACTTAAAAATTTTTCTTTTTAAGTGACAACTGTCCAGTTAACTTTATTCCTTCCTTTTTCATTTTTATTTAATTGTAAAATTAATTACATTTATTTTCAGATGATTTCTACCTCGACCATTTTACCCCGGAGAGTGGCAAAGGCATTGACATTGCTCATGGCATTTATAAGATCATTAAAGGGACAGAACTTGAGGCCAAATTAAACTTAGTTAAAGCAGATGGGACAAATACTAACACAGGACATATGCATGGGTCAATCAGATATTTGGAAATGTTTTTAGGGCAACCTCTTCAGTGGGATATTTGTCTTCTGCATCTAAATGAATTGCCACTTAGACACATCTTCATAACTTTAGATGGGACAACAAAAAGTCCAGACAAATTTTCTGGCCCTATTGGTTCTCAGCTCAATGGGGATGTGTCAGAATGGAATGTTGTGGACTTCAAATCTATACCTTATCCTGCATTTGTGCTTCTACCAAATGAGGTGGTCAATAATTTATCAACAGACCAATACTATGGATACTGCATCTGCTGGGCAATTATTACTGGTGAAGTGGATGAAGACCTTGCACTCTTAGAAGTTGGCCTGCTAAATCACTCTCGATGGCTCACCTTAGCCTGTAGAATTCTTCGCTTTTATGTTTCACAAAAAAGACCCAGTAAGAACCTCAAAATCATAGTAGAATTCATCTTCAAAGTATACTTTCACAGTTGGTTCAATATCAAGGCTAATAAGAGGCTAAGTGATGGGTCAAGAAACCTATTCAATATGATCCAAAGAGTAAATAAATTCCCTGACAGGAAAATTAGAGAAATTTGTTATGACGTATTAAACAATAACGGCTATTTTGCTCATGGTAAAAATATTTTAGTTGGAATGCTGGCTGATGAAGAGGTGAGGAGGTGTGCTGTCAATGAAGTTGTGTGTCTGAGGGGAGTTATAGAGGATTTTGATGATGAATCTGGTGGTAGCAATGATTTTGCAGGTGGAATAATTGAAAGTGATGATGAGAATGAAGAGGATCATGAAGGTGGTACTGATGAATATCCTGCTATAGATGAGAATGTTAGGGTCTTTAGAAAGCCAATCATCAATTTCAAAGCTTCTGCATACCACAAGCTGTCTGCTATGTCCCAATGGGAAACTGTTCCACCTGTATTAAAAGAATTCAGTAATGATGAACTGCGTGATATCATTAATACCGCATTGAAACTGGATCACGAGTGCCACAGTCAGAATGTTAAAAGGCACATCAAGCTTGTCACTGAAGCATCCTTGGCTGTTGTAGGTCATGAGCGTAGAGATGGTCTTATTAGAAACAAAATTAGATCACGTAAATTAATGAAAGATTTTGTGTCTAAAAAATATTTTAAGTTCTAGATTATTATTTATCATGCTAAAATATGACAAAATGACAATTTGTTAATTGTATAATTTAATGTTTGGCATTTTGGAAAGTCAAAAAGCATTTTCAATGAATTTAAAATGGCTGATTTTGATTGATTTTGATTGCTGATTGAAAACCACTAATACATGTCAATTTGCAGCTTGAGAATGTTTTATTGTGTTGACATTCAGTTGAAAGGGGGTCTATGGGCCCAAAAAATTAGTTTTTCTAAAATAACTCAAAAACTAAAGGTTTTATGAAAAAATACCACTCTTAATAATTTGTTCTAAATCAAATTCTGCATCTTTTGGTATGCAAACCATCTCTCTAGCATGTTCAGAAGAAGAGATATTGCCATTTTCCTGATTTTGCTAGTGTGGCAGATGTTTTTACAAAAATGGGGGTGGCTGGACACTCGTTGGTGGCCACCAATTATTTTTTCAGGAATCTTATTTTTATATCAAAAGCCAACTGTTAGTCACTCTGATAAATTAAAATCAAACAAAAATTATAGTTTCAGCCCAGCCTAAATTCAGTGATCGCAGGCTTGAAATCCTTCTGGTTGATGAAAGACCACTTCTCCCGAAACCGATTGAAGAGCTGGATATCTGGTCCTGTTGATGGAACTCTCAGTGCGGCCTCGAAAGCCACTCCAATCACCAGTTTCAAGATGTGGTGATGACAAGCAAGGTAGAGATCTCTTCCCAGCTTCTGTTCAATCAGGCAGCAGGCTCTGGAGCGATGTCCTGTGCGCATTGCCGATCCTGGTCTTGTTTTTTTCAGCCCTTTCCACTCGTCAAAGGTCCGTTTGAGTTTGGTAATGCAGTGCTGTTCAGCCGGAGTGGGAATGCTTGCCAAATGCCAAAATTCCATTACAGCCCTGATGGTGTTGTGACTTGCCTCACGGACAGGCTGCTTCTTCTCCACGTGAAGGAAGAGGAAATGTCCAAAGGCCTGACCAATGGAAAGAAGCTTCCTTCCCCTGATTTCTTCAACAAAATAAATACCAAGATAATGCCTCTGTCGCGTATCCATCATGTATCAATCCTGCAAATGAGTAATTGGTACGAGTACAGTCGACCCTTGACTTACGTAATTAATCCATTCCGAGATGAGTTACTTAACTCGAAAATGATGCAAGTCGAACCCCAAAATACTGTACATGTAAATCGGGTAATCCGTTCCAGGACCCCAAAAAAGTATTGAAAATAATAATAAAATTAAATTTTTTGATAAAAACAATGTATATAAACAGAATTATAATGGTAATTAATAATTATTATTAAGAAACACCATCTGTAAAAGAAACTAAAAATTAATTTAGACTTACACTGGAGAGAGAGTTGAATGGTTTGGAGGGTTAGTGATGGTGAAATACCTGGCATCCTGCCAGTGAGTGGTTACACACTGCGTTTGTGATTATGCAACACAAAATAATTATGTAAGACGAATCAATTACAGTCAATGGGGGGCTTCTCGTAACTCGAAATTACGTAAGACGGTAGTGACGTAAGTCGAGGGTCGACTGTAATTGGTATGAATATACCAGAAGTCTAATAGAAGGAAAACTTTGACGTGCCAGGGTGACCTCTAAATATTTCTCAAAAACCGTCATATTTCGCATAGTGCAGTTAGATGAGTACCGGAACAAATTGAGTGGGTGAGAGGATACAAAATCGACACTTCAGTTTTAAGGGCCACCCTAATATATATATATAGACTACATCATGGCCAATGTTGTAACACTGCTTCCTGTTGATCAGCGAAGTTAAGTGACATTGAGTCTGGTTAGTAGTTGGATGGGAGACTGTCCTCCACGTCCAGATTATGTAGCAACCCGTGGTTCGGATCCCATGTAAAGTTGTAGGTCCCCTCCGTCATATGACCTTAGATGTTGTGAAGGAGTTTAAACAACCCCAATAAAAAATATATATATATATCAGGTCATCCCATAAGTCATGTCATTTTTTTTTACGATAGATTAAGTTTAAACTAGTCCTACTTGGTTTAACCATAAATTTTCTGAAGGTTATATCTAAGAGATGGTCTATCGTGTTTCACTACATACTTTACAGACCTTGACCATTGAAGACGTGTGTTTTGCTTTATGTGAACCCCTCATAAACATGGTGGTATCAGAAGAGCATATCAGGCATATAATGCTTTACGAGTTCAAAAAAGGGAATACTGTAGTGCTACTGAAGCAACGCGAAACATTCAGGACATTTATGGCAATGATATTCTGCATGTGAGAAAATGTCAACGATGGTTTCAAAAGTTTAGCAATGGTGACTGCTGTTTGACAGATGCAGCATGCTCTGGACACCCTGCTGAGTTTGATGATGACCTGCTGTTAGCTGCATTTGAAGAAGACTGTTCAACAACTGTTGAAGAATTGGCCCAGAAACTCAATTCATCCCCATCCACCATCCATTGACATTTGCAACAACTCGGGAAAGTGCCTAAGTTAGGAAAATGGGTGCCACATGAATTGTCAGTCGACAATCTGAGGGTGCGGGTAAACATTAGCACAGCTCTTCATTCCTGGGAACTTCAAGATCTGTTTTTGCACCGTTTAGTGACTGGTGATGGAAAGTGGATACTGTACCAGAATGTTAAGCGCCATCGACAGTGGGTTTGTGCTGGAGAACCAGCGACACCACAGCCAAAACCAAATCTTCACCCTTGGAAAGTGTTGCTTAGTGTTTGGTGGGATAAAGGTGGTGTAATACACTTTGAAACCTTACCACACAACCAAACAATCACTGCTCAAGTCTACTGTCAACAACTGGATTGATTGAACACTGCACTAAAAGAAAGACCTTCTTTGGTTAATCGGAAAGGAATCGTGTTCCACCATGACAACGCACGTCCTCATACTGCTCAAATCACTTCTGCAAAAATTGAGGGGCTTGGGTGGGAAAAACATCCACATCCTCCATATTCTCCAGACCTTGCGCCTTCAGATTATCATCTCTTCAGGAGTCTGTAAAACTCTCTTGATGAGAAACTGTATACTTCTTTAGATGACCTGCACACCAGCCTTTGTACGTTTTTTGCCTCAAAACTGCCTGAATTTTATAAACATGGCATTGAAAAGCTTGTAGGACATTGGCAGAGTGTCATTCATTCCGATGGAACATATACAGTGCCCGCGAAAAGTATCCGATCACCCTTGAAATTTGTATTTTTTACATAAAAAACAATGTTCAAATGTATACTAACCTTATATTAGTATTTTGTCATCTGTCCTTTGGTTTGGATGACTTGTTCTAGACGTTTTGGCATGGATTTAATCAAGTTTTGACAAACTTCCACTGATATTTCCTTGCACCATACCTTTTTGATGGCCTCTTGTAATTTTTCGACTGAGCCAGTGTCGTGGCATTCAACCTTATTTTTTATTATTAGCCACAGATTTTCTATCGGATTGAGATCTGGACTATTACCAGGCCAATCCAAAATATCAAATTTATTGTCAGTAATCCATTTTGTCACTATTTTGGCCCTGTGACATGGTGCACCATCATGCATGTATGTTTTTGTCCTTTGGATTGCCATTGCCATTGGAAGTTTATCCTGTAGCATTGCTAAATACCGTGCACCATTCATAGTTGTGTTCTTCGGAAGAAAATATAAGTTTCCACGCCCATAGTAACCGAAACAACCCCAAACCATCACACTTGGAGGGTGTTTCATTGTCTTTAGGGTGTATTTAGGGTCCATCCTATTTGAGCCAATAGGCCGGCGAACCTTTTTTGGACAACTTCTGAATGTCAAAAATGTCGACTCATCGCTAAATAAAACCTTCTTCCAGTCATCAACAGTCCAATGAATGCATTTTTTACAAAATGCGACACGTTTTTTACGCATTTTTTCATTAATGAACGGTTTCTTAGCAGCATGGCGAGATGGTAATCCGAGTTCTTTTTGGAGCCGCTCCTGGATAGTTCGTTCAGAAACACCAGATAACAAATTATTCATATTAAATTTTATTTCTTTCGCAGTTATTGTTGGGTTTTTCAATACTAAACGTTTCATAAGTTTGTCTGTTCGCGAATTTGTTTTTCTCGGTCTGCCAGATCGTTTTTTAGGGACTGGCGTGGTTAGGCCACCATTGTTCTTAGCCCGTGAAACCCATAAATTAACGGTACTTTGGGCTATGTTTAATTCCTTAGCTATCTGTCTCTGTGATTTCCCCATGCATGCAAAGCAACAATAGCACCTCGACAATCACTCTTAAGTTGTTTTTTAGCACACATTATATATAAATTTTATTTACACCACTTTCTGTAAAAAAAAAAAAAAATATCAAGAAATTTACACAAACAGTGAAATCTGACAAATTTGAGACACAGCCACCCGCAACGAAGGCTACCAGAACACTAATTTGAGAATGCGTTGGATAGCTCTCATATCAGCGAGCAACCTCAAAGTTACCAGATGTCGCTAGAACAAATAGAAAGTGAATTATGTGTCTCTGAATATCAAGGGAAAATATTGTATTTTCTTGAGTGATCGGATACTTTTCGCGGGCACTGTATACTAGATTAAAAAGTTTCAGTTGAGTTTTTTTTTGTCCTTCAAATTCCGATCTAAAAAACGATATTACTTATGGGATGACTTGATATATATATATACACACACACACACACACACACACACACACACACACACACAAAATGACTTTTTCCAGAAAATAGGGTAAATTGAATTTTTTTTAGGGGATTCTAGTAACAGTACCTGGCAACTCTGGTTGGAGTATCATTTAGGCCCTAAATGAATATCTTTATTAGATATATGGTACTTGAACCTTGATGCAGTTATAATTATGAATAAATCACACACTAATCAAGGAAGAAAACTTGATACTATTTGGCTAAAATATGACAGAATTACTGTACCTGGAATAAAGGGGTGCAGAGCA
Organism: Bathynomus jamesi; assembly: GCA_023014485.1. Lineage (NCBI taxonomy): Eukaryota > Metazoa > Arthropoda > Malacostraca > Isopoda > Cirolanidae > Bathynomus > Bathynomus jamesi. The sequence goes on along the minus strand of JAJOZX010001015.1, from coordinate 144,440 downwards.
ATATGTAAAGGATGCCAAAAAAGAAATGGAAGGACAAGTAAAATGAGATGTGTTTGATTCTGTAATTGCGAGAAAAGTTGCTGATATCCAGATTAAAAGAAATGTGGAAGATCTTTTGAATATACTCAAGCCCGTCTCAGTATCATTAGATAAATTGCGAAGTGAACAGTGCAAAATAAGTGATACAGTGGAAATCCTAAAGCACCCAAAGGAGCAATTACATTTTCTACCAAATGATAAAATAAAAACAATAAAAGATACAATCAAGCGGTTAATGAGGTTCATTTTCTGTCTAATCTACTTGACCCATAGTATCATGGAATTCGCCTCACGGAGGAAGAGTAGGAGGCAATGAAATTAGCGGAAGAAGAGTTCACAGTGTTACTTTCCATTCTCTTTAAAATTAAATCCGAGTCTTCCCCTTTCAATAAATCCTATCTTTACAGTGAATTAGTACTGAAGAATGTAACCCCGCTAGCATGGTGGAGATCTATCGGGGAACTGTCTGAAGATGCGCGGAACAATGTCTCATTGTTCATGACTGCAGTATCATCTAGTGCCACAGTTGAAAGAATCTTCTCCACTTTTGGACTGGTACAGTCCAAATTAAGAAATAAATTAGGAGTTGATAAAGCTTCTAAACTCGTATTTATTTATAAATGCTTTAACAAATAATTTGAAATAAATTTAGAGGCTGCATCTATAAACTTAAAGGCCAAAGAGCAATAGTTTTTCCCTTTTTGTTTATTTTGCTATTCGGTAGGTACTGTACCATATACAGCAAGGCCTCGATTAGTACGAGTTTGAATAGTACGAAATTTGATTTATTATGAATTATAAAATACCAGACCTTATTTAATACGAGCCAAAATTTGGTTAGTACGAGTTTTTATTCCAAACTCATCAAATTGCGCCAAAAATTACACGTGGGTTATCAATGACTCACACTGCCAAACACTCACTCAAACACGACATCTTTATTGCAGCCCATGGACCAAGGAATCATTGCAACATTTAAAGCCTACTACCTAAGAAGAACTTTTGCACAGGGAATTACTCTAACAACAGGCAACAATGCAATTTCTTTAATTGACTTCTGGAAAAAATATAGCATCAAAGATGCAATTGAAAATATTTACCATGCTTGGGAAGAATTAACTGCAAGCAATATGCGTGCAGTGTGGAAACACATTTTGCCTCATTGCGCAAATAATTTTGATGGCCTTCCCTCTCGAGTGCAATCTGTTGTTGAAGAAATAACAGACATTGGAAGATGGCTTGGTTTTAATGAATTGGACACTACAAATGTCTGTGAATTGCTTGATTCACACTCGGAAGAAATGACTGATGGAGACCTTCTTAATTTAGATCAACAGCATGCGTTTGAAGAAGCTGACAATGATGATGAAGAAGTAGATAATGCGCAAATGAAGGAGTTCACCATCAAAGAATATGAACAAATATTTCAAACTCTGGAAGCTTTAAAACAAGAAGTTATAGATGCTGACCCCAATGTCGATCAAAGCATGCAAGTCCGCCGAGATATGGCTAAAGTTTTCAACAACTACGAGCGCATGTATGAAGATTTAAAGAAAAAGAAGACGGTTCAGTGTACCCTGCTAAAATATTTTTAAAAAATGTAATAATGTTTTTTTTTGCTTAGTTTATAATAAACTTGAATCAGATACATTTTTATTATCCTTGCATTCTTTTGGTAATATATTACGTTAATAAATGGATAAAAAACTTGTGCTTAAAAATTTTTATTTCATATTTTCATTGGGGTGGGACCAATTATCATACTTTGTTATAATAGCTTCGAATAGTACGAATTCATTTAATACGATGGTTCAGTGGGATTCATTACTCGTACTAATCGAGGCGCTGCTGTATTAAAGGATTTTTATTTTTTTAATATTTATTTATATGCACAAAGTCATAAGCCAAATATTTATTTTTTTAGTTGTTTATGGTTAGGCTATTCATTTCTCTGCTTTCTTTTTTTATATTTTTCAGCAATTAAATTATATAAGAAATACTAAGTTTTCAATTTGCTCCAAGTTTTATATAATATATATATATATATATATAGGGTGAACCAAATGTAGGTGGACAGTAAATGATAACGTTTATTTTGAGAATACATATTTAATTTTTTTGTATACTATAATACAAAATAAAATTTAAATAAATTTAGTTATAATATTTAATATAATAAAACACAAACACCATAGTTATAATGAACACCATAGTTATAATATAATATAACACAAACCGTATTCAACCTACTGTCCACCTACTTTTGGTTCACCGTGTGTGTATATATTATATATATATATATATATATATATTAGGGTGGTCCTCAAAATCGAAAGTTAGAATTATTCAGCTCCCAGGGCCTCAATCTGTGAGGTTACCCATAAAAACACTGTGGTTAAAATTTCATTGAGAAATAATAATATTTACCCTGTGCTCATGAAGGTTGAAGTTTATAGGGTATACCAGCCTCCGGGTCCCCCCCATTCAAGGGTATTAGCCGCTAAGGGGCCGGGGTCTCATGGGTGCTGACGCCACTCATTGTCGCCCGGTTCGCAGCGTGGCCTTCCGAGCGTCCGGGAATTTCTTCTGGTGCTCTGCAACACCCAGGAGCATGTACTGCAGCTGGTCCTCCTTCTTCGTGTGGCGCCTGTTGTATTCTTGTGCCAATGCCACGGCCCACTCGGCATGGTCGTTGGTCACGGACAGGTTCCGGACCACCTCGGCAGCCGCTTGGAATTGCTCGCTGTCCAGCCATTTCGACACATCCTGTTCCAGGAATCTACGTCGCAATTGGAGTCGGTCGAAGAACTGGCGAGTCCTCCCCGTCACGAATGTCTCTAATGACTGACAGGGAAGAGCATGCCAGGACCGCTCTCTTGGGCGGGTCGTCCTCCTCCGGTGGCTCCTCCAACATCGCAGCAGTCATCGCCTTCTTCGTTTCCGGAGGAACATCGTCGTCGAAGAGAGCCAGGGCCACCAACTCCTCGGACAAGTACCACAGGTGGTTGGCGAATTTCGACTTGGCTGCTTTCGCCACCTCCTTGTCTTCGTATTTTTCCAGAGCCTGGAGGAGCCAGAGATCTCTCAGGGGGGCCTTCGCCGCGTTCGGGGCCTCCGTCCACGCTTTTGTGTAGAACTTCACGGCGAACACGCTCAGGCGCCGAACTCCGGCCTCTTCCTTGGCTGTGAGCCGTAACTGCCGCCGGAACATCCATACCTTCAGGGCGTACAACACCTTCGACATCCAGCGGGCCTGGTGCATCGCACTGGGCGCTCGGAACCGAATCCCACGGGGGGGGCACTCCGCCGAGGAAGATGATGGTGAGTTCCAAGAACTCCAAATAATCATCCCGGGGGTGACCTTTCTGCAAGGCCTTCTTGCAGAACTCGATGATGGAGTCTGCATCCTCCTCGACGATTTGACGAGCGTTGGCATCACTCATGACGTGGTCGTAATCTTCTTGGTTCACAAACTCCCATTGCGCCTTGAATCGCTTGAAGAGCTGAACCTCGGGTGCCAACGACGGTCCAAGGACTTCCGTGAAAACCGCACTGACAAGAAGCTCCAGGACATGGTGACGACATGCCAGATAGAGGCGGCTTCTCCCAAGTTCCTGCTCGATCAGCATGCATGCACCTGTGTTCTTTCCCGTGTTTGAAGCCGTAGTGTCGATCGAGAGGGCACCAACTTTGTCATTCAATCCCCAGTCTCGCAGAGCTTCCACCACAGCTTTGCCACAGTTTGCACCAGTACCGGAACCGAGCTTGGCGACCTGGAGGAGCTGCACCTCGCCGCCACAAGAGACCAGGATCGGGAGCCGATCAACCTGTCCCTTGGACGTCAGATCCGCCATCAGCTTCCCATCCCAGTGAACGAGCGCAGCTTCTCGATGGAAGAGCTCCTTGAGCTGAGCGGCAACTTGTTGGCGTTGCGCCATCCTCTGGCGCCGTATGGACGACCGGTTGATGTTCAACTCATCAATGTTGTGGCCAAGGGACCGAACCGTCTCACCGAGCACGTAAACGGCGTAGCGGTCGGTCAGCTTCGTGCGGTCCAAGCTAGCCGCCAGTGCCGGTGAAATGATATTCGCCGGCCGACTGCGCTTGGGTGGGCTGCAACCTCCGACAGCGCCACGGGTGGGAGAGTCGCTGGGGGGTGAAGAGCTCGAGCTGGAAGAGGCCAATTCTGCTGTTTGAGAAGTAGTGGCCATTTCTTCAGTCGCACGGCGCCGACGGCGTTGTTCAGCCTCCCTCCGCTGCGCAACATTGCGCTCTGTGCGAGCCAGGACCACATCAGCTCCTCCCATGGTCCCCCTGCGGCCGGGTTCTCATTGGGCGATCAGGAAGGCCTTGTCCTCCTCGATGTTCATCATGTTCAGTGCGTCAGCTGGGCGACATCGAAGAGGTTGCAGAACATCTGCTGGAAGGAGGCTTCCCGTGCAATCTGGGCATCTGAGCGTCGATTCTTGTTCTTGAGAAGCTTGTATTCGCCATACAACTTCTCTAGCTTCTCAGTGATGTGGTCTCGTCTCGTCGTTGGAATCCGCGCTTTCGTCCACAAGATAAGCACTTCATCAGCAACGGCCGTGACAGCCTCCCTCGTCGTCGTTGCCGCCTTCGTGCTCAGCTTGTGCAGAGTCAGGCCGAGGACGTCGCCGATGGACGGCAGCTTGCTCCCCGTGAGTGCAGAGACTGGCGTCACAAGGAAGTCTTTTGAACGTGTACTGGCCATTTCACCAAAATAACACCTGGGGAAGATACATTGGAAACGTTTAATACCAATTCTAAAGGCAAGCCAAAAAAAAACACTAATCTGTCAACGGTGAGAGCAACACCACACACAATCCGACCCTCTCAGCAAGGCGTGTCAACGGCCCACATAGGGGCATAACTTCAACCTTCTTGAGCACAAGGTAAATATTATTATTTCTCAATGACATTTTAACCACAGTGTTTTTATGCATAACCTCACAGATTGAGACCCTGGGAGCAAGAGAAATATACGTTTGAAAATACCCCCCCTATGCTTGAGGACCACCCTAATATATATATATATATATATATATATATTAAAAAAAAAAAAATTTTTTTTTTTTTAGGTTTTTATTAAAAAACCAATGGTTTTTGGTTTTACCAACCTTGCATCAAAACATATTCACTGATGAACATGCCATACCTATATCTTAGCATGCGGTCTCATAATGTTTATTTCTGGGTAAAAGAAGCTCCCATTTCTTTGAAGAAATAGCACAACACCCTCCCCATGTTATGATGTGGTCTGGTGTAACCTGTGAATTGATTGTTGGTCCATATTTTTTTGATGGGTGTGTGACTAGTCAAAGTTATCTGGAGATGTCTTGTTGGTCAATTCCTGAACTTGAGAAAGTGGGTCTCGTAAACAGTGTTATTTTACCACTTCATTGCGAGTAATTTCCTCAATGACCAATTTCCAGTGTGGATTGGGCAAGGATGATCTCTGAACTGACCTCTCAGAAGTCCTGACCTCACAACTTGTGATAACTGGTTGTGGTATTGTGAAGAACAAACTTAGTCACTTCTGCATGCACTCTGTTGAAGAGTTGAAAATAGAAATTCTTCACACATTTTCAGCCATTACACCCAAAATACTTTGAAAAGTTTCGTAGTACACTTGATATTGAATGCAACTATGCATTGATTATGATGGTACCGTATCCATAGAGATCAGTTGAATGTATAAGCAGCAAGGTATTTTTTTATTTAATTCCAATTTCGTTTGTAATGTTTTCTCTTCTTTTTGGTTTAAATAAAATATTTCAAAAGTTAAAGCTCATTCTTTTATCAACCATTCCATACAACCCAATTGTGACTTTTGGCCATCCTTGTACAGGTTAGGACTTGCAGAAAATATTCCCTTCATACTACTACAGGCCTTGCAGAAAATATTCCCTTCATACTACTACAGGCCTTGCAGAAAATATTCCCTTCATACTACTACAGGCTTTGCAGAAAATATTCCCTTCATACTACTACAGGCTTTGCAGAAAATATTCCCTTCATACTACTACAGGCTTTGCAGAAAATATTCCCTTCATACTACTACAGGCCTTGCAGAAAATATTCCCTTCATACTACTACAGGCCTTGCAGAAAATATTCCCTTCATACTACCTGATGTAAAGACACTTAAAATTTTTTACCCAAAAGACTTTAAGTTTGGTAGACTCTGACACTGACTGTATTTGAAGATGTGTAATGAATTTCCAAATTAAGTGAAGGTGATCATAGTGTAGGAACCACTTGGTTATTAAATATGTTGGTTTAGTTGTAATTGAAGTGCCTGACCTGATTTTTCTATAGCTACTGATATCATATTTACTTAAAATTTACTTTCCCATATTGAATTTAGTTATTAGTGTATTGTAAATTTTCAATTTGGTTTAAATTTTAATGAATACGATTGTTCACTATTTTCTTTGGACATGAACAATGGTTAAGGCTATCAGTAAGGTAGCATAATATTTATATAAATATGATTTATAATAATTAATTGGGTATCTGGTAGGAAGTGTTGGGTGTGTTTAAAGTAAAATGAGTAAAGAGAGAAATTCAATTTTAATTATATTAATGCGAGTGAACAGGGACGAGTAATACATTACATTTATTACACGAGACTGGGATGCACTAGCAAACAGTTCAAGAGTTTAATACAGATGACATAATTGTTGTTTGAGTTAAAAATGAGTTCAAACTTGTTTAAGCCAGTTCAAATCAGATTTCTCTTCACTCGCATTAATTTATATGTACACACACCCTGTTTTTATATTAATAATAATTAGGAGAATGATTGATACATAAATAGTACCTATATTACTTTGCATTAAAAGGACTTGCTTTGAAGTTTTTATTCACCAACCTTAGATTGAAGGGAACTGTTATATTAGTTGGATTAGAGAGAGGTGCCATTCTAATTATTATTAAATTGCATATTTGTAAAGCTTTTGGAAAATGTAGTCAGTGCGGGATTTTTTGAAGTGTTTTTCCCCTCAATGCAATATAATGGCATAAGGAAATTTGGTGGATATATAAGGACTTAGAACCCCCCCCACACACACACTTTTTCCCCAAAATATAGGCCTACTTATTTTAGAATAAAGTAGTCCAAGAGTACATGAAATTGCAAAGGTACCATTTCAATTATTACGTGTGCTTTTGAGAGCTTTATTACACTGTGTGTGTGTGCGTGTGTGTGTGTGCCACAAAGTTATTTTGTATTTTTAATGTATAAAAAATTAGCAAGTTAGTAACTTGGAAACAGTAATACTGCCAAAGAACTAATTTGGGTAACATTCTCCATTTAGGGCCTGAATGATAAATTGTATTTTTTGGAAGGTTCATAATACACCATGATGTTATATACATTGTTCATAGTAGCAAATGGTAGTGTGTGTGTGTATATATATTAATAATTATAAACTCTTGTTATGGTAAGCCTATCAGGAATCATTTCATTGAATATTATCATCAGTACAAGAGACCAAAAGTCCTTGGTGGGTTTCTTGTAGTTTATTGACCTCACTTTATCTTTTTCCATATTTTTTTAGTCATTGATGAGGACTTGGTAGTTGGTCAGAAGTACTTTTACTATTGTTTTGTTTTTTATTTTTAATCTTCTAGTTGCAGAAGTTTCAATTTCTTTGAGTTATCACCATTACTATATTTTTATGAGGTACATGAATATTTTAACTGTTACATGTGTAACAAGAATATTTTTAGAGTTTACTATTGCCAATTTTAAAAAAAAAATCATATCCCAAAATGCAGTTTTCCTTTAAGTAGGCATAGGATAAATGTATGATAAATGCACTAATTTTAGGGCTCCTTGTAAGAAAATTTTTGCTTCTGAAAACATCAACTTGGCATTAACATCTCCAGACTGGAATGATTCCAAAGTCAGTAAGTGGACCTCCATAGAAACTAATTGGTGATTCTTGTTTTATATGATTGAAGTTATGTATTAGTTAATTTTATGATGTATGCATGCATTTATGTTAATTTTATAGCTCTTTTGAAGAAGCATACTGCAAATTGTTTTACTGTTGAAATTGTTTATCATAAGCATAAGGAATTAATTAGTGATTGTTTTTGCATCATGAGTATTTGGTGTATTTTTCTATGTGCATCAGTGTTTACGTGCTTCAGCAATAAATATTTTGTAATTAGGCCCCAATCATAACTACATCTTATTCACAGTTTTGAAAGTGTACTTCTTCCAAAATGAACAGGTGGATTGGTAGATGCTACTATGGCCTAAGAGTTGAAACTCCTTAACCCTAGAATGCGTAACCCAGATAAATATAACACCTGGCAGGCCTCAGAGGCCTGGGTTATGCATTCTAGGGTTAAAATTTATTGGTATACAAGAGGTACCGATATTAGTAGAATTGATTAATGAATGCATTTCGTGTTGCATACTTAGGCTGTACTGTAGGTATTGAATTTTGTAACATTTGTGAAGATTTATGAACTTCCTCCGAAAGATTTGGTATAATTATTATTTGCTATATGTATTAGTTTTAATGTTGTACTTTTAAAATTTTTGCAGTTTCTTGGTAAGTTTACTGATTTAAAAAAGTGGTGTGAAATTCAATACATCAATGTGACATCATTACTCAGAAGTAGCATCCATGTTTCATTTTTGCCTTCATCAGCCAAACTTAAGAAGCTACAGGGTGATGAAAATTTTTGGCCAAAGCTGCATATGCCATAATTAGTTTTACTGGTGCTTTCTTTCAAAGTCAGTGCAGGAAGAAGAACCCTTTTGATATAAATTTTATCATTTAAAACTGACAGTGACATAAGTGAAGGCACAAAAAGATGTATAGATTCTAAGGTAATGTGACTCTTTTGGCCAAAAGAGTTGCATCACCCTAGAACTCTAAGTTTGGACGATGAAGTCAAAATGAAATGTGCATGCTACTTAATGATGTGTCAGTGATTTATTGAATTTCATATCGCTCTAGTTTTTTCATGCAGGAAGAAGGGGTCCAGGGGCAAGCATCTACAAACACACACCCTGATAGAAGAAAAGAACCAAAATCAAGGTCCAGAGTTTTTGAGATGCTTAATGGGGAAAGATGGATTGAGGAAGGTTGTTTCAGAATTCACCAATTGAGTATATGAAACATTGAGAATACTGATTAACCTTTGCTTTAGAGAGTTGGACAGAAAAGTGATGAGAATGTATTGAATGGTACTGCATGCTCTCCTTAAAGGAGGAGGCATGCAGTTAGAGAGTTCAGAAGAGCAGTGTCCATTATAATAGTGACAGTAAAAAGAGTGAGGCAACATAGCAATGAAACAAGAGGAATTGAAGACAGTCAGTAAGAGGTGGGGAATTCAGATGAAAAGCCTTTTATTCCACCTGGTCAGGTAGAGCTGTGTGTGTTTGAGCCACTCCACACATGAGAAGCATACTCCATTCAGGGGTGGACAAGGCTCTTGTGTAGAGGCAGTAACTGAGTGGAGGTGAAGAAACTGTGGAGCTGGTATAGCATGTTTAACCTCTTAGAAGCTGTTTTAGAAAGTATAGATGATCTTTCTGGGAAAAAAGGAAACACCAAGAATGTTAAGAGAAGAGGAAGGATCGAGTTGTATATTGTTGAAGATAAGGGGATAGTCATGTGGAAGATTTTGATGAATATACATACGAAGGAACTGGGGGTTTGAGGCATTGTAAGTCGCAGGGTTTTCTTTGCCCTAATTAGAAATAAAAAGATCAGAGGTTAGGTGTGTCATAGCCTTCTCACATGAAGCATGGAGTGACTTACCAAGAAACTGCAAAAATTTAAAGTATAACATTATTAAATACTATCATACCTCTTTTAATGGACAAGATACGTTCTTGAGGCTAGGCTTATCTGCTAAGCAAAAAGTCTCTTAATAGAGGTCATTATAACATGGTGCTTATGGAGATGGGTTCTTAATAGTGAAATCAATCAAAATGATAAATAAATGCCTTTAAATACTATTATTTTCCTACAAAATTACTAAATGATGATTAAAAGTGCCAAAATAGGTCTTAAACATTAGAAAAAGTTGGTTGGTTAGAAATACGTATGTGATTTTCCACTGCCATCTCCGTACGAAAGTAAACATTAAGCAGTAAGCAAATGGCTCCAGCACGATAATAATAAAATGACAAAAATGGCTACTGCAATCAGTATAGGTGACAATGCTTAACTTTTTACAATTCAAATAAAGACTTTAACATCAATAATAAATGAAACTAAATTTAATAACACTCACCAGTTAATTTTTTTGGAGCTTGCTGTGTGGTTCATGGTTGAAAAAGAAAATGATGGAAACTTGTCTTTTCTGGATCTAAAAATTTGGAGATGCTTTAATCAGTTCAAATTCAAAGTTTATCATAAGCCCATTAATAATAACTCTTGTGTGCATTTTTATTCTGACCATCATCCCTCAATTAAATCTTCTATTTTCTCTGCTGTGTTTCTTAGAACATTGAGAATTGTCAGTCCTGAATTTTTAGATTCTGAGTTATGCAATATCATGAATATTGGTACAAAATTGCTATCCTATTTCATTTTTAGATAACTGCCTTAGGAAAGCCAAGAATAGGTATGATAATAGTGTAACTGTAAAGGAATTTGAGCATAAAAAATATCCTTAGCCTACCTTACCATGTTAATTTTTAATATCTTCCGACTTTACTTAAAGCAATTAGTATCAATGTAGTCTTTAAGTATAATAATACTGTTAAATCATGCCTAATAAAGAATAGCCTGGATAATGTGGTTGGTTATGTGTATTTGATCAGATGTACACAATGTGACTTGGTGTATATATAGGCTAAATGGGTAAAAATTAGATATTAGGGTAAAACAGCATAAATATGCGTGTAGAACAGCAAATAATTCTAATGCATTGTTTAACCATATGTACAGGGTGGGTGAGAAGTCACCGTACACCAACCAATGTGCAATCATAATCAATCATAATTAATCTGAATCACTTACGTACTTCGTGGTTACATGTCCAGTGGATCTGTATGTGCACCTTGATGCTGGACACACAAGCGGATGTGCCTCCATGTCCTCTGTGACATGTGTTGGAGCATTTGTGGAGTAATGGTGCGAACGGCGTCTTCCACAGCTCTGCACAACTCTTTGTTGTTGTTGTAGTGACGCATAGCCACCACTACCTTGATAATACCTCACAACGAATTGTCCAGGGTGGTAAGGTCAGGACTACGTAGTGGCCATGGTAATGGTGCCGGAGATGTTGGTGAACCACAGCCAATCCAGTGCCCTCTAACATGTTCATTCAAAATGTCGTGCACAGAAAGAGCAAAGTGTGCAGGTGTCCCATCGTGCTGCAGCCACACATCATCCATGAGTCCCCTATCTCTGAGCTGAGGTATGAGCCACATCTCCAACATTGCTGAATAAGATGCTGCGTTCACGGATCCATCGAAAAAGTAAGGTCCAATCAAATGACCTGTCATACCCGCCCATATCATCACATGCGGTGGATTATGTTCCAGCTCCTGCGTGAAATGGGGATTCTCTCTTGACCAGAACACGACATTTGAGTGGGATACGGCACTTGGGAATGTGTCCAACAGAGCATGACATGATTCATAACGCCGATCGATGTTGGCATCTGACAGTTCATTCACGAAAGTTGGGCAATATGGCCTCACTTTCAGGTCTTTCTTCATGTGGTCTTGCATTGTTGACTGTGGCACACCAAGCTCTGATGATCGTTTCCGCGTAGACTTAATTGGGGAATGTTCAATGGAAGTGGCAATCGCTGCACATGTTTCCAAATGCGTTCTCTTTCTCCCACTCCTCGGCCTATCTTTAACGCTTCCAAGAGCGAATGCACATTTTTCCCAATCCAGCAGTGTCACTCTTCGTGGTGGAGCCTTATTAAACCATTCTCGAAACACAGCCATCACCTGCGTCATTGTTTGTCCCATGTGTGGTCTCTCATGCACCCACACACTTGCCACCAACTGCTCCTCAACAGAGTAACTACTTGTGTCAACCATACTGACAACACCACAACTAAATTCCATGGGTACGGCTGTCACGTACGCACTATCTTCGACACTGTTGCCAGATTGTCATTTGACACTGTTGCCAGACTGCCATTGTATATAGTAGTGTGTGCTGTGCTGTGCTGTGTAAACTCAAATTGATTTTGGGTGCGTATCGTGCAGGTGTATGGTGACTTCTCGCCCACCCTGTATAGATGTAATCATAGTATCAAGTGGGATAGTACTAAAGCGCTCGTTAAAAACAGATATAATTGAAAGGAATATTCTAGAATGTGCATTTATCTATTTTAAAAATAATTTCAATAACAGTGCGGGAATGTATAAAATTGACAATATCCTGTTAAAATACCTTTTGCCTCTAATCAACTTGTGTTAATCATGTGCTAATCTTTGTTTTTCTATCCCATTGTATATATTTTTGTCATCTTGCCTTCTCCCTTCATTCCCTGACCAGGTGTACTTCTGAATACACAAAAGGCCTTGAAATCTTTTCTCTTTTTTCTTGTGGGTTTGCATTATATATATATATATATATATATAATATATATATATATACATTCAACTGCAAAGAACACGCAGTATAAATAACGTAAAGAACGACGCTTGTATAGGAGATATTCCGCGCAAGACGAGAAAGAAAGAACGGAACAAATGAAAAAATGAGGTAACCACCTGGGAATCGAACCCGGGATCTTCCGATTGCCGGTCAGACGCGATACCATTGCACCATGGTCCTCACTCTTCCAAATGCCATAATACTTTTACATACTCGCAGAAACCAATGCCCCAAGGGGGCACCTCCCGCATGCCGTAACATTATATACATTCAACTGCAAAGAACACGCAGTATAAATAACATAAAGAACGACGCTTGTATAGGAGATATTCCGCGCAAGATGAGAAAGAAAGAACTGAAAAAATGAGGTAACCACCTGGGAATCGAACCCGGGATCTTCCGATTGCCGGTCAGACGCGATACCATTACACCATGGTCCTCACTCTTCCAAATGCCGTAATACTTTTACATACTCGCAGAAACCAATGCCCCAAGGGGGCACCTCCCGCATGCCGTAACATTATATACATTCAACTGCAAAGAACACGCAGTATAAATAACGTAAAGAACAACGCTTGTATAGGAGATATTCCGCGCAAGACGAGAAAGAAAGAACGGAACAAATGAAAAAATGCGGTAACCACCTGGGAATCGAACCCGGGATCTTCCGATTGCCGGTCAGACGCGATACCATTACACCATGGTCCTCACTCTTCCAAATGCCGTAATACTTTTACATACTCGCAAGATCCCGGGTTCGATTCCCAGGTGGTTACCTCATTTTTTCATTTGTTCCGTTCTTTCTTTCTCGTCTTGCGCGGAATATCTCCTATACAAGCGTCGTTCTTTACGTTATTTATACTGCGTGTTCTTTGCAGTTGAATGTATATAATGTTACGGCATGCGGGAGGTGCCCCCTTGGGGCATTGGTTTCTGCGAGTATGTAAAAGTATTACGGCATTTGGAAGAGTGAGGACCATGGTGTAATGGTATCGCATCTGACCGGCAATCGGAAGATCCCGGGTTCGATTCCCAGGTGGTTACCTCATTTTTTCATTTGTTCCGTTCTTTCTTTCTCGTCTTGCGCGGAATATCTCCTATACAAGCGTCGTTCTTTACGTTATTTATACTGCGTGTTCTTTGCAGTTGAATGTATATAATGTTACGGCATGCGGAGGTGCCCCCTTGGGGCATTGGTTTCTGCGAGTATGTAAAAGTATTACGGCATTTGGAAGAGTGAGGACCATGGTGTAATGGTATCGCGTCTGACCGGCAATCGGAAGATCCCGGGTTCGATTCCCAGGTGGTTACCTCATTTTTTCATTTGTTCCGTTCTTTCTTTCTCGTCTTGCACGGAATATCTCCTATACAAGCGTCGTTCTTTACGATATATATATATATATATATATATATATATATATATATATATACAGTGGAACCTTGCTTAACGAGTGCCTCGTATAACGAGAAATTCGTATAACGAGCCAAAAGAATGGGGGAAAATTACCTTGCATAACGAGCGACACTTTGCTTAACGAGCAAAATATTTCGTCAAAATTTAAAGCGTAGACAAAAACAAATGTCTCTAGACAGTTTCCTCGTGAAAAAGGATCCAAAAGAAAGTGAAAGTGCCTCTAAAAAATTTAAAGCTAGTGACTGTGAGCTCGTCGAGAATGTTATTGCATTGAACGAAGACGATTCTCCTCCTTCCCCTCAATAACCCTCTCCTCCTCCCCTGTCTCTTCATTTCCTTTGCGTGCGTCAGGAGCACCTTCTCTCTTCGTAAGTTATTTATAAATTTCACCGTTTACTAATTATTTACATTCTCTTTTGGGTTAATTTTTATTAATAATCTTTTCATTTCATGCAATAATAATTTAAAAAACGCCTTTAAATATCATTATAAATATTATTTTAAGTATTTTTTAAGCATGGAACGCATTATCATATTTTACATTGATTCCTATGGAAAAAATTGCCTTGTTTAACGAGCATTTTGCATAACGAGCACAATTCGGGAACGAATTATGCTCGTTAAGCAAGGTTCCACTGTATATATATATACACAGGGTGGCACAAAAGTCAAGAACCATAGGCACATTTTAATAGTGTTTTAATGTGTTTTGTTCTTTTCAGATTTGTTGTTGAACCTATGGCACAGAAATTGACAGTAGATGAATGGGTGGAGATAGTTTTAATGTGTGCAAAGCATGGTAACACACCAATCAGTTGCTACTGCTTTTAATGACAAATACCCTGAGAGGCTGCCAGTTGTTCAGGCATCAGTTGGAAAGCTGTTCACTCGCTTCAAAGAAATGGGAAGTGTTCATGATTGGCTGAGTAGTGGCTGGCCAAAATGTTCAACCGATGCAGCAACATCACTAATGGTACGTCATCACCTCGAAAACAGCCCACTTAAGTCCTTAAGAAAGTTATCCCAGGAAATGGGTGTCTCCAGAAGATCCATTCAACGAATTTTTACAACAAATCGTTTCCACCCTTACAAAGTCCAACTTGTTCAGGAACTGCATGGTGATGACACAGACCATTGTGTAGAGTTTTGCCAATGGTTTCTACAACATCAACAGCTGCAATGAAGGATCATGTTCAGTGATGAAGCAATATTTCACCTCGGCAGTCATGTCAATAGGCATAGTGCATGCTATTGGGTAGGGTGACACTTATTTTCGAAAGTTTGAATTTTTATCGGGACAGGCGCGTTTCTGGTTCCATTTTGTCAAAAAATATCGTGTGTAAAATATTTTTGAAATAAAACAATATTTAGAACTGCCTCAATACGGTCAAAGTTTGTATATTTTCTCGAAAAGTAGAAATTTTAGATCATGATGTTCTATGCCTCTAGCAAATAAAATATCACTTCTAGTTTGTTCAAGCTACTAATCTTGACCTAAAACATATAACTGGACTTCATACTTTCAACTCTAGGTCCCCCTCAACTCGAGTATTAGCCCCTCAAGGGGGGGGGGGGGTATCATGGGCGCCCATCTCCCTCTCATTGTTGCCTACTTTGCAGAGGTCACGGTGGACTTGCGGGCGGTTGGGAAGTCACAGCGGTGCTTCTCGACCACTTGTAAGAGGAACTGCCTTTGGTCTTCACTCTTGGTAAGGGCCAGGTTGAAAGACTGCATCAACGCCACCCCGCGCTCTGCGAAGTCATTGACAACTTGAAGGGCCTGGACTCGGCGGGATGCGGCGATGAAGGCTGGGTCTGTCCGCCACTCCTCCGGATCCTTGAGCAGGAAGGCGGTGCTGATGTCCAGAACCTTGAAGAACTCCTTTGATGTAGTCGTTGTGAACTTGGCCAATGTATTGTTGGCGATTGAGGCGGTGGACAGGTCCACATTGATACGCCGCGGGGGATCCTCCGATCCTTCCTCTTCTTCCATCACTTTAATCATCTCCCGCTTTGTCGCCAAGTCGATACCCTCGTCGAAGATGGCCAGGGTGACGAGGCGCTCGCTCAAGTACCATAGGTGCCTGGCGAAGACTGTCGCCGTCGCCTTGGCCACCGCTGAGTCCGGATAATAGACGAGGGCCTTGAGCAGCGCGAGGTCCGCGGCTGGGGCCGTTGCCGGGAGCGGCGCTTTGTACCAGGCCGTCACGTAGATGGACACGGCGAAGATGGTGAATCGCCGGATTCCAGCCGCTTCGCCTGACGACATCTGAAACTGTTCCCGGAACAGGAACAGTTTGATGGCATAGATGACTTTTGCCATCCAGCGCGCGCGATGGAAGGCGCCGGGACGAGCGAACCGGGCACCCCGCTTGTTCGGACCACCCAGCACAATTACAGAGAGCTCCAGAAGTTCCCTGTAGTCATCACGTGGATGTTGACCGTCGAGGAGGCGGCTGAATTCGATCAGCAGGTCGTCGCGGGCGTCCTTCAGGTGCTGCGGCATGGTTCCATCCTCGAAGGGCTTCGCTTTGGTTTGATCGATGAAGTCCCACTGGGCGGCGAATCGTTTGAACAGGAGGATGTCAGGACCAGTAGAGGGACCGAGGCACGCCGTGAATGCCTTCTCGCACACCAGTTCGTGGATGTGGTGGCGGCAAGCCAAATGAAGCACTGTCTTCTCGAGTTTCTGCTCAATGATATAGCAAGCTCCTCCTGAGAGTCCTGTGTTTGAGGCGGTGGTGTCAAAAGAGAGGGCACAGATCCGTCCCTTGATGTCCCAATCCTCGAGGGCAGAGAGGACGGCTTCCGCCATGGCGCGGCCAGTGCCGTCGGGGAGGCTGGGCACAGCCAGAAGCTTGTCGACGTTCTCCCCAGACACCAGAACTGGAAGGCGATCTTCAGCAGGGCCTCCGTCAGCCGCTGGTACGATTTTCCCGTCCCAGTGAACGGTCAGCGGCACAGTAGGATGGAAGGCTGCCTTCATTTCCGCTGCTGCCATAGCACGGAACTTTGCTCGGTCGCGGCGGGAGGATTCGCGGTTCAAGACCAGCTCCTCAGGGTCGTGGCCCAAGCTCCTCGCAGCCGCCGACAGCAAAAAAACACCTTCTCGGTCGGTAAGTTTCGTCCGATCCATCGCTGCGGAGAGATCAGGGGTGATCATCTTTTTCGACGCGCGGAATCGCTTGGGTGGTAAAGGGGTCGTAGATGCTTCTGCATTCGACGTGGACGGGCCCGGGAGAGAGAGCTCTTCCTCTTCTTCTCGGCGACGACGCCGTGTCGGTGACCGAGTCGGGCTGCTTGCACCTGAGCTGGAGCTCGATGCCAGTTCGACGAGTTCTTCTCGGCTCTCTCTGTTCGCCCTTTCATCATCTTGCCGGCGGCTCCTTTCCGCTTCCTGTCTCCTCGCACGCTCCTCTTCAGTGTGCAGCGTCATGTCACGTGTGGAGGAGATGCGGCCGCGCCGCACCTCGGCCCTTTGTCCCATCAGGAACTCCCTGTCCTCTTCGATTGTGATCATCGACATCGCCTGTTCGTGTGCGATGTCGAAGAGGCGGTCAAGGGATGAGAGGAACTCGGCCTCGTTCCTGATTTGGGTCACAGTGCGCCGTTTCGAGTTCTTGTTCAGAGCCCGCCACTTCTCGTACATTCGGAGAACCTTGTCCCTTCCGCGTTGGTCTTTCTGCGTAGGAATACGGGACCGCTCCCAGAATTCCTTGACTGCGGTCACTGTCTCAGCGGCTGCTTCCTTGATCGGCTTCTTGACGTCAAGGTGAAGGTGGAAAAAGTACTGAAGCGCCTGCTTTCCCGTAGGCAGCATGCTTCCTGTGATGCTGTGGTCCACGGTCCCCAGGAGATAGACTGCTGTTTTAGATCTTGTTGCCGAAGCCATCACGTCGTTTCAGAACTCACTGAAAAAGAGAATGAAACACTGTTAGTGTTGGCAAAACTCGTCCCAACCCATTTTCTACTTAGAATAACATGTTCTTTCGCCTGTATCAATATTTGGATAAACTCGTGTTACACCCTGTATAATACCTCATTTTAGTCTTCTGTACACCAGTGCGGAAGACTAAACCAACGACTCTGACCGTCCGTCTGTCTGTCTGTTATCATTTTTCAACTCAGAAACTACAGCAGCTATCGAAACGAAAACTGACATGATAACAGAACGCCATGAGTACTTTTCGACAAAAAGTATAAACTTTGACCTCGTTGAGGCAGTTCTAATTATTATTTTATTTCAAAAATATTTTACACAATGTTTTTAGACGGAATGACACCAGAAATGCGCCCGTCCTGATAGAAATTCCCCAAAAATGAAAAAAACCAAATAAGTGGCACCCTACTATTGGGCCAATGAGAACCACCACTGGATGGAGGAAGGACATGTGCAATTTGATCCACGAATTATGGTGTAGGCTGCACTCTGGGGGGATTGGTTAATTGGTCAATACTTTTTCAATGGCATTGTAATGGGTGAAACATATCTGCATATGCTGCAAACATTTCTAATGCCCATACTGGATGACATTCCATTGGCAGAATGGGTGGAGATGTGGTTTCAGCAGGATGGTACACCACCACATTTGACAACCATTGTCTGGAGCTCTTTAGATGAAAAATTCCCAAGCAAGTGGATTGGATCGGACAGTGAGGGCCCATCAAATGGGTACCTCAGTCTTGAGACCTCATGGTGCCATCTCAAGTCGGTAGTCTATGCTGATCAACCCAGAACCATACGTTCTCTAAAGGTTAAAATCACATCTGAGTGTGCCAAAATCAGTACCAATGTGTTAAGGAATGTTCAAACATCATGCATTCGTGTCAGAAAGTGTCTCCAAGTGGAAGTCTACCAATTCAAACATTTATTATAATTTAATAAAATGTGCCTATGGTTCCTGACTTTTGTGCCACCCTGTATATATATAATTATATATATATGGTATTTATGTAATACGTATTATCGGGACTACCAAACTGTTTATTATGTAATTTTGCTCTTGAGTAATTCCAGCTCAACTGGTACAGATTTCAGAAAGTTGGTCGGGTGACCATCTCCAATTTTCTTCAAATTTTCAGGGTTGATTCATACACCATTCAATAGCTTAAATCTAAAATTTTAGCTTCCTCAGTCAAAAACGTTTAATTTTATGGTCGCTTAAATGGCCCCCACCTTCGACAAAAAATGCCCATGTTGGGCTTGATTGGCCAATGCCTTCATTTTGAGAGGCCTTGAAAAGTGTCTTCTAATAGGACTAGAAGCTTCAAATTTGTCATGCCAATACAACTTCTGGTGGGCTTTTCAATTTTGCAAGCAAAAAGGCTGTGGAACAAATAGTTTCTAAGTTACAAGGGCTTAAATATGGCTCCATTTTGAAGCTTGCATCAATTCCTCCCACTTTTACGACTACCATTTTCAAAAGTTTTAGTTCTACATCAATCACAGCTGTTTTAATACTCCTAATAGTCTCTATGGGTTGTAAATTTATGAGTGAAATAAAAAAATAACCAAAAAAGGATTTATTTCTATTTTTAAAAATTTCCAAAAGTTGATATTTTCACAAAATTTGCAAAATTAACATCAAATTTGGGGCTTAATATAAAGGTGTCCGAAATTAGTCAGGGAGTTGATACTTCTAGTAAAGAAAGATACATATGTGTACAAAAACATATATTAAGGAATAGATCTCAACTCAACTCCTTCATATAGTTTTGGCTATTCAAAGAAAAGTACTTTTTGTGAAAAATTCTGAATTTTTTCAAAATTTTGAAATGTTTAAATTTCTTTTTACAACATTGAATTGTAATTTTACTTCCATTTTATTACTTGGTAAGTTAATTCACAAATGTTAAATTATCTAAATAAGTTTTACTCATAAAAAAGACACTATATACCTAGATTATTACTACATTTGCAGTTAACACAACAGATGGACCAGCTTGTAGGCTCAATACTTGGATGTACCTAAGTAAATCATGTAGAACCGTGTTCTACTGCTCTTTAAGCACTTCCTAGTAATTTAAATTATGCAGTTAGTACAGATAAACTAGCAGTAACCACCATTTTCAGTACAAAACCTTAAATTTAAGTAGCTTTGTTGTATTACTTCCCCTAATACAAGTGTACAGTACTTAGCTATATACAATAATGAATTCCTGAGTTTTTAAGCATGTGAATTATTGGCTATAAGTTCATATTCTTTTTTTAATATGTGTTGTTTTATGTAAATTCGTATGTAAACTTATATATAGCTAATAACTCTTATGTTTAGACACTGACTCAGGAATTTATTATTGTACCCAGGCTTTAAGTCTGATTGTCTTCAACACTCCATGGCCTCACAGCCATAAATTGGCAATTTATTATTCAGCTTGATACAGGTCTGTAGTTACTTAGGCTTTTTTTAAAATACTCCTCAATTTTAGATAAACAATCATTTGATAACTTGTACTGTCTCCCCATTTTCCCAGCAACTGTAGGTGGTTCAATTGAACACAAAAAATGTTGGAATGGAGTCCAGCAAATGTCCTCTTGTTCAGGCCATTTAAAAGGATTCTTTTTCATGAAATTTACTAATAGATCCTTCTCAGTATCACACACTTCAACTATGTTTCCAACAAACCAGTCACCTTCATAGAAACAGGCCACATATGTACCAGGTTTATATTGGTAAGCCACATTTTCTTGTGTAGCATTGAGGAAGGAAAGTTGTACATTAAAGAAATTTTCATCACTAGAAATTTTGTACAGTTTAATGCCTGTTGATGGTCTAAAGCAGTGATATGAACGAGTTCCTGGGATTGTCTTAATTAAGGAATACCTTTTTTCTAACTCAAATAAATTAGCATTTTCCTCAATTTTAGCTGAATCAATGTACAGAAATTGTATACCATTAATATTAGATTTGCACCAATCGAACATCTCTTTTGGATTGGTGATGTGACTTTTACTTGTTGCTTGTAGACTTGCCCAGGCAACTAACCTTTTGATGGTGCCACCAACACCATCACAGGGGCTCTTTCTGTGAGAGGTGGCAAAAAAGTTCCATTCACATGTTAGTTGGAAATCTTTTTCATGTAACACTGAATTAATGATGATTTTATAGTTTTTATATTGACTTGCTGCGCCATCGCTAAAGTAACAAATATGTTTTAGTTTAGGATTCTGACTTTTAAGTAATTTCAAGGCTTCACATAAAAAAGAATGAACTGCAGTTGTGTTGTGTGTAAGTGAATCTGATATTACACAAAAATTTGTAACTTTTAGTTCACCGTCAAATTTTTGATAGCAGACTACCGGATGCAAGGCAGCCTGGGTATTGTCCCAGTGATGCCCTTGTACAGCATCCTGAATTATAAAACTATAGTTTTCAGAGAAGTCAACAAGCACTAATGCTGTAGAATCATTGAGGTTTTCTTTACAGTCGAACAAATATTTTGATTGGGCTTTTGCTATGAAATGGTGTACTTTCAACACTTTTTGTCATTGTGACCAGTTGGGTATGGTCTGTATGAAGCCACTGCTTAAAGGAAACCTCATCATCCATGTCATAATCATTGTTTTCAAAAATGGTAAGAAGCCAATCCCGTAATTCATTTAAACCAGGACATGTTTTGCAGTTATTAATCATGCAGTTTCTGGTTTCAGTGTTGCAGACTATTTTCCCTAGTAACTCTCTTAATTCTACTTTGACGGGGAGTGATTCACATAAAAGTTTAAAGTTCTGGTGTATTTCACAAATGCATACATTGTGTGATCCTTTACTCCCCACACCCATACACCATTTTGGTCTCAGTTCAAAAAAAACTTTGATTTGGAGATTTTGTCATTTGGATATTTATTTTTGTAAAGCGTATATAATTCTCTGATATTTGTCAACAACAGTATTTTCTGCTTGTGAACCTTCCCTTGTGGTGTTTTTATTGATTTGTAGTCTTTTTTACCAGGGCATTCTCTAGTATATTCATTGTTTTGGAAAAATTCTATCACTCTTTCCTTTATTTCATCGCTTATACCCTTGCTACTCTTTTTATTTCTCATTATAGGAAGGATACCTTCTTTTCTCTTTAAGGCCCTCACAGCATTAACCATTCTGGCTGACACTTCAAATTCTTTCATAATTCTTTCTCTGGACCAGGTTTTACCAATTGGAAGGAATGTTAGAATTTGTATCTTTTCTTGTCTGGTACTAGTTTTACACTTTTCTTTCAGTTCCTCTATCATATGCTGATAACACTTTTCTTCCTCACTCTCTATAGGTTTCTCCGCTTCCTCATCCAAAATGCTAGGCTTCATATGAAGTACTTTTGACAGCTTTGATTTTGTTGATGTTTCAATTTGCTTTTTCTTCTGGAACATATTCATCACTACCCGAGTCTTTTTCATCTTCAATCATCTTGGCTCTAGAGAAGCATGTTGAGCAAAGTTTCTGTCCTGGTATCAGATTCAGTCTAGTTGCTATGTCTTTGTCAATAATTTGTAGTGATTCTGCAAATAAAGTAGGGTAATGTAAACTCTAAACACATTGGAAAATAACTTTAAAACCTCAACATTTGGTTATAGGCTATTTGTATAAAATGTTCAAAACATATGCATTCAGTAGCACAGTATATAGCCTACCCTATTAAAATTAAATAGCTAATTTAGGTTACAATTTACAATATAAACTTCTTTATGAAATATAAATATATTAGTACCTATATTACTTACTTGTTATCTTCTTTCGATGATTTCTCCATGGATCTTGGCAGCTACGTTGCATTTGTTGGTAATGCATTCCAAACATTTTTCATGGTGGTAGCATACAGTAGCACTATTTGGGTTGATTACAGTTGCTTTTGTTCTCCACAATAGCAGTTTCCTTGTTTCATCTGTCAGCTCATGTAAGGTATACATACCCACCTTCCTGGTGAGTCTGTGTTCATGACATGGATCATCCAAGTACATACCAAAGCTGCACTTTGATTCTTGATTAGAATAAGCCATTATTACAGGCAGTAAAATTAAGTTAATTGCTCTAGTTAAATTTTCTGAAAATAAAAGATCATGATCTATAAAATAGGCCTGGACATTAATGATTAACCATCATGTTTTACATTTATAAGAATATACAAAGCGAAATGAGCTACCCAGAGCCCTTCGAGTCGCTGGTTGTTTTGACAGACATATTAAATTTCTTGTATGTTTTAGACTTATTTACATATTATTACAATTGTAAATCAACTTAATAAGTAATAAAATGGAAGTAAAATTACAATTCAATGTCATAAATAGAAATTTACAAATTTACAAATTTTGCAAAAATTTGAGATTTTTCACAAAAAGCAGTTTTCTTTGAATCACCAAAACTATATGAAGGAGTTGAGTTGAGAGCTATTCCTTAATATGTTTTTTTACACATATGTATCTTTCTTTACTAGAAGTATCAACTCCCTGACTAATTTCGGACACCTTTCTATTAAGCCCCAAAGTTGATGTTAATTTTGCAAATTTTGTGAAAATATGAACTTTTGGAAATTTTTAAAAATAGAAATAAATCCTTTTTTGGTTATTTTTTTATTTCACTCATAAATTTACAACCCATAGAGACTATTAGGAGTATTAAAACAGTTGTGATTGATGTAGAACTAAAACTTTTGAAAATGGTAGTCGTAAAAGTGGGAGGAATTGATGCAAGCTTCAAAATGGAGCCATATTTAAGCCCTTGTAACTTAGAAACTATTTGTTCCACAGCCTTTTTGCTTGCAAAATTGAGAAGCCCACCAGAAGTTGTATTGGCATGACAAATTTGAAGCTTCTACTCCTATTAGAAGACACTTTTCAAGGCCTCTCAAAATGAAGGCATTGGCCAATCAAGCCCAACATGGGCATTTTTTGTCGAAGGTGGGGGGCCATTTAAGCGACCATAAAATTAAAAGTTTTTGATTGAGGAAGCTACAATTTTAGATTTAAGCTATTGAATGGTGTATGAATCAACCCTGAAAATTTGAAGAAAATCGGAGATGGTCACCCGACCACCCCTGTACCAATTGAGCTGGAATGACCCTCTTGTCATTTTCACTTAAACTAACGAAAATATCACAACTTAACCTAACTGGGCATTCAGTTGACCTAACTGGGCATTCAGTTGACCTAACTGGGCATTCAGTTGACCTAACTGGGCATTCAGTTGACCTAACTGGGCATTCAGTTGACCTAACTGGGCATTCAGTTGACCTAACTGGGCATTCAGTTGACCTAACTGGGCATTCAGTTGACCTAACTGGGCATTTCAAGGTCAATCATAAGTACAACTTCATTGACCTTGATGCTGGAGTGCACACACAACGCATTGAGAGGATTTTGGGGTCAGTGAAATGGAGGAATAAGAAGCACTGTGGGACTGCTTGCCCTCACTTGGAGTCCTATCTAGTGGAGTTTATTTGGCGTCAAAATCTTGGAGGACGGGACTCTTTCAGTGCCATACTGGAAACAGTTAAGGAATATTGGCCACCTGAAATTGATTATGGAGTGTTTATCATACTTATCTTATCAGAAGATATTTAGGTGAAATAACCAATATTAACCTGTTAGGTTAATTGAGTGCCTGGTTAGGTTAATTGAATGCCCTTGATGATTGGTTAGGTTAAGTTGTGATATTTTCGTTAGTTTAAACGAAAATGACATTTAGTAGTCCCGATAATATATATATATATATAGCTGTGCCTCATTTAGTACAAAGGATGCATTCTGAAGGGTCTTTGCACTAAACAAACAGTTTATATCCTGTACTTAATAGGAATTGGTTTACAAGAGTGCACAGTTCACTATATTTTTAAAGTAAATAAAATATGTATAAATACACATGAATATTATTGAAAATAATGTTAGTTAATTAATATTTACTTATTATTTATTATTTTTACTAATAAAAATAAATACAATGTAAAAGTAAAGCATCATTTACCATAAATTGCTTTGGAGTGATCTGGTTGGTTTGCCCATCTCTGATTTAGCTCCTACTTTAAATTGAGAGAGATGGGGGGCTGAAGTTGGGGTTTACTTATTTACAGGGTTGGCCTGATTGGACCCAACCCAGTTGTCCCCAGTGTTTTTTTTTTTTCTTTTTTCCCCAGAAAAAGACCACCTGAAAAAAACCCAATTAAAACCTACTCAAGCAGGGTTTTTTCAGATATCTCAAAACAAGTTACTGTAATAATCTAATAAAAATAATATAACGGTCAATACTATGTATTTAAGAGTCATTGCAGTCATGTAGGACTTTGTTTTATTAAATAAATAACAAAAGCACAAAGCTCAACTCAACTTCAACTTTATTTTTAATTAAAACTGAACTCCAAAATACTTCATTTTATTAAATGAAGTGCCCTGTAAAAGTAATAAACTAATTAAATTCAGATAGTAATCATAGTTAAGTACCGTATTTATTTATTAAGCACTGGCACATCTCAAAGTAATCAAACTTCATCTTCATTCAGTTCACTTCCACTATGCAATCATTTGTACATCTTAACCAGCTTTCCTGCTTTTTCTGTCCCAAGCTTGTTGCGTAACTTGGACCAGATGTGCCCAAATGTTGAGAAAACACTCAGTGGCAGCTGAACTTCGGGTACAACTCGGTAGATGTTCACAAAAGTTGCAGAAATCTTCCATACCAATAGCATTTCTTTTTGCAGTTTGTACTTTCATCAATTGCCACCAAGTAGAGGAAGACTTTCTATACAGTTGAATGACTTGATTATTAAACATTGATACTGAGAAAAGGTTCTTGTATTTTATTTTGAAAGCCAGAAAATATGCTAGATATTGAGGCTTCTTGCTGATTATCCACTGTTCTGCTGCCATTGCTTGCTCTTCATCAAGTTCTGCTCCTGTTAAATAAATATATATATATATATATATATTTTTTTTTTTTTTTTTTTTTAAGTTCGGGAAGAACCGATTCGCCTCTATTTAAAAGGGCATATCTCAGCGGAAAAACAAAGAAAAAGTGAGAGGAAAGACAGAGGAAAAAGAAAGGGTGGAGGGGACAGTCGAAGTGGAAAAAGACCAAGGATGAGAAAGACTGCAGGGTCGAGCCCCATCATCCTTGGGTGCTAGGGCCGGGGGCGCACGTGAAACCTCCAGGAACAAGCACGTACAAACGAGCACAAAGAGCACTCAAAAGCACGAGCTTAGAACCCCTTGCGGGGATATATATATATATATATATATATATATAATATATATATATATATATACTGTATAATATATATATATATATATATATATATATATATATATATATATATATATATATATTACTATTTCTATGAAAACAGAAAGAATATATTATAAAATAGATATAAATATTGATACTTAGTCATGTATTGAGGGTCCATGAAGTATGCTACATAAAAGAATGGTTCCACAGCATCCGTCATTTGTTTTTTAATTTGAGCTCTGTATGGCTTGAGGTCTTCACTTTGCAAGAGCTATATCCACATTTCAACAGCAGTTGACAAAGTTGCTAAATCACTGAAGCTGCAAAAATTTGATTACACTGATATAATAATAAATCCCAGAATAAAGTATAAATAAAATTTTTACTCAAAGCATTAATTAATTAAAATAAAACTAGGTAGGTATTAAAATAATTAAGTAGCAGATGTACCATACTTAAAAATGTAACCAAATTTTCATAGGTAGCTAAGTATACCTTTATCAAGTGCAATAGCAACTTCCTTTAGCTGCTTCTGAAGGTGAAGGGCCTCTATGTATAAGCCTGCATTGTTCAGGGCAGTGGCAATTTTTCCATCAATTTCTTCCTCGGTATTGATTAATATTGTATTTATGAAAATTTTTTGTAGATGTGGCTACACAAGCTTCCTGTGAGTTCCACTGAGTATCATTCAGTATTTGTGGCATTAGTCCTCCTTTGTCCTTCAGCCATCCCTGATTAACAAAATAAAAGGATTTGGAGAGAAACATATTAAATAGTAATATAATATATATAATATAGATAATATATATCTAATATATATATATATATATATATATATATTATTTATATATATACACAGGGTGGGCCGTAAGTTTCCATACATAGGAAAAAATAAACATTTTTTTATGGACAACCATTTTTATTTATATAATATGCTCTACATGGTTGCCATGTTTTGAAAACACATTTCAATATGTGTTCCCACTGTTGATGAACACGCATTAGCACAGTTGACGTTATGCTTGTAATGGCGTTGGTGATACGTTCCTTTAGATGATTTATGTCGTATCTTTTCCTGATACACCATGGCCTTCAAGTGCCCCCAAAGATAGAAATCAAGGGGGGTGAGATCTGGGGATCTGGGAGGCCACTCCACAGGACCACGCGACCAATCCAAGCATCCGGAAACTGCTGATCCAAATACCGACGCACGTGAAGACCATAATTTAAATTTCCTATGTATGGAAACTTACGGCCCACCCTGTATATATATATATATATATATATATATATATATATATAATATATGTATATATATATATATATATATATATTATATAATATATATATATATATAATATATAATATATATATAGATATATATATAATATATATATATATATATTATATATAATATATATATCTATTATATATAATATATATAATATATATTATATAATATAATAATATATATTATATATAATATATATATATATTTATATATAAATATATATATATTATATATAATATATATAATATATATTATATATAATATATGATATTATATATTATATATAATATATATATTATATATATATATAATATATATATATAAATATTATATATAATATATATATATATATAATATATACCTTACCTTACCTTACAAAGGTTCCGCGCGATGATTTCTCATTCGCGAAGGTCAAGCTTGTCGCCCCTCCTCTCGAGTTGGCCTGGTGAAGTAGTGAGTTGGATTCTTGCGCTCTCCACCTCACATAGCCAGGTACGCCCGGCTCATCGGGGATTGTTCTGAGCCAGGCGTCTAGTCTTCTTTTGAAGATTTCCACTGCAACTCCCTTCGTGTTTCTTAGGCCTTTGGGCAACTGATAAACAGTTTTGGTCCTCTCACTACAAAACTATTTTCTTTCAGGGTTAAGGATGTTCCCTGTCTCGCCTTCAATTTGGGAATATGACACAGTCTACCGCTTCTACTTCCATCGTTGTTTGGGGAGTTATGGGATTCAGAGTAAGATTAGGGACTAGTTTCTCATTATTTTCCAAGTGTAAATAATGGTGTATCTCTCTCTTCTCCTTTCCAGTGAATATAGGTCTAGTTCTCGTAACCTTTCCCAGTAATTTAGTTCTTTGCACCCATGATCTTGGCTGTGAAGCTTCTTGGATCCCTCCAGCTGTCTAATGTCTTCTTTTTATATGGGGAAGTTAGGACCGAGCAGTATTCTAATTTGGGTATGATCAGGGTTTTCAGTAGAGGAATCATTACATTCCATCCCTTCGTTTAAAGGTTCTCAATATCTGACCCGTTATTCTCTTTGCTCTGTTTACTGCTATCTTATTTGTGTTTCAAATTTCGCATCATCTGTCATTACAACCCCTAAATCTTTTGCTCTGGAATTTCTCTGAATTCCTGTCCATTTGGGGTATAA
Source organism: Bathynomus jamesi (assembly GCA_023014485.1). Taxonomy (NCBI): domain Eukaryota; kingdom Metazoa; phylum Arthropoda; class Malacostraca; order Isopoda; family Cirolanidae; genus Bathynomus; species Bathynomus jamesi. The sequence continues at coordinate 115,718 of JAJOZX010001015.1, read as the reverse complement.
TATTCCATGCACTTTAGGTCGTCTCTTTTTCCGTACCGTAATAGCTGAAATTTCTCGGTGTTAAACTTCATATGTTGTCTTCAGTCCACTTGTAGATTTTGTTTATGTCGGTTTGTAGAGATCCTATGTCTTCTGGGTTTCTATTTTTCTACTGATCTTTGTGTCATCCGCAAAGGATGTTACTGTGCTGTCTCTCGGTAACGTCCTCATCTATGTCAGTTAGCATGATTATGAAGAGTAGTGGAGCTAATACTGTTCCTTGTGGTACTGAGCTGAGGACCTCTGATTCTGATGAAGATACTCCTTGTACTGTAACGACTTGCCTCCGCTCACTAAGGAAATTATATATCCATTTCCCTACTTTTCCTGTTATTCCCATATATTTCAGTTTATGTATTATGATTCCGTGGTCACACTTGTCGAACGCTTTAGCAAAGTCTGTGTACAGTACATCATAGTTTCATTACTTTCAAGTGAATCAATAATGTTGTTGTAGTGTTCCATTAGTTGTGATAGGCCTGATCTGCCTGATCGAAACCCGTGTTGGTTATCATTGAATTTTTCTGAGTTTCCAAAAAGTCATAGATTTTCTGTCTAACTATTCTTTCAAATATTTTAGTGAGATGAGATGTAAGCGACACTGGCCTATAGTTTTTGGCCTGGGATCGATCTCCTTTATATATATATATATATATATATAATATATAAGCACACCGGACAAAAAATTAGTCACCCCTCTCAGAATGTACCTAATAACGTGTGACGGCGCTTCTGGCCTTGATAACCGCACGAATCCGGCGAGGCAGAGATTCTACGAGGTTGTGCATGTACTGAACATCGATTTGCTGCCACTCGTTCATCAGCCGGTCCCGAAGTTCCACCAGAGTCCGTGGGTGTCTATTCCTACGCTTCAATTTCTGTTTCCAGCCTGAACAACACCTTCGACGCATTCAGGATTAAAGGATTCATTGGACCTGCGATGTACTCGTCGCCTCCCATCATTGGAGAACAAACAAAAACGGGACTCATCGGACCAAATTACACGTTTCCAATCTGCCGCAGTCCGGTTTTTGTGCCTCTGAGCCCATTTATAACGTGCCAATTTGTGACTTGCTGTTAACAGCGGCCTCTTCCGTGGTACCCTGCTCCAGATGTCCATCGCATGCAGTTCTCGTCGCAATGTCCGTTCGGAAATTGGTCGCTGGAGAACCTCATTGGTTTCTTGGAGCAATTGTTCTCTGGTTTGAAAACGATTTGCAGTTACTAGACGAGAAACATGGCGGTGGCCCCTATTGTCGAGAATTGTTTTCCGGCCACAGTTACGCCGTCGATTGTCAGTTGATTGCGAACTACACCACTCTTTGTAAACTCGCTGGACAGTACGCGTTGACACACCAACAAATTGGGCTACTTCAGACATTTTGTGTCCGTGGGCTCTGCCAAATACGATGGTTCCTTTTTGCACTGAGTAACGTCTGCCTCACGACCCATTTTGCAGACTATATCCAACACACACTTTGTTCTTCACCACCTCACGAAACAGATCTGATCCTGTGTGCTACGTCACCGCTACTTGTCACTTACCAATGCTACATCAGCGCCCTCTGTGTGACCTTGAACTTCCTACTATCGGTGCTATTAGGGGTGACTAATTTTTTGTCCGGTGTGCTTATATATATATATATATATATATATATATATATATATAACAGCATCTATCTTTCTCTCTACCAATCTATCTGTATATAAACTTTATAAAGATTATCATTTTTATAAATATTTCTCAAAACATTCTGTGCCCACATTGAAATACTGTGAATTTCGATTGTTTTTCAATACACTATTAGGTGTAACTTCTTTCTCAAGAAGATTAAGATAATGAGATGAACACGCATAGGTTAGAATGTTAGGACATTTCTCCTGAAGTAGTTCTTTCATGCGCTTCATTTTGCTCTCATTATCAGTACAGATTGCAAATACCTTGAAAATATGAGAAAGAAATAATCATAGTATTGTAAGGATTTTATACATAGTATTATATTAGGGTAATTCTACGAGAAATAGACAAATGAAGTCCACAGTAACCTCTTCAAAATTCATGAAACTTGGTGTGAGGGTTGGTTTAGGTCCAAATTACAAATTTCTGAATTTTTTTGAAAATTGGTCAAATTGGTCAAGTTGGTCAAATTTTATGACGACCAAATTTTGGTCAAATGAAAAAACCAATAATTTTCAAACGTAAATATCTCGGCTCCTAATTGTGGTAGTGTAGTAAGTCTTAAATGATAAAATATGTAAAATTAACTGTAGTTTCTAAATATGTATCATTTGTTTAGGGTAACAAAAATAAAATTATGATTTTTTGGAAAGTTTTTTTTTTTTTTTTTTCAGCGAAGATATCACTTCGAAAAAAAGACTAGGAATAAAAAATGTTTATTTGACGTATGTACACCATAATAAGTAATAAAAAGTCAGCTTATCGACGATTATGATGAAAAAAAAATGACTAAAAAAAAAAATCCTCCAAATTTTAACAATTTTTTGCTTTCTTTCCATATTTTCAGTATATACCTAATTTTCTAGTATACGGAAATTTACCTAACTCTTAAAATGCCTCAAAACACAATTTTGTTGCGATCCTATGAAAAAAACACTCAAGAAGAATTTTCTGTAACATCAAAAAAGTAAACTCTGCCATGGCAGCTGCAAGCTATGGAATTTTGGAAGAAAATCAATTACTATGCAGCAATTGCTATATCACAATTAAAAAGAAGCCAATTGTATTAGAACATGTTCAACGTTCATCCAGAGAGCCGGAACCTGCACCAATACCTGAGCCAGACATACTTAACGAATGTATGGAGCGAAGCAGTAGCAATTTCATGAATCCACCACCATTGGAAGAATTTGTCGTTCAAGACAGGCAATTCAATAAAGATTTGCTCAGCGACAATATTTTACCTTTATTTGATGAAAGCCCTATTAAAACAGGTAATAAAACAATAGAGACTCCGTTCAGGACATTTGTTTCTTAATGCCAAATTCGTAGTTTTCTGTTTTTAAATATTAGCATCAGCACTTGAATACATATATATAAAATATTTGATATTTGATTATTTCACGCAACCTAAATTTATGAATTTGTTTTACAGCTGGATTGAAGCCGGGACAAAAACAGATAAAGGCTTCTACGAAATTCAGATCGACAACAGAAAAGGTTAAATGAAGTTTTGAAGCTGCTTATGGGGCTCCTATTGACTATTCTGAAGCTGGTCCGTCCAAAAAAAGTTGTTTGGGAGATGATTTAGAGAGGCAAGACTACTTTTCGGACATAGTTATTGAAATTTGACATTTTAAATTAAATTTAATACAGTCATCGAAGTATATACTAAATTAAGTTTTATCTGTTTACATTTTTATAATCGGACAATATAATACATATATATATATTTTATGAAAGTTTAATTAAAAATATACTAATTAAACTTAATGTCAAATACGTACATTTTATTTCAGGTATCAAAAGGTTATGGAAGAATTAAAGGAGAAATTTCAAGCAAGTAAAGATCGCAATCTTAGGTTACAAATACTATCATTGTATCCCTATCCCATTGAAAAAACTGCTGACTTCTTTGGAGCAACAAAGTATATGGTGCGTAAGAGCCGCAATCTTCAAAAACAGTTTGGGATTCTTCCTAACATTCCAAACATGACGAAAGGGAAGGTCGTCACAGCTGAAATGAAAAAAATCATTCGGGAGTTTTATGAAAATGACGAATATAGTAGGATGTGCCCGGGAATCAAAGATTATAAGTTTGCAATAAATGAAGAGGGTGAAAAAAAAAAAAAAAAAAAAAAGACTGGTATTGTGTAACTTGAAAGAGTTATATGCTGAATATGCCAAAAATGATGAAAATCCCAAAATAGGCTTTAGTACCTTTGCTCATCTTTGACCGTCATGGTGCGTGCTTGCGGGACAAAGCGGAACTCAGTGTCTGCGTATGTATGCATCACCAAAATCCGAAACTACAAATATCAGCGTTAGGCATTAAAGATTTAGACTACAAAAAATTAATGTCTTTATCCGTCTGCGGTATGGACAATGAAGATTGTAAGATGCCCGCGAGAGGTCGGAATAAAAAATTATTTGGAAAGTTTGGACTTCATGGCGATGGAAGAGATAAAATATAAACAATGGGTGTCCATCGATCACTGTATGTTAAAAGATATCACTGAAACTCCAGAGGAATATGTGGAATCGCTCACCAAAGAAATTGCACAGCTGACAAGACACCAGTTCACGAATAAATGTCAGTCGAGTTACTTCAAAAATCTAAAAGAAACTCTGCCCGAAAATGAAGGTGTTTTGGTGGGTGATTTCGCGGAAAACTTCTCATTCATCATACAAGATTGTGCCCAGGGGTTTCATTGGGAGAACTCACAATGTACAGTGCACCCATTCGTTTATTATTCCAAAAACAATGCAGGAAAACTAATTTGCAAAAGTTACTGCTTCGTTTCAAGCCGTCGCAGGCATGATACAATTCTGGTTCATAGTTTTCTCAAAAAATTAATCCTGTGCATCCAACAACAAAATTCAAACCTAACTAAAATTCATTATTTCACAGATGGATGCGTGGCTCAGTATAAAAATAAAACAAATTTTCTCAATTTATGCCATCATTTCGAAGACTTCAAAATTCATGCTGAGTGGAATTTTTTCACGACATCCCACGGGAAGAATGCCTGCGATGGTATTGGTGGAATGGTAAAAAGAGCAGTCACCAGATTAAGCTTACGACGGCCTCTCGACCATCAAATCTTAACAGCTGAGGACTTCTACAATTTCTGCTCTCAAGAATTACTAACCGCTATTGACTTTTTTTATGTCTCTGAGGCAGAAGTTGTAGATGTAGAGTTTTCTTTGCAAAAACGTCTGAGTGAACCTATTACTTCTATCAAAGGTACTCAACAATTACATCGCTTCGTCCCAATTTCCAAGAATTCATTGAAGGTTTATCCACTCTCTCAGAGTGCACAATCAGTCTAAATAAGAGAGCTCATTAGAGTTTCTGCTTCAGATCAAGAACATAATACTGTCTCTCAATGCGAAATTGAAACAGGCTCTTTTGTGGGTTGTATGTATGAAAATAAACTATGGCTCGGATTAGTCCAGTCCTTTGACTGTGAATATGATGATTTTCTGATAAAATTTCTCCATCCTTCGGGCATATGTCCCTCATACATTTTTCCTGCGCAAGTTGATGTTTGTCACGTTCCAACAGAAAATATATTTGGGAGTATTGAAGCAAGTTTACGAGGAGGAACAAGAATACAATACATTTTTCCGCTTCAAGAATTAAATAACTTTTCAAAGATAAAATAAATTCTATCGAATGTATACTATTCAAGATTGTCTATATAATATTTCTAAAATTTTTATCTAAGATTTGTGTATCTACTTAATAGTTATAAAAATCTTTTCAAATTCTTTTTTCTTATTATTATATTATTAGTGTCTAAAATTTGGATTCACTGGATGAGAATACTCTGTCTTAATTCATTCTCAAAGACTTGTGTACATGTAGTATTAGGAAGAGTATTTTATACTCTGATAAGTGCTTTATAAATTAAACATTATTATTGTCAATATATTCTGTCCCTAAATAAAGGGTGATCCAGAGAAATGGGACCCAAAAGAAACCCCTGTAACTCTTAAAGTATAAGTCCTTTTATAAAATCATACGCATCATTCGAAAGAGGATAGTTACAAGTTTGTACAGGATTGTATAGGTTTTGACAATACAATACAAGACAAGATAAGATACAAAACAAAATAAAAGTGTTAGTTAAAACTAACCCTTCAAGATGACTGCATGAACTGTGGAACAGCTGCGTTTCATAACAGCAATATTATGAGCATGGAAGAAGTGTAGTTTCAGCTCAAAGATCTTTCAAGACAAATTTTCAGATGTCAAAATCACCTTCTAAGAAAGTAATCCGTCGGTGTGTCAGAAATTTTTCCCTAACTGGCAGCATTGGAAAAAGAAAACTAACTGGAAGAGTGCGCACAGCAAGGATAGATGAGATCATTAACAGGACTCATGAAATTGTACAGGATAATCCTAACATAAGCATCAGACGTGCTTCTCAGCTGTTAGGAGTTGGATATGGAACAACACACTGTATATTCAAGCAAAATTTAATGCTCTTTCCATATAAAATTCAAACAGTGCAACAACTAAACGATGGAGATTTCGCACGAAGATGACAATTCTGTCAATGGATCCAACAGAAGGTAAATGACACCACCAATTTTCTAGCAACTTTGATTATGTCAGACAAAGCCCATTTTCACTTGAATGGAACTGTAAACAAACAAAATTGTCGTTTCTGGGCAACAGAAAATCCATTGAATATTACCGAAGTCCCGTTGTCAGCGTGTAACTGTTTGGTGTGGTCTTACTGCATCTCAGATCATAGGGCCGTATTTTTTCGAGGATTCCACCGGAAACATGGTCACTGTAAATGGTGATCGCTATGAAAAAATGTTGACCGATTTCCTTATTCCTAAATTAAGAGATCTTTGTCTAGAAAACCACTGGTTCCAACAAGACGGAGCTACCTGCCATACCACGAGGAACTGCATGGCAGTTTTGTGTCAAACGTTTCCAGGTGAGTTAATCTCAAGATTTGGAGATGTTGAATGGCCCGCAAGGTCTCCGGATTTTTCTCCCTTAGATTATTATCTCTGGGGATATTTAAAGAGTAGGGTCTACAGAAATAACCCAACGACCTTGCAAGAATTGAAGGCTGCCATCACAAATGAGATACAGGCCATACCACCGCACACACTTGCAAAAGTGATGCAGAACTTACAAGCGAGAACACTGGAATGCTTGGCAACTAATGGAGCACATTTGAAAGGAGTCATTTTAAAAAAATTAATATTTCATAATAAACTTGTAACTCTACTCTTTCAAATGATATATAGTTTTTATGAAAGGAATTAAATATTAAGAATATTTGGCTTTTTTTTATGGGTCCCATTTATCTGGATCACCCAGTATAAGAGAGGTTATGTATGTACATTGTACATATATTTTAAAAGATTTTTTCTCCTTTGGTTTATCTACATGTATTTTTTATATGATTTGAAAATTCTTTTTTTGGACCAACAAGTCTGTAATAAATCTTCATTGTCTGAAAAAAAATTTTATTACTTAATTTCAAACTCAGTTTTGAGCCTTATAATAAACTATAAGCTGACTTTTTATTACTTATTATGGCAGTGGTTCCCAAACTTTTTTTACTAACGGCGCACTTTAGAACAAGTAAACATATTGTGGCGCACTTTGTACATAAATTCGAAAATTTATTCAAGAGGTATTTATACATATACTTTATTACGAATTTCAGTTTTTTTTTTCACATTTTGAAATATAATCTTGCTCTTTCGCGGCGCACCTAATTACATCTCGCGGCGCACGGTTTGGGAACCACTGTATTATGGTGTACATACATCAAATAAACATTTTTTATTCTTGGTCTTTTTTTCGAAAAATGATATCTTTGCTGCCAAAAAAAAAAAAAAAAAAAAAAATTAACATTTTTTTTTTTTTCCAAAAAATCATAATTTTATTTTTGTTACCCTAAAAAACTGATACATATTTAGAAACTACAGTTAATTTTACATATTTTATCATTTAAGACTTATTACGCTACCACAATTAGCAGCTGAGATATTTACGTTTGAAAATTGTTGTTTTTTTCATTTGACAAAAATTTGGTCAAGCCATAAAATTTGACCAACTTGACCAATTTTCAAAAAAAAATTCAGATTTTTGTAATTTGGACCAAAACCAACCCTCACACCAAGTTTCATGAATTTTGGAGATGGTGGAGTGTACATTTGGCACTTTCATTTGTCTATTTGTCCTGGAATTACCCCATAGTATTGTACTGACAGTATTGTAAGGATTTTATAGTTACTTTATTTACTTGAGCTATTTTACTTAATAATCTCTCTAAAATTTTAATGAACTCAATTTACCCACATCTTTGTTGTATTTCTGTCAGACCTCATTTATTGCAGCAAAAGCAAGTTAACAACAAACAATATTCTGCTGTTTTCTTCTCTGATCCACAATCAGTCATTGATAGCAGAAATGTTGAGCAGCCAGTGTGGATTGAGGTCGCAATGATGGGATCATTCCACACTGATGACCATCCATCTTGTAGCAGAGTTATTGTAGCATTTGTTAAGTCATTACTCAGATTCTGTTCTATTTCATCATGTACTTCAGTAAGATCATCTCCCGCTAGATCTTTTCTTGTTGTTGTGCAATACCCAGGTCTTAACAGATTCATCACTCATTTATATTCTTTACTGCTAGCAGCATTAAAAGCTATTGCATTAATGTAAAAAACTTGGCAACTTATAGATCAAGTAGTTTCTTTTGTTTTTCTGTTGTCTTTATGACAAAATCAGTCCTCTGAGGTTGGGTCAATCTTGACTTTAATGGAGTACTACAAATACTGCTTGATGGGGGGAAATACAAAGATTTAGGTTTCTTCTTTGGAGGTTGAGAAGTAGAACACCTGTCAGGTCTGTTGACAGAGACACCAGAAGCTGATGGTGATGATAGAAATGAGTCAAATGATAGTTCAGAAACTGATGATTCAGATAAAATATTTAACGCAACTTTCGTAAATGTGTTTTGGTTCTCTCAATTTTAGAACTTAATTCCATTCCACAATGCAAATTTGCATTTCACTTTTGAGCTTCCTTCAACTCATGACATCGGCCCACTCGTGAGAAGATTTCCTACCACTTCCAGCGACAAATGGCATCGTTTCTTAAATTCTTAGTGTTAAATAAAAATAATTCAGTATAAATACTGGTAATACTAAGCTTTAGCTATTATATCTAAGTTATATTTAAAAAAAATCTATATGTAACTGTAACAAAATAGCAACAATCATTATCAAGAACAACGAATAAATACTGTATATAAACATACAAAATTTTAAAGGCCAGTTTTTAATTATACACTTTTCTTATATTAGCTATAGAAAATTTGAACCCCCCCCCACCAATAAAACCTGAAAATACCTGATAAAACCCAGGTGGGTTGGGTTTTTTCAATAAAACAGTTTACCAACCCTCCTTATTTACTGTTAAATATTAATTTTGCACTAGAAATGAAGCCAAAATAACTATAACTTAACTATAGTGCCTGACAATTGAAAAGATGTTGGATGGTAATTAGCCAGTGCAAACCAATATAAACAAAAACATGAAGCAAAAGCTTGCAAAAATGTGTGTGGTGCACTGTCAGCAATCACAATGTATGTTCACATAAAACTTGAATAATTTGAATCTATTCAGTTTGACTCTCCTTAATGATGAGTTAAGCGGCAAAATCCAATCACACGCTGTTGCGGTGGGGTTATCCAATAAACCAATGAAGTTCCGAGTCAATGTGAACCACCCGACAACATTTTTATTTCATGCAATTATTGTCTACCGGTACGGGGATAAGACTTACTTCAAAACCAAACACCCAAAGGCGGCTCGTTGGCTGAGGGAGGACGGGCTTCTAAGAATCCCTGATGCGGTAAACCTTCCCGGAGTCTCGTTGATCCCGACGCGACCCTCCAGGCGTGATCTCGTTATCCTCAGAACAGAGAAACAATGCGATTAGTTAAGTGTCCCAATGCCCACCGGACTGACCCAACCTCAGGACCTCCCAATATTCCACGAAAAAGGAAACAAAAATGCTCACCACATTCCCGATGACAATGCCGTAGCCAATCAAACTGTAACCTCAACGGGTTGGAAAAACACACTAGAGGAAAAACCATGAACAAATTTTATTGATGGGAAAGGGGAGGTTACATTCTATACAACACATGAAAGGGAGGAAAAAGTTAGAGAAGCGGGGGTTAGGCAGGGTGAAGCAAAGACATTAGGGTAAGTGGGCAGACAAGCAATAAGGTATATCTTTCACAAATGTACACGCAGTGTCAATCGCAAGAGCACAATTTTATATATATGTTAACACATGGTCACAGACAACTGGACTTCGGCAAAGCAAGTGATCTATCTTCGCATTACAATGGTCAAGAGAGGCTCCTTTGGGTTACAATCAAGATGAATCAAGAAACAATGATGAGTTGCTTCCTGATTCCTTATCTTGAAACTTAAATGTCCTTCTTTTAGTTGTTTTTGTTCGCATACAATAATTATACCCTAAATATCCCTGACTAGGCTAAATGGAAAGGAGGGCAAGGTGTTATTGATACCTGGCCTTAACTGATGTGCAGGTACCACCACTTAAACTTTCAGAAGGTTCTGGGATGATTGTTCGAGTTCAAGAAGTCAAACGCACTAGATGAATGTCATTTAATTTCTGTCTTTCTTAACTTCTAGCTTCAGCAACCGACATTACACGTATACCCAGTCGCACTGTGCACTTTGTTGGCCTGTTCAGATTTGGCAAGCCTACCCATTTCAGGACTTCTTAAACAAAAACCCCTTTTTGTGGTTTGTTTTATCTTTTTAGAACATTAAGCCACAATTCTGACGTTAGATTCTATGGGGCTAGATTTTATGGGGGTTATGGCATTCAAACCTGTATGGGAGAGAAAGGATGAAGGTTAAAACACACAACTACCATGATTTGTTAATCAGTGGTCCCTACTACATTCCCCCCTTCGAGCGGCAGAGCCACTCAAAAAGACCAATCCACCAGGGAACCACTCTCGTCCCAACAGATCCAAATACCATCCCTAGCAAAATCTCTCCTTCCATTTAGCAATGCCTTACAATAATCTATTTACATTAATTCACAAAAATCCTTAGAATTTCCTTTCCATTTTACATAGATTCTAACTAGCTAACTTTATTAAACATGGAACTACTGATTTTGAACTGGCAATTCTAAAAAGTTTAAACATAAATAACCCAAACACATTCACATGATAATATTCCGGAATCTACCGATGCAAGTCATGGTCATACTCAACTGGTTTCTTCGGGACGTGGGAAAGATCCATGACTGGTCCGCGGGAGCGGGTTTGTGGAGGAGAACTGCCGGTTAATGCCGGGAGCACCTCCCCCAGCCGTCTTTGGGTGACCACCAATCGCTCTCGAGATCTCCTCCGGTTTTCCTGAATCAGGGCATGTCCCTCTAAAACCAGCTCTCTCATGGGTGACAGACTCAATCTAATCGGGCGCCCATCCTCATGACCAGCATCAAGACCCTGTTCACACAAACTTATCTGGCCTTCCAATAACTGGTATATCTCCTCCCTATCCTCCTGTATGAACTCTAGAGTTACCTCTAACGATTTCACTAGGGAGGAAGAGTCTGGAGAAGATAAACCACTTGACCCAGCGACACTACAAGGGGAACTATGGTGAGGTGGACTATCACAACTACCCAATTTATCATCCACGGGCGGTTCCCGTGCCTGGCCAGTCACATGGGGAATCGGCGACATCTCACCAATCGCATTATCCAAATCACTACTGGGCAGTTCAGGACAATCTCGGAATGTGACTTTTCCCACTCGCGACTCCGGTCTGAGAATGGGCCTAACAATAGAGGCATCGGGGAAGCCTGAGAAATCCGGAGGATTGTCATGAAACCCCAAGAAATCTCGACGACTATCAGGAGACTCTGACAACCTTGGAGAAGTGCCAGGAAAACCTGAGAAATCCGGTTCAGTTGAACCAAGCGACCTCTCCGATGATTCACTGGAAGACTCCCCAGAAGAGTCCAGCGCTACAGAAATCCAAGGATGCACCAAGGGTACCCCCTGCTTTCCCGATTCCACCTCATCATGAGAATCACTAGAAGAATCCCACAAACTTTCTTCAGATGAATTTTCGAACAGATAGGCATAGTTTGGGACTTCATTCGGACAAGAATATTCCTGATCAGGTACATCAGGCTGATCTTCTGGGATAACCCAGGGAAGTTTTACCAATCGGGAGTAGCTTGGATGGTTCCTGAGAAAAATAGGAGCCTCCTTCCAAGCGCGTAACTGTGTGTGATGGGCACGTGATGATGTTAAGAATGGTTGGTCATTTGGGTAGGCTGGAGAAATCACATAAGTGACTCCATTTGACTCTACCCGATCAATACAAAATGGGCCACAATATTTGGGGAGAAGCTTGTTCATGACAAGGTGCCCCTTTTGGACTACCTTCCTGATCACCAGCTGTCCTCTAGAGAAGGAACAAAAACTAGGGTGACCAGGAACCCATTGTTCTTGAATCTGAGCCGAGATAAGGGCTGGAATTGGGTCTGGATGCGAGTTAGCCAATAATCGGTTAATAACCGACATGGCCTCCTCAACAAAGTAGGCAGGACACGGGTCTCGAACAATCTTGCAATGGTGCGGGAAGTCTTATTCATGATTGGGATGGCTACCACCCACTTTGAATGGTGGTCTACGACTACCAGACAACCAATGTTCCCTCGAGACATCTTTGGGAACACTACCAAGTCGGCAGCCACCAATTCAAAAGGTGACCTGGTCATGATCTTTAAGGTAGGTGGACCCTTAATTTGACTTGAGACTTTGTTCAGTTGGCACTGTGAACATGACGTGACCACTTCCTGTACAACCTGATACAATCGAGGATGAAATACGTCTCGAGAAAGAACTTCCAGGACTTTATTACGGCCAACATGGGCCATTTCAAGATGGACACTGATGGCAAGTTCAATCAGGAAGTTAAATGAGATCAAGTTCTGTGGATACAGTTCAAGATCTAACGAGTCGTATTTAACTAGAATCCCATTTTCTATATAGATGTCTTTAAGATAGCGGTTGTACCGAGATAAGTTTCTCGGGCAACGGGCATTCGCATTCCTTCTCCCTAGATAATTCCTAAGCCTGCGCAAGTCTAGATCGTTTCTCTGCAATGTTTCAACATTAACCCGTTCGAGAAGAGAATACGGCCTAACGTTTCCGATAATGATCACTTCAGGACCCTCTGATGGGTCTACTGCCGTTGCCAAGAAGGTAGCGACCACTTCTCCCTCCTTCAGGACGCTATCATTGGATAGATCTAGCACTAGTCCTGAAGTAGTCATGAAATTTGCTCCAAGCAAAAAGCATGATGGGAGAGAACCATCATCCATGATAGCAAATGGATGGTCTTTTGCTTTCACTTGCGTTCTCAATGATACATCCAAATTTACGAATTTGGTCACCATGACCCGACGTTCAGCCATCCCTTGTATATTTACAATTATGTCTTTTGAGTAATCTTCCTGCTCACCTAATATGGTTTTCCAGGTAGTCTCAGACACCAAACTAATCTCAGCTCCGGAATCCACGAGAGCACAATAAGTCTGGCCATTGCATTCAAGAGGAACAATTGCTCTAGATCGAGATGAATGAGCACATACGATATCCACTTGATACTCAGGAAAATGCAGGTTAACCTCCTGCCCCTGAGGATCAGGGTTTTCATGGCTATCCATAATTGGGTTCACTGGATCCGGATCTGAGTCAGTGGCGTCATAAGAATTAATGGTGTTTATGAGCGACAGGTTATTAGCGTGGAATGTGTTCGTTTCCTGCAACAAGTTAAAGTGTATCCCACCCAAGCACTGAAGGTGTACCCTTTCTCTGCTATCATCCCCCACTCCTGCGGGGACTTGAAACACGAGGGGATGAGTTGAACCAAATGCAGGACAATATCCAGATTGTATAAATGACTGCAAACCAGCAAAACTTCAAGAGTCATGGGCTGACCAGCCAACGTCATCAACCGAAGACTTTGCTTTTTCTTTGCATTCAATTGGATCTTATATCGTGAGGGTTTCGTCATCAGTTCACCCACGAGCTGCTTCCTGAGCGAGGTGACACTGTCCGGACATTCCTTTTCCAAAACTTGAGTCAAGACATGCAAGAGACATTCGATTAATGAGTCACCCCCTCCGTCTGGTTTAAAAAGCACCATTAATCCCTTTGGAAAATCAGTGGGTGTCACTTCTGTCCCATCTTCCTGGGGTGTCTGGAAATGGCGTGATAAAGTGTCAGCAGCTTGATTTTCTTTTCCTGGTATGTAATGGAGTTCAAAATCAAACTCGGCCAGGTCTTCTAGCGTCCGAGCAATTCTATCGTTTACCAGTTTCATGTTGTGGAGGTAAAATAAAGCCTGATGGTCCGTATTCAAGACAAAAGGGATGCCATATAAGAAGGCGCGAAAAGTTTTCACACCCCATCGCATTGCGGCTAGTTCGCGTTCAGTCACGGAATATTTACGTTGGGGTTTCGAGAAGGTCATGGAGGCATGTGCGATAATCCTAACCCTCCCATCTTGAACTTGAGTTAAGCATGCTCCGGCGCCGATAGCAGAGGCATCCACCCATAGGTTTATCTTTTCGGCAGTTTCCCGATAATCTGGAAATGCAAGCTCTATCTCCCTCTGCATCTCAGTCTTGAGTGCATCAAAAGAAGACTCCATTTCAGATGTCCATTGAAGATTAGTCGAAGCGGATTTACCAGTGAGCTCTGACAAGGGTTTTGCGAGAGGGGAACATTGCGGTAGGAATTTTCGTTGGAAGTTGATGAGTCCAAGAAATTCCCTCAATTCACGAATGGTGGTAGGTTTCGGGAAGTTACTAACCTTTTCCATATATTCTGGAGACTTTGATAATCCACTAGAGCTAACTGTGTGTCCTAAGAAGGGTACTTTTGACTTGAACCATCTGCACTTTGGAGGCTTGATCTTAATCCCATGATCTTCCAGGACTTTCAAAACACTGCCTACTAACTTCAGGTGAGCTGCAAAGGTCTTTTCCATAATCAAGATGTCATCAATATAAACCAGCACGTTCTTTCTGGAAAAACTCTTCAGGACTTCCTGCATTTCACGTTGAAAAGCTGATGGAGCATTCCTCAAGCCGAAACTGAGTTTTCTGAACCGCCAATGGCCATGAGGTGTTGAGAATGCGGTATAGTCACGACTATCCTCTTCAATGGGCATTTGATAGTAGCCGCGGACAAGGTCTAGGGTCGTGAAGTACCTTACTCCATGGAGACTATATACCGAATCTGTAAGGTTGGCCATCGGGAACCTATCTGGCTTGGTAATTTTATTCAACTTGCGATAGTCAACGCATAACCGGATGGAACCATCCGGCTTTCTAATCGGGACTACCGGAGCACTCCATGGTGAAGTAGTAGGTTCAATAATACCCAGTTCATGAAGTTCTTGACACTGATCTTCAATTACCTGTGTGATAGGTTCTGGGAATCTCCTTGGACGTTGAAAAATTGGGGTTTCATCGTAGAGTTCGATGCGGTGTGGGGTCATTCTTGCTGCACCAACATCGGCATCTCCACGACTCAATACTTCCTTTCGGGATTCCAACAGGCGATGAACACTTTCCTTCTGGTCTGGGGTTAACCCATCCAGGCTTATTCCTGACTGTATACGCTCTGGAGTCCAATCTTGAAGAGTTGGAGACACTTGACTCGGGCCTACATCTCCCTGCGTCGCAGTTCTACACTGGAGCACATTACTTTCATGTTCAGGTATAACGATTGTGTACATGTATCCTATTAGGTCTCCCTTTTTAATCTTTCCCAATGACTTCCCCCTTGTATACAATAAAACTGACGGTTGCTCAACATTCATGATACCTGGCACTCCGATTACCTTATCCCCTAAATGAGCATTCACTGCACTACCATCATAAAACCACATGCTTGCCCCTTGTGAACATGCGCAAGGACCATTCAATTCACTTTCTCTCTCCTCCCACTCTACTGGCACTCGAACAGGTCCACAATCATTTCTTTGCACACTTTCAGCTGCCCAACATTTAGCTTGGTATCTAAGCTTCGTACACTCTGTCCCACCTGAACCCAAATACACATCCCATTTAGATCCATCCTCACAAGTTCCAGATATTCTTCGACGGGACAAATTTACTTGCAAGCCATTCTTTCTTAGAAAATCTAGACCGAGGAAAAGTGGATAATTTGTGTCCAAATGCGGGATTACCAGAAATGTACAAGGCTTCATGACGATGTTATGTAGAGAAAGTGCAATATTTATTGACCCCAGAGTGTGGCATGCAAGGTCTTTACCTATCCCACGAATAGGTATCCTGTCTTGGGTATCCAGAACCAACCCCAACTGCTCAACCAGCCCTCCCGATATTAAACTAACTTGAGCCCCTGTGTCGATAAGACTGTTTATGATCGTGTTATTAATCACGACATCCAGTGTGAGTACATTTGCTGGCTCCAGCTCTGCAAACTTAACTCCTCGAAAATCAAGGGTAGGTAGATCAGGTTCCACAACTGGTGCCGCTTGTTCGTGAAAATCGTTTCAGAAGCTCCAAAAGGGGTCGTTGGCGGTTGGCCAAGCTCCCCTGGTTTCTCTAGAGCATGACTTCTCAAATCGCCCGTGAGTCACACAACCAGTGGTCTTCAGGAAAGGCAGTTGCTCGGGGGGCAAACTCTGGGGTGCATCTAGCTCTGGGGTGGTCATCATTATCAGGGATTGTGACAATCCTTTCCAACGAGTCCCTGTCCTCGTTGGACATGCTTAGTTTTCCGACTGGGATGGTGGTTGGCCGTCATGATCTTCCATATTTTGATTTCCTGAGGTCGATTGATATTGACTTCTCACGGGACAATACATACCAGGGTGAGGCCCCTGACAACGGGAACAATGATATCGGGCAGTAGGGTCAGGGGTTGGTGTTCTCTGGGAATTTCTGGAGCACTCACGGACAAAATGGTCCAACGCGCCACACAACAAACAGGCACCATTCTTCCTTCGGCAATTGGCCTCGTTATGTCCTTTTCTGGTACACCACTGACACTCTTCATCTGTTGCTCCGTTGCTGGATTCCCTCTGGCCATGAGTTCGGGGTTGTCGTTGTTCTCTAGGGTGGGGCGAGGATCCTGGCCGGTAACTGCTTTCCTGATTTGGTCGTGGATTTCGTGAGCGATCCTGTCCTCGCTGGTTTTCTCTTGACCCTCCTTGCCTCCGTGAGAAAACGCTTGTCCCATTTCCATTGCTTCGTGGACGACTGCGCCCTCTATTCCTACCTAGTCGTGGCTGGCTCTGAGGAACAAATCCCTGTCTGGAAGTGTCAAGATTTTCGGAAACCTGAACAGGGACCTGCATTTGCAAGACTTCTATTGGTTCAGGTATGGTCGGAATCCCAGAACTTTCAGTTCCTTGTAAGGCCACAAAATCCAAAATGTTGGACCAGTAGACCTTCTTCTGGTGCAGAGTCTTGTTTTCCGTTATTATCCTCGCTAGGTGTTGTGACAGGGCTGAGGGGACAGTCTCGAGGTACTTCCTCCTTAACTCCTTGCTGGTCTCGATGTCTTTCTGAGGGAATGCCCTTCGTGCCAATGTCTCCAATCGGCCCGCATATACATCGGGAGATTCCCCTGACTTCATTTTGGCATTCTTGAATTCGGCAACCTTTCCAGTGGTCACGGTCTTCTTGATTCTCTTATGCCATGTTAACAGTATTTCCTTCATGTGGTCATATTCGACACCACAACCCCCATAAGCATGGTACAAGTCTTGAAGTTTTCCGGTCAAGTGCTTTCCTAACGTTCCTGTCCAATCTCGTCTTTCACAATTATATTTTGAGGCACAGTGGCGCTCAAACGCTTCAAGATATTCAGGGAAGGAGCGCCCACTGTTGACATTGAAGTCATCCAATTCGGGAGCGTTCATGGTGTTCGCTGCGGGACCCTATGATGATATTTTCTGGATGATGGGTATCTAGGCCGCGTTTCCTCCTTCTTGACGTTGACTTCGTCTGATGAGCTTGACTCCTCATTATGAGACGATTCGGAACTGCGGTTATGAGGTCTGTGAAACTGACGTCTGAATGTTTCCTTGTTCGAGGATCCTTGGACGGCTCTTTTCTGACCTCCACCTTCTGCTCCATGTCATTATCTGGTACAAGGTCTTCATATTCCTGACGGGCACTCTGAAGTTCTTGTTCCTCTCTGGTGGCCTGTTTTCTCTCCAGTTGGTTCACTCGTCCTTGCCAGTATTCACTTCGGGCCACAAGATCGTCATATTGTTCCTCTCTGGCTGCTTGTTTTCTCTCCAGTTGGTCCATTCGTTCTTGCCAGTATTCACGTCGGGCCACAAGATCATCATTTTCTTTGGACAACCGGTCATACTTTCCTTTCCAGACCGTTTCAAGGTCCACCAACCGCTGCGTCCAGTTCTGCTCTGATTCTAGAGCTTGTTGTTTCTGCTCCTTGACCAGGTCAACAAGTTGGGCAACCTGGGTCTTGAGCTCAACTAAATCTGACATTTTTTTTTTTTTTTTCGTCCGTGCTAAGCCGAAGCCGTCAACGTTGGGTGCCTCCCGTTCCCGGGTCTGGGCACCAAAAATGTTGCGGTGGGGTTATCCAATAAACCAATGAAGTTCCGAGTCAATGTGAACCACCCGACAACATTTTTATTTCATGCAATTTTGTCTACCGGTACGGGGAGAAGACTTACTTCAAAACCAAACACCCAAAGGCGGCTCGTTGGCTGAGGGAGGACGGGCTTCTAAGAATCCCTGATGCGGTAAACCTTCCCGGAGTCTCGTTGATCCCGACGCGACCCTCCAGGCGTGACTCGTTATCCTCAGAACAGAGAAACAATGCGATTAGTTAAGTGTCCCAATGCCCACCGGACTGACCCAACCTCAGGACCTCCCAATATTCCACGAAAAAGGAAACAAAAATGCTCACCACATTCCCGATGACAATGCCGTAGCCAATCAAACTGTAACCTCAACGGGTTGGAAAAACACACTAGAGGAAAAACCATGACAAACTTTTATTGATGGGAAAGGGGAGTTACATTCTATACAACACATGAAAGGGAGGAAAAAGTTAGAGAAGCGGGGGTTAGGCAGGGTGAAGCAAGACATTAGGTAAGTGGGCAGACAAGCAATAAGGTATATCTTTCACAAATGTACACGCAGTGTCAATCGCAAGAGCACAATTTCATATATATGTTAACACATGGTCACAGACAACTGGATTTTGGCAAAGCAAGTGATCTATCTTCGCATTACAATGGTCAAGAGAGGCTCCTTTGGGTTACAATCAAGATGAATCAAGAAACAATGAGAGTTGCTTTCCTTATCTTGAAACTTAAATGTCCTTCTTTTAGTTGTTTTTGTTCGCATACAATAATTATACCCTAAATATCCCTGACTAGGCTAAATGGAAAGGAGGGCAAGGTGTTATTGATACCTGGCCTTAACTGATGTGCAGGTACCACCACTTAAACTTTCAAAGGTTCGGGATGATTGTTCGAGTTCAAGAGTCAAACGCACTAGATGAATGTCATTAATTTCTGTCTTTCTTAACTTCTAGCTTCAGCAACCGACATTACACGTATACCCAGTCGCACTGTGCACTTTGTTGGCCTGTTCAGATTTGGCAAGCCTACCCATTTCAGGACTTCTTAAACAAAAAACCCCTTTTTGTGGTTTGTTTTATCTTTTTAGAACATTAAGCCACAATTCTGACGTTAGATTCTATGGGGCTAGATTTTATGGGGGTTATGGCATTCAAACCTGTATGGGAGAGAAAGGATGAAGGTTAAAACACACAACTACCATGATTTGTTAATCAGTGGTCCCTACTACAACGCTGTACAGTACAGTATTTATTTTTATATTTTTATTTAAAAAAAAAATGAAAATTTGTCCTAAGATGCCAATTGCACTAAACAGACATGTGCTAAATGAGGCACAACTGTTTATATATATATATATAATATATATATATATATATATATATATATATAGCATCCCCATATAAAAAAGAAGACATTAGTCAATTAGAAAGGGATTCAGAGAAGCTTCACATCCAAGATCAATAGATGCAAATAACTAAATTACTGGGAAAGGTTATGTGAATTAAACTTATATTCACTGGAAAGGAGAGAGAGGTACACCATTATTTACACTTGGAAAATAATAGAACTACTAGTCTCTAATCTTACTTTGAACCCTTCAACCACTCAAACAAAATTGGAAAGGAAGAATGTGTTGTGTTCCCAAATTAAAGGCTAGACAGAGAACATCCTCAACCCTGAAGAAAAATAGTTTTGTTGTGAGAGGATCAAGACTGTTCAACTAGCTGCCCAAGGAACTAAGGAACATGAGTGGTGTAATGTTGGATATCTTCAAAAGATGATGATGCCTGGCTCAGAACAATTCCAAATGAGGCAGGTGTACCTGGCTATATGAGGTGAAGAACACAAGAAACCAACTCTCTACTTCACCAGGCCAACAAGCTTGACCTTCGTGAAATGAGGAATCATCACACAGCATTTGAAAGATTGAAAAAAACACACACACACACACACACACACACACACACACACACACACACACGGTTGATAAAAATAAACACCACAATGATTGACATTGATAACAAATGGCAAAGTTCATTAATGGAATACCAGAACATGTGTCAGCTTCACATAATGATTCTAAATATATTGATTCAGTAAATCTGTTACTATTTATTGACTTTTATTATTATAAAATAAAAAACTATGGAAGAACTAAAGTATTAGGGTGCATCAAATGCCCCACTATTTAGAAATGGTCCTGTCCCTAGTGTAATAATAATAATCCTTTTGTTGCAATAAACATTAGGACAAATTTTTTTGTCCTTCTGATACCGTTTAGGGGGTCTACCTGAAGTAGCTAATATGTATGTATGAACAGAAAATACAAATGAGACAAATTTTTTACCAATACTCATTTTATTATTATAGTACTTTATTTATAAATTTATATATACTCTCGAGTACTACTATTCTCTAGTACATATTGACTGTAGAGTGTAGACTAGTTTGATTATTGGTACCCTATAGAAGAGACCCAGAAATGCATATAATTCCTTAGACACTGCCCACTGGTACCCTACATTGCATTTTATGTTATAGCCTACTGTTTTGTACTGTATTATAAGTGTATGCTATATTATTATTTTTCTTGTCAGATTTGAAATTAATGATCAAATGTATGCTGTTTTATTTTTTTTTTTTTTGCAAATTGAAAATGAGTGAGCAAAGTAAAACTCTAAAAACTACATTATCAATATCTGAACACAAATCAAATATGGCACGTTAGTTGGTGAATATTTGGTCTAGGTAGTGCTATCACAGATGATGACTCAACAATCACTGGTGCAAGTCTTCCAACATGCTCTCAAGTACTATGCTGCATGATGTGGCATATTCAAGATGGTGCATCTGTGAATCATAATCAATGGGAATCTGCTAAACTTGTTTCAAAAATTGCTGCCTTCTATAACAAAGCAAATATTCCCATGATCTCTTGAGTGTAAAGTGTGTGAAAAAATAATTAAACTTCTTGATGACAATGCTAAGATGAGGGCTATACCCATCAAACAGAGATCAACAGCAGCTTCACTCATGAAAGTCAGAGAAATGGAAAATTGACTGAGACATTTCCTCTCTGGCCTGCTAATGCTGAAAAGCTCATCCAAAATCCAGAAGATAGAGCTTTCCTGGAATCAATGATGAATGATCATTCTGCAACATTTGGATCCTTTGATAAGGTTTTGGCATATAAATTACAACATTGACAGCCACGTGAGTAGAAACAAGCAGAAAGACAAAAGATGCACCAGGAGATGAAAAACACACCTACTATAATCAAGACCATAAGCGACAGTGAAAGCAGCAGTGATCAGGATCTTGTACCTGACTCAGAATACACTGCTGGTTCTTCAACAAGGAAATCAAGGAGTCATCACTGTAATATTTGGACTGGGACTGCTGCATTCATCCCACATGATAGCTTAGTGTGTTCATGCCTTGTTTCCTTAGCTACACATATAAAAGTGACTCCTGCACAGCAAGCTGCATACACAAATGCGCTAGTAGAAGAAACAGGTGGAGATCCATCTAAAGTTTCTCTCTCGTATTCCACAAGTGATTGATCCTGGTATCAGACTGCAGAAAAGATAGTGACAAATAGCAAGAAACAATGGCACCCCCCACAACTTGCCACTTTACACTGGGACTCAAAAACTGCTGTCTTCATTGTCCAACCAATATGTTGGTGAAGAACGACTTACTATCATTGTAGGAGATTCACATCAACTGAAGCTTCTTGGTATTCCATCTTATCAACCTGGTATGGATCGTAAATCAGGTGACATCATTGCAGGACTGATAGCTGACCTGCTTAAATCATGGAACTGTGCAAACAACATTGTCAGCATGACATTTGACACAACTGCATCAAACACAGGTCATGTCACTGCAGCAGCACCTTAATCGAGCTCTTCTCTGGTCTGGCTGTTGTCATCATTTTGGTGAGCTTATTCTTACACACGTGTTCACAGATCTACAAATTGAAGTCTCCAAGTCACCAAAAATTTCTCTTCCTACATTTTCATAAAAACTTTGATAAATTACCTCAACAATAACTAGGTAGTACTTTCATGCTGTGATCTCAGTAAATTCAATAAAACTGCAGAGAAGCTGGTTATGAATTGTCGAAATAGGGTTATCAAACTTGCCCAATCAGAGCTAACACTTCGAAGAGATGACTACTTAGAGTTTGTCCAGCTCTCTTTAGTGTTTCTTGATGAAGACACAGATGGGTATCCAGTAGGGTGTTTCACGGCAGTGTGGTTGATGGATGAAGTGGAAGGAAGTTCAATCCACATTGATGCCCTTGTTCCTTTTGCTGAGGAAACTCGTCTGAACAGGTTTCAACCAGATCAGAACACGTTTAGGGGTCCCGAGATTTGACGCTTCAGATTGCTTAGGTATTTCTAATTTTAGCTGTTCTAGTGTTAGTTGACTGCCTTGCTTCCTGACGGAAGGGTGCACTGCTCTCTGTCCTTCGTGTCAGTTGTCGAGTTTTGTCCTCGTTGTGTCTACCGTTGCTTATTTGTACTCTTTTCTAATTCGTATATTTCCTCATTGCAGATAAACATGGCAACTCGAAGCAAGAAAGAGGTTTGGCTCATCGTACACCCGAATAAGGAGATCCTGGGTAGCCGCCTGCCGATGAAGTTGCAAGTCTTGCAAAAGTGCTTCTTCCATCAAAAACAGGAAAACCTAGGATGGAGAAAATGTCTGAACCTCTGTTTGGATGGTGTGATGGTGTTCTGGAAAAGAGCAAGGATCCCTACTATGAGGCGGGACAGCGCCCTTCGGAAAATGGAAGCTCTGCTCCAGCGTTACGACAAGTTGGTGAAAAGCAGGAACAGATCCGAGGAGAGCTGTCGTGTTGCAGAGGACATGTTCAAGGCGGAACTCAAGAACGAAATCCTCGATATTGGTCATTCCAATGCCCTTTCTATAATGACAAACGAGGAAGCCAAGCTCTTCTACAAGAGTCAGCAGGAGGGCCCAACAGAGAGCAGTATGGGATCGGCAGACATGAAGCTGGCCCAAATAGAGAGTAGGAAAAGGCGTCGCGAGGAACAGCAGGAGGAGAGACAACACTGGGAATTTGAGCGGGCCAAGACGGTTACAGAAGCTGCTACTCTTGAAGATAGCTCCTCGTCCTCGGCGTCGCCATCTGCGGAAGATGATCCCTCCTTGGCAGCCTCCACGTCTGCTTCATGTCCTTCTCCGAGAAAGCGGTCGAGGAACCTCATCACTCAGGATGTGGCTGTCGCGTACAACCGGATGAACACTTCTTATCGTGATGCAGCGATGTCCTACGCCGTCGTCGCGCAATCCTTGGGGCACGATTTGAACGAGGTATCCATCTCCTCTTCCACAATGTATCGTGCTCGCCAGTCGCTTCGGAAGCAAGCAGCAGAGGCGTATCAAGAGGGAGAATTCTGTCCTGAGGAGCCCTTGGTGTTGCACTGGGACGGGAAAATGCTGCCTGAAATCACAGGTGATGGATCTGTGGACCGGATTGCTGTGCTGGTCACCGGGAATGGCCAGGAGAAGCTGCTTGGAGTTCCGAAAGTTCCAGCTGGCACAGGAGCGGAGACGGCACGCGTCTGCATTGATCTTGTGCAGGAACACGACCTGTCCAAACGAATCAAGGGGTTATCACTCAACACAATGGCATCGAACACCGGGATTCACGTGGGAGCCTGCATCAAGATTGAGGAGGGTCTCAGGAAGCAACTTCTTTACCTAGCATGCAGGCACCATATGTACGAAATCATCCTGGCCCAAGTCTTCCGGTCTTTGATGGGCCCCACCTCTGGGCCCAAGACTGGGATCTTCAAAAGATTCCAAGAGCAGTGGGGTTTCATCGACCGATGACGTATCACCACTGCTATTGATTCAGATAGCTGCAGCATCGCTGGACCTCTTCAGGGTCTCAAGGACCGAACTGTCCTTGTTGAGAGGGAAGCTCTGGCTTCTGGTCAGCCGCGGGATGACTACCAAGAACTTCAACTGGTTATCCTCTTTCTTGGGGAAGAGACTGTCGCCAATGTGCCACTGCAGAAGCCAGGAGCATACCACCATGCGCCATGGATGGCGAAAGCCATTTATGGATTGAAGCTGTACCTCTTTCAGGACCAGTTCAGGATGACTGGGTGGGAGCTGAAAGGAGTCACAGAAATCTGCCTGTTCGTCGCCCTGGCCTACGCAAAGGCTTGGAGTCGTGCGACAAGAGCAGAGCAGGCCCCACGTGTGGATCTGGAGTTCTTGCTGGACCTGGAAATACTTGCAGGAAGATGCTGTGATAGTCGACATCGCCAAGCAAGCGCAAGCGGCCATGAAATGACACCTCTGGTACTTCTCTGAGACGCTGGTTGGCTTGGCATTCTTCGATCAAGGGGTTCCTCAGGAAGAGAAACAAAGGATGCGAGAGAACCTCGCCAAGCCGGCATCGAGGAAAGCGTTGAAGCGTCTGGAGGGGAAGACCGTCTTGGCTCCTTCAAAGGAAAGAAGATTTCGGATTTTGTTACCTCGAGGATGAAGGATCTCTTCACCGCACTCGGGATCAACGGCGCCTTTGTCGAAAATCCCGCTTCATCTTGGGAAAGCGACCCACACTACCAAGCAGGCCTAGCTAGGGTCCGCGTCCTGGCTATGGTGAATGACTCGGCTGAACGGGGGATCGCTCTCATCGAGAAATTCAATACTCCCTAACAACAAAGGAAGAAGACAAACAGTACCTGCTGAAAGCAGTTTTCAAGAACAGGAAGGATTTTCCGAAGAAGCAGAAGGGGGAAATGATGAAGTGATGAGTCTGTGCTCTCTGACGTAAGGCGTGATTTCTCAGGACCCCTTATTGTTGTCGAAGGAGTCTCATTTTTGGCCAGGAGTGATAAATATGTAAAATGAACACGGGCATCTATGTGGATTAAAAATATAATGTGGTTCTCATTTATGAAACACCCTAGTGTCCAGTGACTTTCAAGAAACCAGGTGGATGGCAAAACTCCTGTATTCTATCAAAATATGTCTGCTTGAAAAGCAAATTCAACAACTACCCCCAGGCACAATAACTACACAACAGCAAATCTCAAAGCTGAGGGACTTCATCATTTTTGTCACCCTTGTCTATAGTTCTTGGTGAATGACCTACAGTTCTGTTGCTGATGCTCCATGGTATGATCTGAATTTGATTCATCTTCTGCTGCAGTATGAAAATGTGAATCCAACAATTTCCAAAAGTGCAATTTGAGCCATTCAATGTCATTTATGGTACATCACTTCAGAGATGGTGCCTCTCACATTATTCATCGAAAATGTTCCACCAGAAGATTGCCATGCTCTTGCAGATAGCTTTTTGGCAGTCAAACCACACACACCAGTTATTCAACCACATGACTGATTTGGAACTGATTTCAGAAAGCCCAAGTTTCCATCAGAAATCACTCGAGCAACAACTCTCTCTGACTTGGTTGGGCCTGATTCGTGGTTTACCTTCCACATTCTGAAGCTTCATCCAGACTTTCTCACAGAAGATGTCACAAACTGGCCACAGTCAGCCACATACCAAGCATCTGTCGTCAACCTACAAGCTCTGAATGTAATTAATGATGCAACTGAAAGAGGAGTAAAGCTGAGCTCAGAGTATTTGGCATCAGCTAGAAATGAACATAATTACCAGAATGTACTCCAAGTTGTTGAGTGTGATCGTAAGCAGATGCCAAACCTCGCAAGTGAGCTGCTAAATAGCAAGACATTATACCAAAATAATGTTTGATGTTTTATTTATATAACTCATGTTTTTAACTTTGATTTAAATTGCCTATACAATGTAATACAACTGTGAAGGTCTTCAATACAAATTTTGAAAATGAAAAGTGTCCTGTTTAGTGGATAAATTTAATTTGATATAAGAAAATATGTAACTGATAATATACTTGTATTAATAATGATGCGAACTCTTCTAGTGCTCTGCTGCTATCTATAAAAAGTATAGATTTTTGGATTTTACAAAGAATATCAAATTCAGATTTGAATATCTTTCATTTTTCACATTTTTATGTATTACGCTAATCTTAGCACATTCACATGATCGGTGGACCACATAGATCAAGTCATATCTTTATCAAACTTTGCCTGATACTTTAATTTTATAAGTGGAACAAATTTAAAGTAGGGACAGAAGCACCCAAGAACATTTTTTAAATCATGGGGCATTTGATGCACCCTAATATATATATATATATATATATATATATATACAGTGAGGCCTTGCATAACAAATTTAATTTGTTCCAGAAGGTCATTCGTTAACTGAAAAATTTGTTATGCAATGCATTAGTTCAATGGGATTTTCAGTAATTCGTTCCAGAGCATTGACTTGCATTGAATGATTCATATCTTTCAACTGATGCTGGAAGGGATTCCTTAATTTGTTCATATATTTGCACTGCCTTGTCACTAATGAATGCCTTAATAATGGATTCCCCCTTCATTTCCTTTTCTCTAATCCATATTGGTAAAACACACTCCATTTCAGCAATAGCTTCCCTTCCTTTAATAAGTCTACTTGTAGCATCACTTACTTTAGTTTTCATAATTTCTTCCGTCTTCTTAAAAATTGTTGAAACTGTACTGGCAGACAATCCATATTCAGCAGCAAGATCTTTGGTGCTCGTTCCAGATTCACTTTTTAATAATGTCCTGCTTCTTCTGGAGACTGATAGTTTTCCTGGATTTCTTTGGAGCATTAGCAGATGATGAAGGTCTTTTAGGGGCCATGACTACACGTTTTATACACTTATAAAGCTAATAAATTAAAATTTAATAGTGAGCAATTGTGTTGTATTATTGTAACAGCACGTGTTATTGTAAGCCCACTTGGTTCACTGTAATTCACTTTTTATCCTTATTATGTGCACTGTAATTAACTTTATTTAGCACTAATAATGCTTAAAAGCATTAATTATTATTTACTCACTATATTAATTAATGATATTATGATAAATCACTGTAAAGCAAAATTTAAAAAAAAATTGATAGCAATTGTACACAACTGCTCACGACAGCTACCACCCTCCAACTGAATAGAAAACGTGTTATTACGTTTTTCGTAACCAAATTCGTTCTGCAAGGTAAAATTGTTATTTAAATCAATGGAGCCTTATGGAGGTAATTTGTTAAGCAAAAATTCGCTATTTAAGGCGTTCGTTATGCAAGGCCTCACTGTATATGACACAGATTGTGCATGAAACAAGGATCTCTTCTGGGAAAATTAAAGCCACTATAGTCTGAATAAGTAATGGTAAATGACAAACACTATAGTTTTTTTCTTTTTCATGATGTTATCCCGATGTGAGCCACTGAGCAATGGGTACTCACAAAGAGCGCCCAAAAATATAGCTTCCCTCACCAGATAGGATCCAGCTTTGGGACAGGATCTCGGGGTTACAGCCAATGTTCCCTCTAAGGTGTGCGCGTGCGCACACGCGTTGCGAAACCCACGCACACAGCAAAATAAAATGCGCACAGGCTCAAGTGTATCATGAGTCACGACAGTAAATGACGTAATTTAAAAAATATACTGTATATATACAGGGTGTCCCAGAATTAACTATCTATTTCAATGAAATCGGACAAATTTTTTAAAAACACACTTTTATTTATGTTTATCATGTTTAATGTGTGTTAAAAATGTATAAATTTCTAATTTTGTTTCATAATTTTATTTTCATAATTTTTTCATTATCTGGTCCAATGAAAGACCGTCTGAAGTCATAGAATGGCAAAGAGACTCTCCAAAAGTTAACGTGTGGCTTGGAATGACCAAATCCAAAATTTATGGCCCATTCTTCTTTGCGGAAGCAACTGTAACAGGTACCGTCTACCTTGATATGCTTCAGCAGTTTCTCGAACCACAGCTTCTTGATGATGGCATTCTTGATAATGTTGTGTTTCAACAAGAAGCATTGATCTTTTGGCGATAAACCTTTGTTTTTATGAAACCCCATGCAAAGAAATCCAGGGGTGTCAAATCCGGAGAACGCGGAGGCCAAGGTCGAGGTCCTTCATGTCCAATCCACCGATTCGGAAGGCGGCTGTTGAGGTATTCTCGAACAATTAGAGCATAATGACATGGTGCTCCATCTTGTTGAAACACTGACCTATTGCCCACATCAGGCTAACATCATGAAAAAGAAAAAACTAGTGTGTTTGTCATTTACCATTGCTTATTCAGACTATAGCAGATTTAATTTTCCCAGAAGAGATCCTTGTTCCATGCATGGTCTGTGTTTATCATGAGAGCCTCAGGGGACCATTCTGAGTTCAATCCCACACATATATATATATATATATATATTAGGGTGAGGCTGTAGCCCTTACCATGTCCAATCAAGTCTACCTTTTTTTTCTAGTGGGGATCCCCCCCAAATAACAAAACTGAAGTTTCAGCAAATTTGGACTTTATTTACCTGTGGCTGGGACAATTGTGCTTGGGTTCTACGCATAGACCCCATTTAGTGAAATTGATCACAACTCGAGAACCATTGCACCCAGGAAGGTCATTTTGGGTGCAAAATGACCGGAAACATAGTTTATATATGACTTTTGAACAAACATATGGTGTAGGGGGCTTACTTTTCAAGTTATAGCAAAAAACCCACTGTACCATCATTGCATGTCAACTTGCGAACATTCACTTCCCAAGAAATCAATAAAAACACAGTTCTACTGAATTGTAGAATATTTATTATGCATATACACTATGTAGTACCATACAGTATACAAAAAAAAATCACCAACTCAAGAACCACATTTCTTGAGTATTGTGCCATTTTCTCTGCTCCCAAGTTTGACCCCTCTCTCCACACCAGAGGTGGGGAGTCGGGGCTTTTTTGAAGAGTCGGGAGTCGGTAAAAACGACTGACTCCCGACTCTTTGATTCAATTTCTATATGCCAACAATTTACCAGAATACTACTCTGCCCTAAATAAATATCTTCCTGAACTAATTCTAGATTCACATTTGCACATTTGATTTATTGTTCTGGTAAATCTTAGCAAATGAATTTCATAGTTCTATTTTAGGATACTAGGTACCATATAAAAATTAGCAATATATTAATTATTAATTTAATTAGCCCCTATTAGTAATGAGTCGTGGGCCTAGTAGAAAATCAGCAGTCTTTCAATATTTTAAGCTAAATGAGGATGAAAGTATTTTTATTTGTCAAGTAGAAAAGGATGGTAAAGAGTGTAATGCAAAAATTAGTGCTTATACTGGGAAACATGCTAATGCTCCAACTAGAGCCTCAAACTTGAAATGCCATCTACGAAACAAACATCCCAATATTTATAAGGTTGTAGATCAGCATGATAAGGAAAGAGTCGGGAGTTGGAGTCAGTTTTTAAAAATACCGACTTTTTAAAAATACAGACTCAGGAGTCGGGAGTCGGTTGTTTTTGGCCGACTCCCCATCCTTGCTCCACGCTATCATTCACTACTCTGAGGTTTTCAATCACTTTTAGAGTAGCTTGTTATGATGGATGCTCAGACCACTGGTGGAGAGGCAGGTTCAAAAATGATGCATCCAGTCCAAGCAGATTGAAAAAACCCAAGAGTCGGATCCTGCATACTCAGCCAGCTGTAATGGCACTGAAGTTACAGGAGGGAATTTGGGCTTTCCATAGCCCATTCCAAACCATTTCATGAAGTGTCTGTTGGTCCTGTTGATGTCCTCAGTTGGAGCTTGAGTAGCTCTTATTCTACTCACTATCTCAGTCTTGAGTGAGTCTGAGACTCTGTGGGAGAAAAGTGCCAGAGGCACCAATTCCTCTGAGAGATATTGCAGATGGTTTTTTATGACCTTGGTACTTGACTGTTGTATCTCTCTGTCAGGATACCTCATGATTTTCTGCAGGAGATTGAGGTCATTGACCTGTGCATTGCTTGGTGAGGGGCATTCCATCCACCAAGAGATGTATATGAGCAGTACAAACTTCACAAAACTCACCAATTTGTCAACTTGTCCTGATGCAAAGACTGTCCTTTTGGGGAGCTCTTTCTCAATCTTCTTGGAGAGCAAAACCATTTTAATGGTATAAAGGAGCTTCACCACCCACCTAGCTTTGTGGAGAGCACCAGGACTTCGAAATATGAAGCCACTAGTGTTCCTTGACAGAGCGAGGGAGGCAAGGATGAGAAGCTCTTTGTAGTCTCCCCTGTAGCACAAATTGTCACTTGATATCATCGATGATATGGCATCGGCTATTTCTGAGGTATCCTCCTCAAAATCCAGAAAGACATTTGATAGGTCTTTGGATGTGAGTGATCCATAGTTATCCCTGAACCTTTTGAAGAGCTGAATGTTGGGGCTGTTTGAAGTTTAGATTTTCAAACCATCCCAAACATGTGACAGGATGACTTCCCCAACATGATGATGACAAGCTAACCACAGCAACTCCCAATCTAACCTTGTCTGAACAGCTACACATGCAGCAGTTGTGTGCCTTGAAATGGAGAAAGATTTTAAGAGATGGGTTAATAAAAGTGTAACATTGTAATACTAAAGTTATAGAATTAGCAGTAGAAAATCCAGAGAGAGATGTACAAAAGAATCAGGAAATCGTCAATCACCTGTATTGGCTGCAGTGGTGTTGAACACCATGGCATAAATGCAGTTGCTACATCCCCATTCACTCAGCAATTCACAGGTTGCACCACAGATCAGGTCCCCCATAGACTGGTTGCTTTCAGTGGGTAGGGCTGGAACACCAAGCAGCTTCACACCAACATCTCCTAGGAGTAAGTCAACTGGGTAAATTCTGTGCACATAAGGACACAGAATAGTCACACAATATAGGTGGGTAAAGTTTGTTTTGGGTATTTAGGTACATAAGATCACCTTCTTCTTGGCTTGTGAAGGAAGTACATTAAATAGTGGTTCACAAATATCATTGAATTTGAATAGATTTTCAAGGCTGATTTATTGTTTCAACTGTAACTGCTAAACAGTTTGTTTTTTCCAGCAAATTGCAACAATACAAAGTTTGTTAACAACGCGTTGCTTACGTACCTGAAACCAGAACTAGCAATCACTCAACAATGTCATATTTTGTGACCAAGCTTTGCACGAGTTTGCCATCCCAATGTAGAGCTCCAATGGTTGGCAGCTGCCACTGTTCCAGAATCTTGTCACTGATGTTCTTGCCAGCAGCTATGTGATACCTGGAAAGCATATCAAGAATCAACGCTTGAAACAGCCCAGCTAAAACTTGACAGTACATTGAATTTCCACGTAGGTACCCCACTGATATAGTTACTATTTGGTTAGTGCTTGACAAATGGACAATAGGTATTGAGAGAATTGGTTTGTAATGAGTATCAGAGGAAAGAAATTGTTCAAAGACTTGGATACATAATTATGCAGTAATGTAACGTGTCAGATTTTTTGGAACTCACATAATCAGTATTGAATGATGAATTGTATAAACATTTTAGTGCAACACTCTAGAGTCTAGACTAATGTGTATGCTTGTGTGTGGTGCAGGTAAACTCCAGATGTGTCACCATGATTACAAGCTGAGATGAAGGAGTGGATGATAGCTGACAGTGCTGTTGGTAAAGTTTTGTTCCTTATGGCTATAGACTGCAGCAGCTCATTCTTCAGTATGTAAGGGAGGACATGGATGTCTATGCCAGTCTTGGTTCTGCGATGCTTCCATGCATTCAGGGATGGAGATGATTCAGCTCCTTTCACTTCTTTGAGGCTTTCGTTGGTATCCTCTTCACTAACACAGCTGCTCTCTGCATCCAAATCATGCTGTTGATTATCCGCTTCATGAGATGATCTGCTCCACTTGCGCTTCTTGTTCCTTGACTCCACAATTGCCTCGTATACCTTGTCTCTACCAGAGTATGATGCAGTTCTGCAAGTCATCATACTTTCCAGGAAGTCAATATATGCCTGTAATGCCTCCCTCTCCTTTTTTATCCTTGGTCTGTCTCTCCTCTGTTCTAAATTTTTGACTGTTGACTGTGGCCAAAACACCATTGTTTTCTGAAGATCAGCTTTAAATCTCACTGGTCTTGGCCAGTTGGCATCTTGTCTTTCTTTGGCATTGATCTTCAACATTTTTCTGTATTTCTCAAACAAACCTTCAATCTTTTTGACCATTTTGTGCTCCTGGATTGTTGATACCTATACCTGTTTTGTTGTAATGAGGCAGGACTTTCCCAACTACCTTCAATGCAGTTCTTCTGACAATGGGCATCTGCTTGGTGTCATCCTCTGTTCACAGGCTCTCTCTGAATGAAAGGAAACACATTAACACCTGCTTTTCTGTTGGAAGGCATGATCCATTAATCTCTTGATCATCTTCAGTTATCTTTTCTTGGAATACGAACATGGTATTGTTGGAGTTCCTTGTCGCAGTCATTGACATCATATTGTCATAACTTGCTGAAAAAAAAATGTAAACACTTCTTGAGAATTTTTTTTTTTTTAAATTTAAAACTATATTCCTGTCACCTGTAAATAGTAAATAATTAAGCAGTGGCTAATAACCACTGCACTGGTTATAATTGTTCACAAAAACATACAAAAATAAGAGAATTTGTGTCATTCAAGTGGGGTTACCTAGCTGAAACCTGCCTACGAAATCATAAAGTAGTTTTAAGCCTATAACTCAAAAAAGTAAGCCCCCTAGACCATGTGTTTGTTCAAAAGTCGTATATAAACCTGATATTTTGGGTCATTTTGCACACAAAATGGCCTTTGTAGGTGCAATGGTTCTCAAGTTATGATTGATTTCACTAAATGGGGTCTATGTGTAGACCCTAAAAAGCACATAATTGCCAATTTTGCTGAAACTTCACAATACTGTACAAAAAAAATCAATTTTAGACACGAGAGATGAACAGTAATGAGTAATGTACATTTAATCCTAGAGTTTTATTAGCATTCCATTATTAATCAAGATTTCAACTTGGTTTAAAGGAATTTACATTCACAGTATTTTTTATATCAGTGTCTAACTGGAAAAGTGTAACTAGCAGCATGCCTCAGGCATCAGTTCTGGGACCAGTTCTTTTTATTATTTATATCAATGACATTAACTTGGGAATTATTAATAGTATAATTTCAAAATTTGCAGATACCAAACTAGGGGGATGAACAAAAATTAGATTCAAGATACTGTATTAATAAATTACTCAAGTTGGTGGAAATTTGGCAAATGAACTTTAATGTAGATAAATGTAAAATGGCGCATATCAGTAGAAACAATGTTAAAGAAAAGTATTTTGTGTGTGATGAGACACTAACTAGTGTTACAGAAGAGAAAGATTTAGGTATTATTATTGTCAACATTCTTAAACTGAGTAAGCAATGTATTGAAGTGGTCAGAAAAGCAAGTAGAATCTTAGGCTTTATTGGTAGATCACTTGAGTTCAAGTTGGAGATGACAATACTAACATTATATAATTCCTTAGTTTGACCCCACTTTTGATGGAGGGCTTTAACAAAAGTCAACCTCGCTGGTAGAAAATTACAGACATTTTCTGGCAACTAGGCAGTTGGTCATAATTTTTTTTTCCTGAAAAAAGACCTTGAAAATAGGGGTCTTATACACTGAAAAATACGGTAGTTCGGTTGCTTGGCTTTTTCAATATGGCCAGCAAAACTGAAAAATCTCATATCCTGGTCAATACTTGATGGATTTTGATGATCTTCATGTCATTTCTAGGGGTTTTTAGGATGATGAGTTGATCTGGAGGGGTTGCAGATACTTTGGGAGTCATTTTGACCCACATTCATCAATACTCAAGGTCATTGGAGGTCAAATGTCCCCTGAAATAAGGAATATCCCATATCCTGGGCAGTCATGGAGATATTTTGGTGATCTTACTGTCATTTTTATGGTTTTGGGCGAGACTGAGTAGTTCTATAGGCACATGATAACAGTAGGATATCATTTTGCAACTTCATGGGTCAAGTCAAGGTCATTTGAGGTTAAAGTTTGGCCTTGAAATATGATAATGCCACAGTTGACATCACTGTATTTCCTTTATTTCAGTGACAATTTCTACAATCTAGCTAACTGCTGAGCACTTAACATCTTTTCTGCAGATAAACCAGATCATAATGCTTAAATGACATAACCCACATTATATGGATATTTGGATATAAGCCACAATTTATGCTGAAGTGCAGGGCACATGCTTTCTATCGAAGGTTGCAAAGCTACAAGATATGACCACGTAAGCAAAACAAAGCTCACACCTGGCTGGGGGATTGGCATTGACAACTTTGATGCAGTTATTCACATTAGGTAACCATTTATTGGGGGGCAAATATCAAAAGACATGGTTGTGTCAGGATTGTCAGGATCATCAGTCTGCTCTTCATTTGCGTTTTGGTTCAATGGATTGTTGCAATCCAAGCCACTGCCACATGCGCAGAACATTGTGCAAGGGATTCCGCGTCCCATGCAGCCGCAGCGACTCCCCCTGCATGTTGATTGTGATTCACACCCACATCTGAGTAGCTTCAGAACTTCATCTGGTACTAAGCACACTCCTTCACCAACTGTTTTTGGGATGAGAACTCTGTTTCGTCTCTCGCCCACCCATAATGCACAGGATCAAGTGGTGGTGGGTCACACTTTAGTGCATCGAGCCAGTTCACCACAGTGTAGTGGGTTCTGAGCACATTTTGATGGAAGGCTTCAGTTGTTGGTGGTGGAGAACATAGTTTGGGTGCAACAGTTCCTGGCTTCCCTGTCTTCTGAGCCCATACTCGCTGATGACACTCAGAGATGAGGATTTCTTATCCCCATAGCATGCAACAATGAATGCTGTTGCCTCTTTCTCAATATGGTCAAAGCATGCATCAAGGGACCCCAGCTTGTCTAGCTTCTGACCCTTCTTGGCTGTGGCAATGGCAGTGGCTTTGCCAATGCCATGTATTGCTGCAACTGTGTCACAACCACTCAAAGTGTGTAGTTTGAGGATTTGTGGGATGATGTCTTTGTGCTGGGTTACAGTTGCTCGGATGTCCACTGATTTTCTGCCATGCACTGGAGACTCCATAATCATGGGACAGCCTAGTTTCTTAAATTCATAGAAGTGAGTCAGCATGGCAAACACGTCTGTGTCATCACAAATGATGGAGATGAATGGAAGTGAATTCTTCCTTGTTCTTTTTGCACTCACTCGCGATTTGCTTGCCCAGCTTCTTTACACACTCATCAATATCAACAGATTCCTCACAATCTTTTGCAATATTCAGGTATGAGGCAGCATAGTTTTTGAAAACTAACAACGTAGCGATACCATCCCCATGTAAGTCTACAATTTCGTCTTTGAAGTAATCTTTAACTTTCACAATGAGAGACCTACGTGACAACTTCTCACCACCTAACTCTTTGTAAAGCTTCTCTACTTCAATTGAATTCCATGGTTTCATTTTGTCCTTCTGGCAAGCTCTCTCAACCTCAACATGAAAGGTAGACATACAATCTTTATGGTATTGGGCTTCTTCAGCTGGTAAATCTCCTTTCATGCTGAACAACCTACTGAGTACAACTTGTCCCTGCTCATCATTTTTCAGTTTACACTTTTCTATCAGCACATCTTTGTAATTTGTTTTTTATCACCAAGCTTATCAGTCATAAACCTAGATGCTGGAATGCGGTATTGTACTAGAACTTTGATGTCATATTTCTTGGGTAATATACACTCACTGACTTTCAAACAAGAGTGTGTGTTTTTTAGGGTCATATACTGGGCCTTCACTGAGAACAGCACTATGTAGCCTTTTTGGCTCCACTGTAGGGGTATCACATTCTCTCTTTATCATGAATGCTGATAAATTCCACTTGGACACATTAGTGGAAAGTTCTTGTGACAACAAAGGATTTTTGCTCCATCTTCCAAGAGAGGCTCTAGTCTCGCTCGAACATCTAGCTGTCCTCTGATGTCGCTGCTCTCTATGATTTTCTGAATCCTCCCACAATTTGAAAGACCTTTCTGACCTCCAGGACAGCTATGCAGGAAATCCTTGAAGAAATATTCATCTGCAGCTTTTGTAGAACCTGAAAAATAAGAATTTTGTTTACCCATTCTTCAGAGTACAAATCGCATTGAAATAATTTATCCTCAGCAAATGAAAATTAAACAATGCTCACCTGGTATATTCTCCATATTCAGCAGTCAAAAAAACAATTTCGGAATCAGCACAACCAAGACATCATCAAACCACCAGGTGGGCAGCACCATCAGCAATAATCTCAACAACCTGAAAAGAATAAGAGGAATAATTAGACATATTGGAATTCACCTTACCATGGGGAAAATAATCCTTGATTTCATTTTAAACCCTATAGAACTACTCAGTCTTGCCCAAAACCATAAAAATGACAGTAAGATCACCAAAATATCTCCACAACTGCCTGGGATATGGGATATTCCTTATTTCAGGGGGCATTTGACCTCCAATGACCTTGAGTATTTGACGAATGTGGGTTGAAACGACTCCCAAAGTATCTGCATCCCCTCCAGATCGACTCATCATACTAAAAAACCCCTAGAAATGACACCAAGATCATCAAAATCCATCAAGTATTGACCAGGATATGAGATTTTTCAGTTTTGCCAGCCATCTTGGAAAATGGCCATATTGAAAAAGCCAAGCGGGGGTCAGGTGTACACCCAATGGATTCTTGAATGGGGTGGTATAAACTTTCAAAATATGTAAAATTTGCTTTATAACAAACAATGCAGGGTTCCAGTAAAATCAGGGTCTGTGCTACAGGACTAATGATGTCATTACATCAGTTGCATGATGAGTGTGGGCAGAGCATCACTGACTCTGATTCCTGTCTGGATAGTAAAATTTTCCTTAAAATAATTTTAATTGGAACTTAATGGATCTGATAGAGCTTTTTAGCCTTCAAATGATATATAGTATATATTGGTCACATGATTTAATAACCAACTGTCTATGAATGTTTTGCACAACAGCTGTGAATCATACAGCCATTAGAGAAGCAGTATTATAAAGGAGGAATTTGTCTGACTTTTGTTCTATAATTTTTTTTAGCTTTTCATATTTTAATTTTTTACTGATCTTTATTTACATTCCATAGTACAGCAAAAAGTATTCAATCACCCCAAATTTATCCAAAATTTTCTATTAAAACCTGTTTAATAAGGTTCAAATATTAAATTAGTAAATTCAAATAGTCTTATTATTAACCTGCTGGTCCCGATAGAAAATGTGTGTTATCCATGAGATGCGCACACCATTATCCCATGGGTAATGTGCATTATCCATATGCATTTAATTTTTCTACTGCTTTAATATTCTTAGGAGAATATGTATTACTGGGGGATTTCTGAGTCATAGAAGGAGTTTATTGACTCAAATCTTTCAACCAATTACAAATGAGTATAATTTGTGGGTGGGGCTAACATTATAAACATCGCATCATTTATGCCCTTGAGCAGTGTTTATGGCGGTGGTTGACCTGTGTTTGTCATAATTGCTTTTTATACTTTAAACATTCATAATGAGTGAAATAGATGTTAGTGACTCTGATTACATTCCTACTGAGGAAGAGGATAGTGATTGGCTTAGTGATTTTAGTGACACCAGTGTTGAGAGTGAATGGGAAAATGAGCCTATTCAATTAGAGAAAAACTGGACTTGTGTTCCAAATTTGTTTGAAGACAAAAGGCCATCGGAGAAGCCTCCATTACAGCGCTCTTATTCCGGTGTAAATCCAAATATTGTGTTTGATCATGAAAAAGTAATTGAGTGTTTCAAGTTATTTATTGGTGATGATGTAGTTGCATAATCATCAGAGTCATACCATATTTTCCTAAGCCATTTTTTGTGGTTTTGAGAAAAATGAAAAAAAGGGTTCTAAATTAAATTACTTATGACTTAGGAAAATATGAATTTTTGCAAATATCAGCCTTATAGTTCATCCTACAAGGACGAAATTTGTACCAAAAGATGCACAATTTTGTTTACATGGCATTAGTAACAAAAACTCAAATGTCAAAAAGTGACTTCGGAAATTGTTTTGATGCTGATGAATTATATTGGCCAGTGTGTAAATGATAAGGCAAGACAATTTTTCAAGCAAAATCCTCAACTGAATATATATGTAATATTTATCCACTAAAATGACTGAAATTATAAAATTATATCTAAAAAAATATAAAAGTACAGTTGACCCTCGTTTAACATCATTGATTCGTTCTGGGAAAAGTGACATTAACCGAAAGTGACGTTAAACGAAGTACATGTTCAATGGGGTTTTAGGTAATCCGCTCCAGAGATTCAGATTCAGATTCCTTTGCCATCTCTTGGAGGTCTGTTGCATTTAACTCCTCTCATGCTCTTGAAGTTCCTGCACATCATCAGCATCAACTTCCATTCCCATTGCCTGCCCAAGGTGGAGAATTTCAGCTTCAGGATTGCTTTGTTCCTCAAAGCCCACAAAATGATAGATCACAGAGGGCCACAGTTTCTTCCACGCAGAGTTCATAGTGGTTGTGGTTACCTCTTTCCATGCCTTTACAACAATTCTAACAGCCAGTAAACGGGGTAAGTGACGTAGAATGAATGCATGTATGCCAATGGAGGCTTTGACGCTAAATGAAAAGACGTAAACCGAGCGTGATGTTAAACGAGGTTCGACTGTATTCTCTCTCTCCATCTCGGATCCGCAAGTGATAGAAAATGCATATCTAGGTATCAACAGGTTAATATTTAGTCATCTCTCCTTTCTTCTTTAGGACCATTTGGATGTATTTCTGTTGATTTAATTCAGTTTTGGCAGACATCCTGGGTGATCTCTATACACCACACTGTTTTGATGGCCTCTGAGTTGTGTAATGGAGCCTGTTGAGTAGTAGGGTCATTCTCTGTCAGATCAACCAGTGCCTAACACCCTCATCTCTCAGATTTTGCTGAAATTTGGTTTATAGGGAGTTTGTGGGCCCTGAATCCATTTCTGAAATTATAAGGTCAATCCGACCAACGGTTCAAGAGATATGACCTCGGGAAATTTGAGGTCACTTGCGAGGTCACTAACATTTGGCGACCCATAACTTGGGTAATAATGGTCACAATTATATAAAAGTATATATATTTAGAATCAGAAAACGACAAGGAATCCAAATATGCAAGTTTTAGAACTCTAGGTTGAAAAATAAAAAAGTTACACTGTAACCAAAATTTGAGGTCACGATTTGACCTCTGGGGTATCAAATGAGAATTTTTTTTTTAAATGTAAAAAATGAAGGCATAGGCATTGGCTATTAGAATCAGCAAAAAAAAGTTTGTTTATGTTAGTATTTTTCATGTAACTAACATATAAGTGAACACCATATTCATAAGTTGTGCGTCAATTCTACCTATTTTTTCACACTTAAGCTCATAATTTGACCTATAGAAATTAAAATTACATTTTTTTATAGATATAAAAACAAAGGCAAAAAATGTAAAATTGTATTTCACTGCTAATCTACACTGGCAATAATAGTTATAATAGTGAAAGGGGAAGACCTACTTAGAGGATTCATGTGCTAGCCTAATACAATTTTTGCATGCTCGATGCTCTCATCAATTTCTTTTTGTGGAAAAATGTATTGAATTCTGCTGCCTCCTCTTAGGGTAGGACAACTCATTACAGTTAATATATGATGTCCTGGCACTGCACATGAATCCTTGTTTGATGGATAATAATATGCACTTGATCCTGATGACCCAGAGGGATGTAGAAAGTTCACAGTGAAATCATCAAACTCTTCACAATATTCCTCCACAATTCCATACCAAACTTGCATGTCATAAATGCAGCCAACATACTCTCCTGGTTTGACACATTTTAGGTTACCAAGCATTGCAGGTTCATTAGTAAAATGACTTTTCCTTATTCTTTTCTTTTCTCCAATGCCACTTGAAATGGGATACACCATCAGTTCTTCCTTGTTTAGGGGAACAAATCTATGATATTTCTGAGTTCCAGGAATAGCCCTACTATCCTTGAATCGATGTTCCAACCGTTCTTCTGCATCTTTCAAATCAGCTGTAGTTACAAAGAAAAAATTTATCTTCTTGCTCAAGTTTTCTTCACAAAACTGAAACATGTGTTCTGGTGTAAGAATTTGCCTCTCTGTAGTTCTCTGCAAACTGGCACGAGCAGTAGCTCTTTTCACTGTTCCTCCAATCCCATCACATGCATTTTTGCCATGGGATGTAGCAAAGAAGTGCCATTCACAAGACAGACCAAAATCCTCTTCATGGTAACAGAGATTTGTGAAGTTGTATCTGTTCTTATATTGGCCAGCACATCCATCTGAGAAATAGTGCACCTTCTTCAATTGTGGGCATCTGAATTTAACATATGTCATAAGCTTCAATATGAATGAGTAAACCATTATAGTGTTGTGTTTTAGTGATGCAGATAAGAAACAGACACTAAAATGGCTAAGTTCCTGGTCTGCAGATGATCTATAACACTGGGCAACACGTATTTTATTGAATGATATCTGACACTTGATTCTAGGTAATTTGGGTGCGCTGAATACG
Source organism: Bathynomus jamesi (assembly GCA_023014485.1). Taxonomy (NCBI): domain Eukaryota; kingdom Metazoa; phylum Arthropoda; class Malacostraca; order Isopoda; family Cirolanidae; genus Bathynomus; species Bathynomus jamesi. The sequence continues at coordinate 74,676 of JAJOZX010001015.1, read as the reverse complement.
AATTTCAACTCGGTTTGGCTCTATCAGGTCCTGATTCTTGTCGACAGCCTATGTGCCATTTTCCAGATTTTTCAAATTAGGACTAAAAAATTAAGTCATGTGTTAAATTTTTTTTTCAAGTTTCATGAATACAAGCAGTTCAAACTACAGTAAAATTACATTATAACGATAGAAATGACTTAAAATAAAAAAACAAACAGATATGAAGCTTTCACTGTGGCAAAAATTTTCTTTTGTAAGACTTTCTAGCGTATTTGCTTGTTGATGGCAGGTCTCTTTTCAAGCACCAGCAGTAATCAGCCATCATGTGGGAATCCCAGCGGCCTTGGTACCGTTCCTCCATAATTTTGATATCTTGGTGGAATCTCTCCCCTTGTTCGTCACTTACATCACCTAAATTACTTGGAAATTGGTCAAGATGGCTATTCAAAAAATGCATTTTTATGCTCATATTGCAACCTAACTCTTTGTAGTCCCTTAAAAGTTTTTTTACGATTTCTTCGTAGTTATCTGCCCTATAATTGCCTAAAAAGTTTTCTATCAAGTCCACGAATGAGAACCAGCCATTTTTTTCGCGTTCATTCATGACATTAGGAAAATTGCTGTCTTTAATCATTGTTCTTATTTGTGGACCGTCGAAAATTCCCGCCTTGATTTTTTCATAACTTAAACTTGGAAATTTTGAAGTTATGTATTTGAAACACTCGCCGTTCGTATCTAAAGCTTTTACATATTGTTTAATGAGGCCTAGTTTTATATGCAGAGGAGGAAATATGATTTTATCTCTGCTCACTAAAGGTGGATTAATTACGTTTTTTTCTCCGACAGTAAGTGATGTTCGTGCTGGCCAGATTTGTTTGAAATAATGTTCTTCCTTGGCTCTGCTGTCCCATAAGCAAAGGAAGCAGGGATATTTAGTATACCCTCCTTGTTGTCCTAGCAGAAAATTAACCATTTTTAAGTCAACACATATGATCCACTCGTGCTCCCTATATTTGATAAGATTTAAAACCTTTTCTATATGTTCATACTTTTCTTTTAATTTTGTTGAGTGCCCAATCGGTATCGAGCCGTATAGATTGCCATTATGCAACAACACACACTTAAGACTTCTTTTCGAACTGTCTAAAAACAAGCGCCAATCATTTGCATCGTAAGACTCAACCCCCATCTTCTTTAACAAACCAACTATGTCGCAGCAATATACTAAACTATCCTCTGTTCTAAAATATTTAACAAGTTCTTCTCTTTTTCTGTAAAATGAAATGTATGTGTTTGAAGTAAGCAAGTTTTTCTCTTTAAGTCTTGAAGCTAAAATTTCCGCAGCCTTTTTTGGCAAATTTAGATCCCTTACAAGATCATTCAACTCGGCCTGGTTAAACTTTTGCGGATCGTTTTGACTTTCAAATACGCTGGGGTCAAAATCGGTGTCTGACTCCTCAAAGTGCATAACAATATTTTCAGGAACATCTTCAACTAATTCTTGAGTTGGCAGACCCTTAAATTTTGGAATGGGGATCTCATTTGAATGTAGCACAGGTCGTATCGCGGTGTCGAAATTTGGGTACTCGATACAATGTTTATTTTTCTTAGTGAAGCCCGAAGTCTTGACAAAGCAAAGGTAGCAATCGGTCTCGTGGTTAGTAGGCTCTCGCCACACCTGATATGGAAAAAAAATTGTAAAGCGTTAACAAAAGCGACGAGAGACTTGTTTTTATGAATTTTATCAAAAGTTATCACCCAAACATTTAACATTTCTATGTGTTTCAACCTTATGCAATATTTGAGATTCTTATAAACATTTTCTGTAAATTTTTGTTTATGTACCTAAGTTACAATTACATTTAGGTAAGTTACAGTATACTAGTGATTAAATTACGTAGTTTTATGAAATCATAAACTTACCATCGGAACTCCAAAAGGTATTTTTGAATCCGAACCCTTCGTCCAATGTCGCAGTCTTTCAATGCATATAGTGCAGGCTTTATGTGGAGCCCACGATTTATCTTGGTCCCCCAGTTTTATGCCAAAATAAGCTAAGTAAGCTCTTTTTACGAAGTCAGTTATATTTGCTCGTTGATGTGGAAGTGTAAAATTTCCACATATATAACAGAAGGAATCAGGGTTGTTTTTGCATTTGAACTTTCTAGTGCTTGATGACATATTGCTTGATTGTTCTGCCAATTTGTAAAGGTATTTAAAGCCCTTAATTCATATAAATTTAAGAAAATCTGAAATATAAACACAAAAATTAGTTTAAATAGGTACTTATTATGAAATAGGTACTTACAATCTATGAAATTAAACTAGAAACACGGATGAGTAGGTACAATATAAATTACGTCTAATTAAATCAACTATATTAAATCACGATGACAAAATTACTCACTAAATCATATGCCAATTCAAAATTATGTTAATGCCCAAACTTAATTAACTAACTCAACTGACTGACTGAATTGACTGATTAACTCTGGAAACGAGTCGCTTTTATATATTTTAGTTGTCCCTCTAGAATACTCTACAGAGAACAGGAACGCTCGAGAAAATTTTAGAATTCTATGATATTTTTAGCTTAATTTACTAATATTAAAATGGGTTAAAAATGACAAAATTAAAAATATTTTTAGGGTGTTACATATAAAAATATACATAATACAACAATACCATAACAATAGGTACAAATACCTAGATAAAAACCTAGTTGCATAATGTGTAACTGCAAAAAGACTTAGCGAGTATTGAGAAAAAAACCTTTTTATGAATACGACGAAAGAGGAGGGGTGTTGAGCAAAATCAGGACCTGATAGAGCAAAACCGAGTAAAAATTCGTGCTCAGCGCACCCAAATTACCTAGAACTAACTGTCAAATCTAATTCAATAGACAAAAAGTTGAAATTTGTTCCCCAGTGTAATAGATGACAAAAGGGTGAACTGTACACTGTGAATTGTCCCAGTGAAACCCTTGGGCAGCATCCTGGACAATGAAAGAATAATTCTCAGAGAAATCACCTACTATAACTACCTCGCTCTGAGGTGGTAGTGTTTCTTTCAACTGCTTGAAGTACTGTGATTGTTGCTGAGCAACAAAGTGATGACGAACCATGCGGGATATTTTCATGCTTAGGGATGATAAGTATTCATGAAGTGGCTCCACCTTATCAACCATTGTACAACGGTCAACAGTCACCCATTGCTTGTAAGATATTTCATTTGGAGCTGATTTCACACTGTCAAGTAACTCAAGAAAATCCAGGACACCCTCTTCTCTTGGGCAATCATTGCAAAGTTGCATCATGCAAGTCTCTCTTTCTGTACTGCAGACACTGTAATCCATAAGATCCTTGTATGAAAGACCTCTTTCTCCCAATGCAGCCAGCTGCAATTTTGGATTTTGATGGTATGTGCAGACACAGACAGAATGAGTCCCACCACTACCGGCAAGCACACAATATGATGGCCGTAATTTTGCAAATGTGGAAAATCCTATTTTGGGATTCTTTTCATCATTTTTATATAGTTCAAACATCTCTCTTAAATTCCCGAGGACCAATCGTTTTTGCACCTTCATTGCACCTTCAGCACTGATAACTTTCACGCAATCCTTTTGGCCAGGACACATACGACTAACCTCTTCTGACTCATAGAATCTTCTAACTATATCTTTGTGTTCTTCAGATATCACTTTTCCTTTGCTCATTAGTGGAATCTTCGGAAGGATTCCATGTTCTGATTTAAGTGAACGGCTTCTTTTCACCATGTATGTTGTAGTTTGAAAGAAACTAGCTGTTTTTTCAATTGTGTATGGTGAGAGTGTCAATATTTGTAGTTTGTGATGGTGACATTTGCTCTCCAGGAATGACTGTTTCAATTCATTCATTAATTTGTCTAGATGTTTTTCAGATTTAGTTTCAGGTTTTGAAGTATCACTTACCTCCTCGGTAATTTGAACACCATAACTGAGTTCTAGCCTCTCCTTCAGGTGTTTCTGAGCAGATGATAGCTTACCACGAGCCTTGCGCTTTTTCTGGCTTAATGACAGCCCTTCTGAAAAGAACAGAAAAAAAGGTTTCACACACCTGAATATTAGTAATTAAATATTAATTATAGTACCTATATAATTGGCTATATAGTAGATCAAACAGACCTTGTAGTAAAGTATAAGTTATTATATTAATTTATTACTTACTTTTTTTAACTGGTGTTTGGTCCAGAAATGCTAGAACTGGTTCAACTGAAGTTGAAGGATTTTCCTTTATCAAGCAATCACTGTCATTGTCCAGATCTTGAATTGAAGAGATGTTACTCAAGCCACTGATAGTAGATGATTCATTTGAATCCTGCTCAGACTCGTTGTTTTCAGTGGTACTAAGTATAGTGGGGTTTTTCATTATCAGTGTCCAGCAGTTCACACACAACAATGAGTCTTTTTTCACTCTTCCAGCACATTTTTCAACAAGTACATCAGTCACTTTTCTAAGATTGATTGTTATGCGTTTCTTGTGTTTTTGAATAGGGTCCTGGCAGTATTTCAAGTGCCGAACCATTGTATTTTGATCTGTAAAGATATAGGATTTACAATTAGGTAATATATATTTTTTAGAAAATATATAGCTATACACACTTAATATTTTAGGCCTTGATAGTCTCTGAGGCTCATTAAAACACCATACCCACCAGCCACCCACAGTGCTGGCTGGAACTGTACTAACCTGTAGACAAGGAATTTTGCAACTATCTGTGTTGATTCTGCACTTAGACAAGTAGCAACATGTTTCAACAGGTTTGTTTAGGCTACATGTGAGCTTAGTCTTCCCCTTTCACTATTATAACTATTATTGCCAGTGTAGATTAGCAGTGAAATACAATTTTTATTAAATTCTTGGAGCTTGAGGTCAAATTGATAGCTAAGATATAAAAATTCCTTGAAATGACAAGCAATTTATAAATATGGTGTTCACTTATAAGTTAGTTACATGAAAAGTACCAACATAAACAAACTTTTTATGATTGTTTCTATTAGTCAAGAACTCTGACTTTGTTTTTTATATCTATAAAAAATGTAATTTTAATTTCTATAGGTCAAATTATGAGCTTAAGTGTGAAAAAATAGGTAGAATTGACGCACAACTTATGAATATGGTGTTCACTTATATGTTAGTTACATGAAAAATACTAACATAAACAAACTTTTTTTTGCTGATTCTAATAGCCAATGCCTATGCCTTCATTTTTTACATTTAAAAAAAAAATTCTCATTTGATACCCCAGAGGTCAAATCGTGACCTCAAATTTTGGTTACAGTGTAACTTTTTTATTTTTCAACCTAGAGTTCTAAAACTTGCATATTTGGATTCCTTGTCATTTTCTGATTCTAAATATATATACTTTTATATAATTATGACAATTATTACCCAAGTTATGGCTCGCCAAATGTTAGTAACCTCGCGAGTGACCTCAAATTGCCCGAGGTCATATCTCTTGAACCGTTGGTCGGATTGACCTTATAATTTCAGAAATGGATTCAGGGCTCACAAACTCCCTATAAACCAAATTTCAGCAAAATATGAGAGATGAGGGTGTTAATTTCAATTTTTTTTGGTTGATCTGACAGAGAATGACCCAGTATTCTAACTTGTTTTTTATAATATTCCAAAGGTTTCTATCTGGTTTAAATCTGGGCTGTTTCCAGGTCATTCTAAAACTTCCTAATTATTGTTTTTCAACCAATTGGTTACTTTTTTGGACCTGTGGTATGGGGCCACCATCATGTTGTAAAATTTTAGTTTCATTAATGGCCATTGCAGAGGGTAATATATCCTGTAAAAGTTGTAAATACTTTTGACTGTTCATTGTGGTATTCTTTGGGAGAAAGTAGAAGTTCCCATGCCCTTTGTAGCTGAAACAACCCCAAATCATTACACTTGGAGGGTGCTTAACTGTACCTACTTAGTGTATTTTGGATTCATTCTGTCAGATCCAAGGGAGTCTTCTCACCTGTTTTATACACCTGATGGTCAAAAAGGACGATTCATCACTGAAAAGTATGTTTTTCTAGTCCTCTACAGTCCGATCTTTATATGCCTTGCAAAAGTTAATCCTAGATATCTTCATTTTGGGAGTTAATGAGAGTTTCTTTGCTGACTGATGAGATGGAAAACCAAGCTCTTTTTGAAGTCTATGTTGTAAATATATGGTTCTTTCAGCCACATTTTCAAGTAAATCACCAGGTTTCATTTTAATTTCTTTGGTTGAAATGGTTGGTTCAGCTTCTACTTCACATTTAATGAGACATGATTTTATGATTAGTGGTCTTCCTTGGCCTTCCTGAGTGTGGATGTGGTCTCTTCACATTGGGCTCCTTGAACCCACAAATTCACAGTACTTTGAACAATATTTAATTGCTTTGCTACCTACTTTGTGCTGGGACATTCCAGAGTTACTTAATGCAACAATAGCACCTACTTGATCTCTTTTTTAGCTGGCATACTGATACTAAAATATTTATTCCACTCTGAGCACAATTAATTAAAATTGAAAAATATGAGATACAGCACCTTTCATTGAATGATATACACTACCAAAGCTTCAGAAGCACTGGTAATACTCTAACATACTCACATGCTCACATCCTTTCAGTATAAAGATGCTGGGAACTACCATTGAAGATAATTAATTTACTCACATAAGCATTTTGTAAGGAAACAAAATTACAAAAAATCATCAGATGATCAGAACTTTTAGCAGTTGCTGTACAGTTGAACTTCTCAAATCTGGCAACCTTGGGACCTGACCCTTGCTTGATCTTGGATTTTGTGTGGTCATATTATAGTCATACATAAATGAAAAGATAAATGTGAAAAAACTGCATTTGCTGTACTTTATTGTACATAGTATTTTACATCAAAGAGAAAGGTAATAAGCACTTCACTGAAGTCCCACTGTCCAGTTTCATCAACAATTCAACCTTTTCATAAATAGATAGTGACCTATGCTTGCATTTTGGACTACTTGCTTGTCTTTTAAGGGCATATTAAGACTAAAGATAATGAAAAATAACATAAACACAGGAACAGCTGATGTAAACAATAGAGATGCTACCAGGTGACTAGACTAAAAAATTGGTGGAAAGCTTTGATGCACCACTTCAGCAAGCAGCTGATGCAAGAACTAAATTTGTAGATTTTCTGGTGGTTTGCCAGATTCTCCCATTTTTCTAAAAACCAGAAAATGGGTGGTGCCAGAAAAGGGATTGCCAGATTTGAGAGGTTGAACTGTATGGTACTAAAAGAAAATGTATAATTAAAGATGATGGGTTTGTAAACTAATATTTTTACTTCTATGTTTAGTTTTTAGAGCTCTTTAAGAGCTTTCTAAAAACATGACTCATACGGTACATATAGTTAAATTAGACATAGTTCTATGGGCAATGATTACAAAAAATAGGCTGTGTGTGGAGTTTCCTAAAAAAAAGAAGTCATAAATGATACATATTACAGACAGCATATTTTTTCCAGAAAGTAAAGAAGCATACCTAATATATGTGGAAAACATTTCAAGATTTATTTGCCATTTTCACCAAATGAAATCCTAAAATGAGTGAATCTGTTGGTTTGAGTAAATTCAAGAGATCAATGTAGGGATAATTTTTCCAGGAAGTTTCAGTATGATCCAGTGAAAAGCAAACCCTGAAGCCTTGATCAAAGGAAATTTTAAACATTTCCTGAACAAAAACAATTAGATTTCTGCTTCACAGAAATCTAAATTATGAAATTACAGAAGAGTAAACTAGGTACTGTAATATGGGATGACTTTAGCTCAAGGGGTGACGTGACATTGGCACTTCTTAAAAGAAAAAAAAAGTTTTATGCATTTTTTGCAAAAGAAACGGTTTCATGAAAAAAAAGCACACACCATTTTTAATCTATGGAATTGTCACAACATAACTCATAAGCTAAGAAGTTAAGGCACACGGAGAAAAAAGTGTTTAGACAAAAAGATAGGCAAAAATTCCAGAGTAAAAATGATGTGTGTGCTTTTTTTTCCATGAAACCGTTTCTTTTGCACAAAATGCATAAACAATTTTTTTTAAGTACCACCAATGTGTCACCCCTTGAGCCAAATTCATCCCATGTTACGGTACGGTATATAAATTTAATTTTGAAGCTACTATCTTCCACTTGCTCAACAGAGGGATAGAATCAAATAGAACTTGTTTTATTTCATAATAAAATATGAAATAAGAAAGTAATGCATAGACTAGCTTTATATGGTAGCTACATAATAATACGAGGTGTGATCAAAAAGTTCAGTAAATAGTCCCGCAACTAATGAGTGTGTGTCACTAGGTGATGTCAGTGTCACCTTGGCCACTTGCCAGATGCCAACAAACACCATTCAACTACGCACCAGTGCACTGTGTCATTGCTTTGTGTGAGGGTGTTTTTGTGGCATCTGGCGATTTTGCAGAAAATGTCAAAATTTGAGCAATGTGCAAACATCAAATTTTGTTTTAAACTTGGTAAGATGGCTACAGAAATGCATGGAATGCTTGCAGCTCTCTATGGAGATGAAGTTGTTACAAACAAGATGGACAGATGACCACTTCTTTCATTTCCTTCTCAAAACCATCCAAACCACTTTCAAACTGTCTTGTTTATAACAACTTCATCTCTGTAGACAGCTGCAAGCATTCCGTGCATTTCTATAGCCATCTTACCAAGTTTAAAACAAAATTTGATGTTTGCACATTGCTCAAATTTTGACATTTTCTGCAAAATTGCCAGATGCCACAAAAATGCCTTCACACAAAGCAATGACACAGCACACTGGTGCGTAGTTGAATGGTGTTTGTTGGCATCTGGCAAGTGGCCAAGGTGACCTCATCAGCCATACACACTGACATCACCTTGTGACACGCATTCATTAGTTGCATGGCTATTTACCGAACTTTTTGATCACACCTTGTATATTACATAAAACTGAAAGTGAAATTTCATTAACTACTATATGTTTTGAGAAAATATCCTGACAGATTTTGAATAGGGTACTTAGATGTAGTCAGTTTTCCCAATTTTGAGGTTTCATAGGATTAAGTTAGTCATAGTGCAAATGAATGCCTTTTTAATTTAGCATTGAGCTAACTAATATATGGTAGCTACTGTAACCCAATTTAAGTATCTTGGTACTGTATCATGATAGTATAAATGCCTATACCCTATTATTTTATTTAAAAAAAACTGGGTGCAGGCTGTTTTTAGATGGTTCTATCATAGCCTATGCTGGAGGATGCATTTAAAAAATTTGGTGGTTCATTTTGGATGAAGTGACATGTTATAGGGTAATCTTCATACAGACCAGATGGTTTATTAATTATGTGCTTCAACTCGAGCATATGGCTCTATTTTCAAGTATATTAAGCTTTAGGCTAGAGTATGTTCGTAACATTGAAAAAGGTGGCACTTTATTTGTTCACATAATGTTCACTTAATTTCATACTAAATTTGCAATATTTTCAAATATTATTCACTTGCCTCATGTTTCCTTACAAATTCCAGTACATTTTTTATATAATATTTGTGCGAATTAACTGACATTTGTTTTTTTTGAGCTAATGAATTTATCATGCATAATTTCTTTTTTTAAACATGTTATGTATAACTTCATACTGTAATACCTTCTTATTGTAAAAGAATAAAAGATTTTTGTTTTTGTTTCCTCTACTTTATAGGCAATATGGGCTTGCATTGGATACACACACTTTTGAAACCAGGCTAGCATTGACCACTGTAGTCTACTACAGGTACATTTTCTCAGTTTGGTTACAACTAGCCTAGACCCTACTCCACAAACTTTTGCACAAATCTTACAACCAGACATACAGTTTATATCAGGATACAGTGAAGTAGAGGAAAAAGTATCTTGTACCATTTGTGCTCGTGCATTATCATTCACTTGTGGTTAAGTAATAGGGCAGTTAGATTTTGGTTAAAGTAAGAGACAGACTGCTTGGAATCTCTGATGATTCACATGGTGCAGTTCAGGATGAAGGGTTTCATTATAGACCTATAAATTGTAATTCATATTTTCATAAATTGCTTATCCCCTATTCCCACCCCCCCTCCTGCTCTCGGCCAGAAATTAAGCTCTATCTCTTTTCAGAAATGGAGAAATCGGTGGTTTGTGCTGCGATCTGGGGACCTACCTGGCCAGTATTTTTTGGAGTATTACACTGATGACACGAGAAAGAAACTTAAGGGGAAGATTGATCTAGACCAGTGTGAGCAGGTGTGAAATACATATATTACTCAATTTACTTTTTGATAATTAAAATTTAACCAAAGCTTGAGATAGATGTTTAGCTTTTATTTGTATGCTTGTGCTTGATGAAATGATCAGTAGATTTTCCCCATTCATGCATTCTTTTCTTTAGTCACTAAATGTAGGGTTGTAAGTGAATGAAAAGTTAATACAGTGAGGCCTTGCATAACGAATTTAATTCGTTCCAGAAGGTCATTCGTTAACTGAAAAATTTGTTATGCAATGCATTAGTTCAATGGGATTTTCATTAATTCGTTCCAGAGCCTAAATTTTGACCCTTTTTGCGCTTGTTTACCCATTTTTTAAATGTTTTTTAGTGTAATGTGTTCTTATTGTTATATTAATGTTATTCTATGTATATATTTTAAATAAACATGCTAAATAAATAAATTAAACACCGTTAAAATTAAAAATAGTGAATAATTGTGTTGTATTATTGTAACAACACGTGTTTTCATAAGCCCACTTGGTTCACTGTAATTCACTTTTTATCTTTATTATGTGCACTGTAATTAACTTTATTTAGCCCTAATAATGCTTAAAAGCATTAATTATTATTTATTCACTATATTAATTAATGATGTAATGATAAATCACTGTAAAGCAAAATTTAAAAAAAAATTGATAGCAATTGTACACAACTGCTCACGACAGCTACCAACCTCCAACTGAACAGAAAACGTGTTATTACGTTTTTTGTTACCAAATTCATTCTGCAAGGTAAAATTGTTATTTAAATCAATGGAGCCTTATGGAGGTAATTCGTTAAGCAAAAATTCACTATTTAAGGCATTCATTATGCAAGGCCTCATTGTACACCAAAAGGCAAAATAAAATGTTAAGAGAAGTGACTGAAAATTTAAATTTTTAAGAAATATTTCACATTAATGAAACTTATGGTCTGCACTAATGCTAACTAGCTTTAACTGTAGCTAATTTGAACTAAATAAAAAATAAGACTTGCCATTTTATTCATTATGCTGGCACAAATTTTATGGTCAGTCAGAATTAGACTGAGAGTTTTGGCAAATATTTTGATTAATGTTCACTCCATTTTACTTTTGAAATTTGGTTATATATAGTTTAACTCATCTGAAAGTCTTTGAACTTGAAGTTATACATTTATTAGGTACAGGCTATGCAGTGATTTCTGATTGCAGTTTCTTAATACAGTTAATATCTTTAATAATAATTATAGTGTCACTGAACCTGTTGGATGTAGTTTTTATCTTAAATGTGATATTTATGAATTTTACTTTTCACTATTGTATAATTTTAAGTAATGTGTTAATGTGTCAAGAAGGAATGAGAGAGAAGGGAGTTGTACATACTGAGCTATTTCCTATTATGGTATTCATCTAAAACTATATTTTTTAGATGGCTGCTTAGATTTGCCTTGAGACAAGATTTGTAAATGATGTAATGTAGGGCACAGTTGCTAAAATTTAGATTCGTACCATGTGAAATGTTGGGTAGAGCTCTTAAAGTTGTTGAGTCCTAGATTTTGAAGGTGGTGGTGGTGTTAGTGTGGCTGAAATATAAACTCGCAATTAAGTTATAATCTGAGAACTAAGTGTTAAGTACCGAGTGTCACTTTTATGTTTAATATCGCATTAAATATCAAATTAAATTCACCATATGAAGTCTCACTGAGTTTTGTAAATATGTCCTCTCCCATGGTGAAAATGAGATGATGCAAAGATAGAAGTTCTTCACTCATAGCAAAGTCCTCATTTTATAAGCCTGACAAAAATACTAATCTGTGGTGTTATCAGTAGAATCAAAATTTTCATTCAGTGCTAACAAAAAATATTTACAAGAACAAACATGAAATTTAACTCTTGTGATGTCACTAGACATTTTGTCAATTCTTCTCATGATGGTGTTCCAGGAAAGTGCAATTTCATTTAACATTGATTTTATTCTGCGATCACCAGCATATGCAACAAAAATTTGCGAACTCTTTAATGACCTGTTCTTCAATGTAGGGTCGCTTCTTCCTGCATAGCGGAAGGTAATTCTCGTACAATACTTGCGCAGTACCATAGACATCAATTTAAATTTTTGGGGGAACAATCACAGTAGCATCACATATCAAACAAATTGGCTTCAGCATCTTACCTGAAGTACGTGTGAATAATAATTGCTCTTCCCAAGTAGGATTAAACTTCCTTATAAACATAAAAACCCTGTGTAAATGAAAACCATGCTGTTGAAGACTAAAGCCATATGGGAAAATATGGGTTTGGCTCCTGGACCCCTAGGCTTCCTCTCCAAGACCAACTATTTTCACTTACACAGCACTAATGCAATTACAGAAACACAAAACAACTATTTAGAACAGCTTAACATCATGCTTGCATATAAATACCCATCATGTTTGCTTCAGATGTTCATAAATTTGGATTACTTTCCTACTTATGGTGGGGTATGTATGACATGTTTACATTCTTCTGATTTTGATCCTCTAGCCAGATTCCCCACAACATTTCAGTCTTTTGGAGTAGTGGATTTCTCACTTTAAAAGAGAGTGTGGATGATGGTGAGTGAGCTTCAGCCACAGACTTAATTTTGTTAGCATTCCTCTATAGTGCGAATAGTACTTTCATTCACACCATACACCTGGCCAGTGGATGCTGCAGATTTATTCCTCTTCAGGTGTTCAAGTATTTCAAGCTTAGTTTGTAGAGAAATAGGTGTCTTAGACCTCTTTGCTGGTACATCTTTTGAAGATAATGAACTAGCAGGATATTTTGGGGGGACTCATGGTGAAAAATAACTTCAAAATCACACGAAATAATGAACATGCACACTTCTGGCATTCTGGCAGGAAATTAAACATTAAAAAGTGGCTATAAACATTAAAACCAAAACTGTGTAAGGACAAAACCCTACCCATGTTGACAAAGAGTGGGGAGCAAAATCAAAATGTTAGGCCAAATCCATGTATGAAAAAAATGTGTAAAAGGAGGGTTGAGTGTGTGTGTGTGTGTGTGTGTACACACACACACACACACACCTTTCAAAGGTTCGTTGCGATGATTCCTCATTTCACGAAGGTCAAGCTTGTCATTCCTCATCTCAAGTTGGCCTGGTGAAGTAGCGAGTTGGTTTCTTGTACTCTCCACTTTACATAGCCAGGTACACCTGGTTCATCAGGGGTTGTTCTGAGCAGGTGTCTAATCTTCTTTTGAAGATGTCCACTACAACACCACTTGTGTTCCTTAGGTCTTTGGGCAGCTGATCAAACAGTTTTGGTCCTCTCACAACAAAACTATTTTCTTTCAGGGTTAAGGATGTTCCCTGTCTCACCTTTAATTTGGGAAGATAACACAGTCTTCCTTTTCTACTTTCCACTGTTGTTTGGGAAGTTACAGGGTTCAGAGTAAGATTAAGGACTAGTTTCTCTACTATTTTCCAAGTGTAAATGATAGTGTATCTCTCTCTCCTTTCCAGTGAATATAGGCTTAGTTCACATAACCTTTCCCAGTAATTTAGTTCTTTGCACCCCTTGATCTTGGCTGTGAAGCTTCTCTGAATCCCTTCTAGCTGTCTAATGTCTTCTTTTTTATATGGGAATGTTGAGACTGAGCAGTATTCCAATTTGGGTATGATCAGTGTTTTCAGTAGAGGAATAATCATATTCCTATCCTTTTGTTTAAAGGGTCTCAGTATCTGCCCAGTTATTCTCCGTGCTCTGTTTCCTGCTACCTTATTTTGTTTCAAATTTCGCATCATCAGTCATTACAACCCCTAAATCTTTTGCTCTAGAATTTCTCTGAATTTCCTGTCCATTTGGGGTATAATATCGATGTAAGTGACACTGGCCTGTAGTTTTTGGCCTCAGATTGATCTCCTTTATATATTGGGACTATGTTCGCACTCTTCAGGATGCCTGGTATTTCTCCCATGTCTAGTGATTGCCTGGTGTCTGGCGAATTTGTCTACAACAATTTATCTACAGCAATTAGTCTACAGATATAATTTGTCTAGAGGAAAAATGAAAGCTATTTGATAATTATTATTAATTTTTTCAAAAAAATGAAAAATTTGTTTCTGCAATCAGTTTTCTTGAGAAATGATAAAGAAAAATGTTATTGGATATTGAATAAATTTATTTACTGAAATGACGCAATACACACCAACATCTTTTTGAATAAGTCCGAGCTGGTGTGGTGCTTACGCCATACAAATTCACAAAAAATGACAAGAATTAGTGCGATATCTTGCAAAAAACAATAGTATAAGAAACCCGATTAGGTCAGGTCAGGTTAGGTTAGGTTTCTCAAGAAAACCGATTGCAGAAACAAAATCAGGGTCATCGACTACCCTTATTTTCAATTTCGTAGGAAAATTGAGAGCAGTCCATGAAACATACTAGGTCCAATATTAGTAATAGTTTCTCTAGACAAATTGTATCTGTAGACAAATTGTTGTAGATAAATTGTATCTGTAGACTAATTGTTGTAGATGAATTGTATCTTTAGACAAATTGTTGTAGACAAATTTGCCTAAAACCATGATTGCCTCTATATCCAATATAGGGGCTCGGCTATTACATTCTTGCCATTTTTGATCAGTGTGGCATTCCATTTATCCAGTCCTGCCACTGAGTGTGCTTTTAGTTTCCCTATAGCTTGTGTAATATAATCTGTCGTAAAGTCGAAGTCCGTTATACTTTCCCCTTGTAGTTGTTCTTCAAAGAACGTGTTTCTATCACATATCAGTTTCAGTTTTTGGGATACTGAAAGATGATTCCTACTGAGCTCTTAATATTTCAGATACTGGTACTTCTGTTAGATCATCAGATAAAGCATTGTCTTTGTTTTTCAAAGGTCCAATAGTCACATGGTTTTTCAACTTCCTTTTTGCAAAATTATAGAAATACGAGGGTAATTTAATAAGTATCTGCACTTTTTATTTTCACAATTTTATTTTCATATCTGATAGATTATAAACACACCATTTCTCAACATAGTTTCCCTGTTTCTCAATACACTTAGTCCAGTGATCCACAAGCTTCCTAATGCCATTACAAAAGAATGTTTTTGGCTGTGTGCGTAGCCAGTCATGCACTGCCTCCTTCAGGTCATCATTGCCTTGGAATCGCTGACCTCAAAGCATCTTTTAGTGGTCCAAACGGGTAAAAATCCAAAGGTGCCAGGTCTGGACTGTAGGCTGGATGGTCAAGAACTTCAAATTATTTAAGTTCTTGAAGGCATTTTCTAGTCTGTGCAGCAGTATGAGGGCACGTATTGTTGTGTAACAGAAAAACACCTTCCAACAATCTCCCCCTCCATTTTGTGCGAATTGCTTGCTTTAACTCATTTTGAAGCATGTCAGAATACGATGCACTTGTTACTGTAGTTCCACGCTCTAGATCAGTGGTTGGCAAACTTTTTTATAATGGGTCACTTATGCCTTATATCGCTTGTATAATGGGTCAATGCTCAAAATTGTTTTACTACTATTACTTATTTTTATATTTTCTTACAAGTTATAACATGTTTTTTATAGCTACAGTGCCCGCGAAAAGTATCCGATCACCCTTGAAATTTGTATTTTTTACATAAAAAACAATGTTTAAATGTATACTAACCTTATATTAGTATTTTGTCATCTGTCCTTTGGTTTGGATGACTTGTTCTAGACGTTTTGGCATGGATTTAATCAAGTTTTGACAAACTTCCACTGATATTTCCTTGCACCATACCTTTTTGATGGCCTCTTGTAATTTTTCGACTGAGCCAGTGTCGTGGCATTCAACCTTATTTTTTATTATTAGCCACAGATTTTCTATCGGATTGAGATCTGGACTATTACCAGGCCAATCCAAAATATCAAATTTATTGTCAGTAATCCATTTTGTCACTATTTTGGCCCTGTGACATGGTGCACCATCATGCATGTATGTTTTTGTCCTTTGGATTGCCATTGCCATTGGAAGTTTATCCTGTAGCATTGCTAAATACCGTGCACCATTCATAGTTGTGTTCTTCGGAAGAAAATATAAGTTTCCACGCCCATAGTAACCGAAACAACCCCAAACCATCACACTTGGAGGGTGTTTCATTGTCTTTAGGGTGTATTTAGGGTCCATCCTATTTGAGCCAATAGGCCGGCGAACCTTTTTTGGACAACTTCTGAATGTCAAAAATGTCGACTCATCGCTAAATAAAACCTTCTTCCAGTCATCAACAGTCCAATGAATGTATTTTTTACAAAATGCGACACGTTTTTTACACATTTTTTCATTAATGAACGGTTTCTTAGCAGCATGGCGAGATGGTAATCCGAGTTCTTTTTGGAGCCGCTCCTGGATAGTTCGTTCAGAAACACCAGATAACAAATTATTCATATTAAATTTTATTTCTTTCGCAGTTATTGTTGGGTTTTTCAATACTAAACGTTTCATAAGTTTGTCTGTTCGCGAATTTGTTTTTCTCGGTCTGCCAGATCGTTTTTTAGGGACTGGCGTGGTTAGGCCACCATTGTTCTTAGCCCGTGAAACCCATAAATTAACGGTACTTTGGGATATGTTTAATTCCTTAGCTATCTGTCTCTGTGATTTCCCACATGCATGCAAAGCAACAATAGCACCTCGACAATCACTCTTAAGTTGTTTTTTAGCACACATTATATATAAATTTTATTTACACCACTTTCTGTAAAAAAAAAAAAAATCAAGAAATTTACACAAACAGTGAAATCTGACAAATTTGAGACACAGCCACCCGCAACGAAGGCTACCAGAACACTAATTTGAGAATGCATTGGATAGCTCTCATATCAGCGAGCAACCTCAAAGTTACCAGATGTCGCTAGAACAAATAGAAAGTGAATTACGTGTCTCTGAATATCAAGGGAAAATATTGTATTTTCTTGAGTGATCGGATACTTTTCGCGGGCACTGTATATCGATTAAAGACAAACTTAAACAAACCTTTAATAAAATAAAAAATTCAATGTAAAAACTGAACTGAACTAAACTAAATCAGTGGCTTTTATGGTACTGCTTCAGTTTCTTTGAAAGCTTCGAAATGTTTGGGGAATAGTTGGATGTTTTTAGTAAGATGCATGAAGTTGAGTTTTCTGCAGTGATTCTGTTCCATGATGAATTTATTATGAATTTCATTTGTGAAAATATCTGCTCACATGTATAACTTGATCCAAATGCTGAAAGAAGAGCAAAAGTTATCTTCTTAAGAGAAGAAAACTTGGACAGAAGAGATGCCCAACATGTAGATATCATATGTAGATGATTTTCTTCCGTTTTCTCAAGGCTAGTTCTTAAGTTTTTGAATTTATCTGTCCATAAAGACGAACTTCTAAGGTCAATCAGCTCCATCTTCATATCTTCAATTCCAAGGAAGTTGAAATATTTTAATTCCAGCAAATTCTCATGTATTTCATCTGGCTTTATGATAAAGCAAAACATTGGACCGTAGGCCTTAAGATTTTTAAATCTTGATTCTAACTCCATTTTAATGGCATGAATGTAGCTTAAAAGCATATTCAAATTGGCATCATTAATTTCTTCATGCGCATTCAGTGAAGGAAAGTATTTGAATGTCCTTTCATGTATGTCATGATGTAATACAGCAATCTTTAAACAAAAACTTTGCCATTCCTCATAAATTTTAAGGATAGTATGTTCTTTACCTTGGAGTCATAAATTAAAATCATTGAAATGATTTGTAATATCTGTTAAGAACCTTAATTTTAAAATCCAATCTCTGTCCTTAAGCTGAGGGAAACTCTTGCCAATTTCATTTAGAAAAATTTCTATAGCATCGATGCAGGCCAAAAATCTATTCAGAACTTTCCCTCTGCTTAACCAGCAAACTTCAGCGTGCATCAATAAATCCTTATATTCACATTCTATTTCCTCTAAAAAAAATTTACATTTTCTGTGAGTCAAGGATGAATGTCCGACAATTATGTTAGTAATCTTAACTACAACACTCATTACATCATTTAACTGTTTTGAGGATGCTTTTGCGCACAAATTTTCTTCATGAATAATGCAGTGAAATGAAAGTATAGGTCTTCCTACTTCTTCTAATAGCTTGACAAATCTAGCATTTTTTCTTAACATAGCTTGTGCACCATCTGTTATCACTGAAAATATATTTTTTTTCAAATCTAGGCCATTTCCATTTTCAAACTTAAAGAATTCTAGGACTGTTCAAGATGTCAATACCTTTCGTAGTGCCTAACATCGGTGAGAATGCACACAGCTCTTCATGAACATTAGGAAAATTTATTGCTGCATAGTGAACAACTATTGCCAGCCTAGCAATACTATTTATATCAGTACTTTTGTCAACAGCTAAGCTAATAACATCACTCGAAAGTAAATCAGTCTTAATCTGCTCATTAATGTCCTTAGACATATCATCGACACGATGCTGAATGGTCCTAGCAGATAGTGGCATTTCTTTTATTCTACTTAGAATTCACTTTTTGTTATGAAAATCAGCGAACAATTCTTCTGAACAGTCAAGGAAAATTTCCTTCAAAAATTCACCTTCAGTAAAAGGTTTACCATATCTGGCTAGCCCAAGTGATGCAACAAAACTAGGTTGTGTTAAGATCTCGTTTGAACTACAGAACTTAAGAATACTTCCTTTCTGCTTGCTGGCATTCTGTACACATTTTTTAATGTATTCCATTTTTTCTTCTGATCCCATTTTAGACAGAGAGGCTTCGTGTTTTGATGAATAATGACATTCAATATTGTAAGAGTGAGCTGTAATAATTTCTGAACAAAGAGTGCATTGAACACGGTCGTTGTGCTGAATGCATCCATAGTCTTTCTCCCAGACCGGTTGAAACAGTCTTTTCTTTTTTGATTTTGGCTCAGACATGGGTTTCAATCTGCGAAGCCACAAAATCCTTATTTTCCTATTTAATAAATATGAAGATATTGAGGCAATATCCCTCTATACATACATATATATATATATATATATATATATGAAAATTATTTCACGAAGGTAACACGTGAAAAATATTTATGATGAATAAAACCACGAAGGAAAGGAAACACAAAATGGTGCTCAAGCGCTTTCGTCTAATGACATCCTCAGGAACACTGAAGTACATAAAAAGGTTAAGCCTATATATAGGTTACAGAAAGAAAAAAAAGAAAAAATAAATAACATACATACACACACACACACATATATATATATGTATGTGTGTGTGTATGTTATTTATTTTTTTTCTTTTTTTCTTTCTGTAACCTATATATAGGCTTAACCTTTTTATGTACTTCAGTGTTCCTGAGGATGTCATTAGACGAAAGCGCTTGAGCACCATTTTGTGTTTCCTTTCCTTCGTGGTTTTATTCATCATATATATATATATATATATATATATATCCAGCATCATAGGAGAAATTCATATTTTTCTATTTCTACAAACCATAATTCATATTTTTCTCTTTCTACAGGCTAATGTCTGTGAGCAAGGAAGAACGAATCCAGATAATTCTACTCATAGGAAATTGGAGTCAAAGAGAGGCCCCTGCTGAATTTAACAGACTGCATCCAGACCACGAGCCAATAACACAGTTGTGTTAGCAGACTTGTTGCAAAGTTTAAGGAAACAGGATCCATAGAAGATAAACACGCAGTGGACTTTGAAGGAGGTCCACTGACGATGATACAGCGACTGCTATCCTGGCTCATTTTAAAAGAAGTCCCAATAAGTCTCTTCGGCGATTGTCCACTGAGACAGGAGTGCCGAAAAGTAGCATCCATCGCATTCTTCAGGCTCACAAATGGCATCCATATAAACTTCAGATCCTACAGAAATTAAGCCATGATGATCCCGACTGGCAGATGGAATTTTGCGAATGGGCTACGGAACAATATGCTTGGGATGCCAATTTCCCATTCACGATTCTATTCAGTGATGAGGCTGTTTTTTATGGAAATGGTGAGGTAAATCGACAGAACACCCGCTACTGGTCTCAAAACAACCCTCACTGGTATACCTCTTCAAAGGAACAAGGTGCATCTCGGGTGATGGTATGGTGTGGCATTTGGAAGGATCGCATCATAGGTCCCCTCTTTTTCGATGAACATGTCACTGGAGGCACCTACCTACGTATGCTCAAGGAAGAAGCATTTCCCAGTGTCTTGAACGAAGAAGGAAATTTCCCAACATGGTTCCAGCAAGACGGCGCTCTTGCACATTACAGCACCCAAGTAAGGGAATACCTGTACCAACAATTCCCTGGTCATTGAATAGGACATCGAGGGCCTGTGGAATGGCCAGCTAGAAGCCTGGATCTTATGCCACTAGATTTTTATCTCTGGGGCCACTTGAAAGCGCTGGTATATGCAGAGAAAATTAGGAGTGTTGAACATTTGCGGCAGCGCATTATTGGGGCATGTAACACCATTACTCCTGACATCATTCACCATGTGCTTGCTGACTGGGTATCACATCTGAATTTGTGTATTGAAAACAATGGTGGACATATTGAGCATGTTCTGTAAATAAAAGCTTTTGTTTTGCCTTTTTTAATTATTTTTCCTATGATGCCAGACTTATGGGACACCCTGTACTTACAAATTATTAGATATAATGTATTATAGAACTTACAAGTTAGAACTATAATTGTAAAATATTATGCAACATCCTAAAGGTACCAAACACCCAAACATCAAATTAGCTGTAATCTTTTTACTTGAATGCTAAGCAAGATATTTTTTATTCATTGAAAAATGCGATTCACATGGTGCTGCAACAAAGAATGAATCTTCGCAACACCACATGAGCCACAGGTGTAGCATTTGGCTATGAAATATTAAAAACTATTCTTTAAAACCATATGAATCACATGTAAACACACTCTTTTGCTTTCACATGATAGAAAATGACATAAGAATATAATACATACCTTCACTTGTGTCGTCAAACTGGTAACTGGCTCCAGGGAACAATTGGCAACTCTAGCATTACAGGAAGTCTCGGTGTTGCCAAATGGCAGTAAAACGTGTTCATTATGTATAACAATTTAACAAAAATCATTATTACAGAACTATTCAAGAACGTGACGTGTGTGTTTTTAGAACAGTTTTTTTCCAACGGTTTATCAATTTGTCTTATTATATTTAAATATAATTTTTTTTTTGTGGTGAGTCACCATAATTTTTCAGCAGGTCACCAAGTGACCCACAGGTCATAGTTTGCCAACCACTGCTCTAGATAATGTTCAAGGATAGGGCCTTGTGTATCCCAAAACAGTGTTAGCATAACTTTACCTGCTGAAAGCTGCGCTTTGAACTTCCTTGCAACGGGAGATGTTGGATGCTTCCATTGCATGCTCTGTCGTTTGCTTTCTGGTTCATAATGATGGATTCAGGTTTCATCTCGTGATAATGTGCTCCAAAAAGTTTTCACCTTCATTATGATACCACGCCAAAAGACGAGATCAGACATCCATATCTGGATCCATCACTATGAACCAGAAAGCAAATGACAGAGCATGCAATAGAAGCATCCAACATCTCCCATTGCAAGGAAGTTCAAAGTGCAGCTGTCAGCAGGTAAAGTTATGCTAACACTGTTTTGGGATACACGAGGCCCTATCCTTGAACATTATCTAGAGTGTGGAACTACAGTAACAAGTGCATCATTTTTGGACATGCTTCAGAATGAGTTAAAGCAAGCAATTCACACAAAATGGAGAGGGAGATTGTTGGAAGGTGTTATTCTGTTACATGACAATGCGCACCCTCATACCACTGCACAGACTAGAAAATGCCCTCAAGAACTTAAATTTGAAGTTTAACTCAGTAGGTCTTAAAGGACGTGTTGCAGCAAAAAAGCCACTTTTAAGGAATGGAAATAGAGAAGAAAATATGCTTTGGAACACAAGTATTGGACATCTGAGACCTACTGAGTTAAGCTTCCTTCATACAGTAGAGGGATCAGCTGAGACACCTGTTGCTTTTTTGAGAGCTGCTGCAAGTGAAGCACTGGATTTGCGTCTGTCTCAAAGGGAAGTAATCTTTAGATATTGTAGATCAGATGGAGAAAGCTTAGAAGGCCTCTCTAATCTAGGACAATCAACTGGGGGTCCCATTTGATCTCTGATGAGCCAAGATTATTTTTACGCCAGTTTTGGAAACACCTGTAGATTCACTTATTTTTCTTTGACTCAGTCCCTCACCATGCAAATGTGTTATTTTATATCTAATCTCATCAGAAATTGTACTTTTCGTCATTTCTTAAGCCTGTGAAAGAAAAAAAAAAAAGCATGAATTAGGATTATAATGAGAAATGTTTTGGATAAATTTGTTTTTAAGAATTTAAGTAAATATGTCAATACTTTTAATTGTAAATACTGATAGCTTAGGAGCATTTACTGCAGATCCATCATCAATAGTTCGCTAGATCTTTAAACACACGTGTTATACGTAATATAATAAATCAACCCTCAAGTCCAATTTATGCAGACTAGAGGGTCATCCAGCTAATATAACTTTATACACTTAAGTAATAACTTAGTTACACGTTAATATGAACCAGAGGTTCTAGTTAGTATGTATTTTAGTATCAAAACCAATTTTCATATGACAGATTATCTAATAGTTATCAGATTGACAGTGGTCTCATACTTTTGCATGGTACTATATATATATATATATATATACACAAACTCAGAATGGTTCCCTGAGAACATTATATGTTAAACACAGACCGTGCATGGAACAAGGAACTCTTCTGGGAAAATTAACTCCACTATAGTCCGAATAAGTAATGGTAAATGACAAATACCATAGTTTTTTTCCTTTTTCATGACGTGAATGCAACGAGTCTTTTACTTATATAGAGGTTCTGAGTGTAGGGATCTAGGCTTGCTTTAAACCCTAGATCCACGTCCCAAAGCTGGATCCTGTCTGCTTTGCAGATAGCTGGTGAGGGAAGCTATATTTATGGGATCTCTTTGCGAGAGACCCGTTGCCCACATCGGGCTAAAATCATGAAAAAGGAAAAAAACTATGGTATTTGTCATTTACCATTACTTATTCGGACTATAGTGGAGTTAATTTTCCCAGAAGAGTTCCTTGTTCCATGCACGGTCTGTGTTTAACATATAATGTTCTCAGGGAACCATTCTGAGTTTGTGTATACTAAACGGACGTGTTTCGTGCCTTGAAAAGTGGACGCTCAATGTCCCGGTTGAGGTTTAAGTTTTGGTTTTTTTGGCTAAAAATACAATAGTTACCCCCTTTTTCTTTGATTTATTCAACACGACGTGAATGCAACGAGTCTTTTACTTATATAGAGGTTCTGAGTGTAGGGATCTAGGCTTGCTTTAAACCCTAGATCCACGTCCCAAAGCTGGATCCTGTCTGCTTTGCAGATAGCTGGTGAGGGAAGCTATATTTATGGGATCTCTTTGCGAGAGACCCGTTGCCCACGTCGGGCTAAAATCATGAAAAAGGAAAAAAACTATGGTATTTGTCATTTACCATTACTTATTCGGACTATAGTGGAGTTAATTTTCCCAGAAGAGTTCCTTGTTCCATGCACGGTCTGTGTTTAACATATAATGTTCTCAGGGAACCATTCTGAGTTTGTGTATACTAAACGGACGTGTTTCGTGCCTTGAAAAGTGGACGCTCAATGTCCCGGTTGAGGTTTAAGTTTTGGTTTTTTTTGGCTAAAATACAATAGTTACCCCCTTTTTCTTTGATTTATTCAACACGACGTGAATGCAACGAGTCTTTTACTTATATAGAGGTTCTGAGTGTAGGGATCTAGGCTTGCTTTAAACCCTAGATCCACGTCCCAAAGCTGGATCCTGTCTGCTTTGCAGATAGCTGGTGAGGGAAGCTATATTTATGGGATCTCTTTGCGAGAGACCCGTTGCCCACGTCGGGCTAAAATCATGAAAAAGGAAAAAAACTATGGTATTTGTCATTTACCATTACTTATTCGGACTATAGTGGAGTTAATTTTCCCAGAAGAGTTCCTTGTTCCATGCACGGTCTGTGTTTAACATATAATGTTCTCAGGGAACCATTCTGAGTTTGTGTATACTAAACGGACGTGTTTCGTGCCTTGAAAAGTGGACGCTCAATGTCCCGGTTGAGGTTTAAGTTTTGGTTTTTTTTGGCTAAAAATACAATAGTTACCCCCTTTTTCTTTGATTTATTCAACACGACGTGAATGCAACGAGTCTTTTACTTATATAGAGGTTCTGAGTGTAGGGATCTAGGCTTGCTTTAAACCCTAGATCCACGTCCCAAAGCTGGATCCTGTCTGCTTTGCAGATAGCTGGTGAGGGAAGCTATATTTATGGGATCTCTTTGCGAGAGACCCGTTGCCCACGTCGGGCTAAAATCATGAAAAAGGAAAAAAACTATGGTATTTGTCATTTACCATTACTTATTCGGACTATAGTGGAGTTAATTTTCCCAGAAGAGTTCCTTGTTCCATGCACGGTCTGTGTTTAACATATATATATATATATATATATATATCACAGGGCGTCCCAAAAAAATGTATACACACTTTAACAGCTGATAGCTCAATTGATGTTTCTTTCTTTCCAAGTTAAACCCATTAGAATTAATAATGGCAGTCAGACTAAGCTTTGAACAAAGGAAATTCATTCTAAAATGCTACTGGAAGTGTGAAAATGCAGTTGAAGTGCAAAGACAGTTTAGGAGGGAGTTTCAAACAGATCCACCAACGCGACTTACCATCACTCGAATTAGAGATAAGTTTGAAGCCGATGGAACTGTTCAGAATGTCCACAAGAAGCGTTCCGGAAGACCATGGACATCGACAAGCCCCACAAAGCAAGAAAGAGTACTGGAAATGTATCACCAAAGTCCAAGAAAATCTGTGCGGCAAGCGAGTTGTGAGGTAGGAATTTCAGAATCGTCTGTCCAATGCATTTTGAAGCGCTGTCAATGGAAAAGTTACATTCCAAGATTAGTCCATGCTATTAATGAAGATGATCCAGACCGAAGAGTGGAGTATTGCGAGTGGTACTTGGCACGATGTGGATGTGGATTGGACGAAGGGGTTTCGTAGAATACCCTCCGCGTTCACCAGACCTCACACCACTAGACTTTTTTTTATGGGGATACTTAAAAGACAAAGTCTACGCTATAAAACCTGCAACAGTCGCTGAATTGAGAGCAGCCATTGAACGAGAATGCACACAAATACCAAACAAAATGTTTCGTGATGTTTGCGATTCCATTGCTTCGCGTTATCAGCAGTGCCTGGACCAGAACGGACGTCAGTTTGAAAACAGGCGTTGACAAAACAATTAAATAATGTCTGTAGATTCTATTACATTTTGAAAATGAAATGTATTTTAATAAACACTGCCTTTATAATTATTTAAAGTGTGTATACATTTTTTGGGACGCCCTGTATATATATATGAAAAATTATTTCACAAAAGTGAAATATTGTATATATATGTGTATATATATAATAAGTGTATATATATAATATATATAATAATAACAAATAGATAGTGTGTGTGTGTGTGTGTATATGTGTATATATATATATATATATATACACATATATATATGTGTATGTATATATATATATAATTTTTTTTTTTTTTTTTTTTTAAGTTCGGGAAGAACCGATTTGCCTCTATTTAAAAGGGCATATCTCAGCGGAAAAACAAAGAAAAAGTGAGAGGAAAAGAAAAAAGGGGTGGAGGGGACAGTCGAAGTGGAAAAAGACCAAGGACTGCAGGGTCGAGCCCCATCATCCTTGGGTGCTAGGGCCGGGAGGGCGCACGTGAAACCTCCAGGAACAAGTATGTACAAACGAGCACAAAGAGCACTCAAGAGCACGAGCTTAGAACCCCCTTGCGGGGATATATATATATATATATATATATATATATATATATATATATATATATATATAGTAACATCCACAGTAACGTCCTTTGCTGATGACATAAAGATCGGTAGAAAAATAAGAAACACAGAAGATATAGGATCTTTACAAACTGACATGAACAGAATCTACAAGTGGATGGTAGACAACAATATGAAGTTTAACACTGAGAGATTTCAGCTGTTACAGTATGGAAAAAGAGAAGACCTAAAATCTATGGAATATTATACCCAAAATGGACAGGAAATTCAGAGAAATTCTAGAGCAAAAGATTTAGGGGTTGTAATGACTGATGATGTGGAATTTGAAACAAAATAAGATGGCAGTAAACAGAGCAAAGAGAATAACTGGGCAGATATTGAGAACCTTTAAACAAAGGGATAAGAATGTATTGATTCCTCTACTGAAAACACTAATCATACCCAAATTGGAATACTGCTCAGTCTTAACATTCCCATATAAAAAAGAAGACATTAGACAGCTAGAAGGGATTCAGAGAAGCTTCACAGCCAAGATCAAGGGGTGCAAAGAACTAAATTACTGGGAAAGGTTACGTGAACTAAACCTATTTTCACTGGAAAGGAGAAGAGAGAGAGAGAGAGATACCATTATTTACACTTGGAAAATAATGGAGAAACTAGTCCCTGATCTTACTTTGAATCCTGTAACTCCCTAAACAACGGTGGAAAGTAGAAAAGGAGGACTGTCATGTTCCCAAAATAAAGGTGAGTCAGGGAACATCCTTAACCCTGAAAGAAAATAGTTTTGTTGTGAGAAGACCAAAACTGTTTGATCAGCTGCCCAAAGACCTAAGGAACACAAATGGTGTTGCAGTAGACATCTTCAAAAGAAGATTAGATGTCTGGCTCAGAACAATCCCTGATGAGCTGGGTGTACCTGGCTATGTGAGGTGGAGAGTACAAGAAACCAACTCGCTACTACACCAGGCCAACTCGAGAGGAGGGGTGACAAGCTTGACCTTCGTAAAATGAGGAATCATCACACATAACCTTTGAAAGGGAAAAACACACACACACACACACACACACACACACCACACACACACACACACACACACACACACTAATATGGTGAGAGCATTAAAAGAAAATACTCATACTGAAGAAAGAAGCAAATTTGAGATTTTTAACTAAGACTCCATATCAATAGGGAAATACAAGCCCTAATTAAAGGCCATACAGAGAGGGAAGAGGAAAATGTGGTAGAAGTAATAAAGGAAAACCCAAAATACTTCTATGGGTGCCACTATCAGGCCCTTAAGGAAAGGAAATAATGAACTAACCAATGATTTAAAAGAAGTATCTGGAGCATTGAGAGCCCAGTACAAATCATTTTTCAGTACCACAAAATATGACAAAGTGGTACCTGACAGAGATGCATTCTTTAAAGAAAAATTACAAGAAGAGTGTACAGTATAACAGATTTTTATTTTACCCCAGAAGATATAGTACAAGCTATAGGACAAATGAAATCACATTCAGCTGCAGGTCCAGACAAGTGGAATGCCTTAATGATTAAAAACTAAAAATGAAATAGCTACACCCCTTTACTAGATATAGAGAAGATCCCTGGACATGGAGGAAATACCAAGCATCCTGAAAAGAGTGAACATTGTCCCAATATATAAGGAGGGGATAGATCTCAAGCATAGAACCAGTGTCACTGATGTCACATCTTGAAAAAATATTTGAAAGAATAATTAGAGAGAAAATCTATGACTTCTTGGAGATACTGGAAAGATTCACTGAGAACCAGCATGGGTTCTGATCAGGAAGATCATGCTTATCACAAGTAATAGAGCACTATATAGCGATATTGTAGATGCACTTAAAAGTAATGAAAACTATGATATCATACACACAGATTTTGCTGAAGCATTTGACAGGTGTGATCCATGGTATAGTAGCTCATAGAATGAAACATATGAGAATGATGGGGAAAGTGGGAAAATGGATCTACAATTTCCTTAGAGAATGTCAGCAGGTCATAAACTTCCAAGGTATATCACCAGAATTGGAAGTATGCAGCTCAGTATCACATGTAACAGTATTAGCCCCATTCCTATTCATTATCATGCTAACAGACATAGACAATGAAGTAGGGTAACCAATAAGAGTATAGTAACATCATTTGTAGATGATACAAAAGTCAGAAAAGTTAGTAATGCAGAAGAGGTGGAGGCCCTACAGAGGGATATGAACAGAATATATAGAGAGAAGAGAAAGATATAATTTACATGTGGAAAATAATGGAAAAACTGGTACTGAACCAAGCTGAACCCAATAACCACCCAAACAACAGTGAAAAATAGGAAAGGTAGAATGTGTAGTATTCACAAACTAAAGGCTAGACAAGGTACACACTTGGCTCTAAAGAAAAAATAACTTGGTTGTCAGGGGGCTAAGACTATTCAACCAACTTCCAAAGGAAATCAGGAACATTACTGGTGTCAATGTAGAATTCTTCAAAAGAAAATTAGACACCTGGCTCAAGATGGTACCAGATGAGCTGGGTGTGCCTTAGGGCATTCCGAAAACACGAAGTTCGAAATCCAGCAATGCACATATGCTAAACTGGATCCATTTGTACTAAAAGGAAACCACACAAAGAATGGTCTTGATAGTCTCATTCCTTCCACTCCCCCAGGCCCCTTGTAGGTTTGGGTCAACTTGTAGAGCGTTGAAACAGCGAGTGTATTGACACGAGCACATGACTAGCACTACTTGTCCCCAAACACACACACACACAACCACTTTCCATTCATCAACCCATCCCCACTAGGTGGGCATCTGCTGCCTGCCTACAAACTGTGTTATCAGTCTGACGTGTCGTACCACTACTAATGAGTCTTATTTGTTTCACAGATGGCAACAACACGCAAGCAAGTGAGTTTGTGGCTTCTCAGGCACCTCAGGGAGGAGGATTTCTCTTCCATGAGACAGCTTCCCACCATGGGTGAAGTTGGAAAGCGTCTGTTTTTCATCCAATGAGTCACAAAGCAAAGCCTTCCAAGGGCATGTAGTGATGTGGCCGAAGAACTCATGGAGGTGTGGACAAAAGCATCGTTGAAGACATCCCACAAGCCATACATTGTTGCCAAGCTCAAAAAGCTTCACGAGAGGTATGTGAAGTTGTCTAATCACAAGGATCGACGAATGGAAACACAGCGAGCTCATGAACAACAGTTCTTGTTGGACATGGAGACCTTGTTTGATGTTGCTCACTCTGAAGCTGGATCTTCGAAGACAAATAAAGAGGACTGCGACTTCCTTAAAGACCAATGGACAATGAGAAAGATGGTCATTGGCCCAGAAGACGTTGCATTTGCCAAAGCATCCAAGGCCAAGGCAATGAAGCAGGAGAATGAGGAGTGACGACGACACAAGTCTAAGGAGGAAATGAAACGAATACGGGAGCCAGAGCATGCAGAGGCAGATGCAGAATTGACTGGCAGCTCATCCAGCTCAACCGAGTCTTTGGGAGAGGAATTCACTCAGGTCAGCCACCGCCTCCGCCAATGTGGCTCTCAGCCAAAAGCCATGATGATGGACCCTCGCCGGGTTATCGATGACCCCCAGTTCGTTGCGGCCCTTGACCGGACAAATACAAGCATGCAAAAAGCCATACACATTGTTGCTCCTGCCCTGTCAGCAGCTAGGGTGAATGTGCGAGAATTGACGCTCTCAGCGACCTCCATTCACGGTGCCAGAACCAAAACACGACACAGAATTGCCAAGGACATTAAGACCAACTTTGACCCCCAGAAGCCATGTATTCTCCACTTCGATGGGAAGATCCTTCCCGATGAATGAGGTGGTAAGTTGGATTGCTTACCCATCGTTGTATCAGGAGAAGGCTTCAAAAAGCTGCTGGCCATTCCAAAAATTGCATCAGGAACCGGAAGAGCAATGGGAGATGCCATACTCACTGTGCTGGACAATTGGCCGAAGGTGAAACCATTCATTGCAGGAATATGTTGTGACACAACAGCGGCAAATACAGGTCTCCACACAGGAGCATGTGTCACAATTGAAGAAGGCTTGCAGTGTCCACTCGTCGTCTTCGCTTGCCACCACCACACTCACGAGTTGGTGGTCACTGCAGTCTTCGACAAGTTCTTTTCTTCCTCTGGCCCGAACATTCCTTTGTTTGCTCGCTTCAGGGATTACTGGAGCTTCATTGAGCAGGGCAGCTACCATCCCTTTGAAGATGACCCGCAAGACCCTGACCCCTTACAGACTTTTGTCTCTGATAACCGGAACAGTGTTGTTGAATTCATCAGTGCCAGACTTAGTCAGAAGCAGGACTGGGATGATTACCAAGAATACATGGAGCTGGCGCTTCTCTTCTTGGGGGCAACCATCCCTCCAAGGAAGCAGAAGTAGTCTCTTCCGCTATCCCGGAGCATTCCACCGAGCTAGGTGGATAGCAAAAGGAATTTATTCCCTCAAGATCTTCTTGTTTCGGAGGCAGTTTTCCCTAACGCCATCGGAAGAGAAGGCGCTGCGACGCATCAACATATTCTCCACTACGATTTACCTTCGAGCGTGGTTTGAGGCACCCAGTGGCGTCGATGCTCCTCGAAACGACATCGAGCTGCTCCGACAGCTTGAAGGATACAAGACCAAAGATGAGGCAGTTGCAACCATTGCGATAGCCAATGCTCAGAACCACCTCTGGTACCTCAGTGAAGACCTTGTTGGTCTCGCCTTTTTCTCAGATAAGGTAGACAATTTGGAAAAGAAGCATATGCTTAAAAATCTCCATGAGGTCCCTGCGCGCAAGAAGGAGCTAAGAAAATTTGAGTCAAAGTGCATGAAATTGCCGTATCTGCTCTCTCTCCCAGACTTCGTGACTAAATGGACTGCTAACTTCTTCAAATGCATGGGACTCAAAGTTCCCCACTACCTGGAGGACCTGGTGGCAATGAAGGAGAGAGTTAGGGCCATTCGGGTCATCAATGACTGCGCTGAGAGAGCGGTGAAGCTTGCAACTGACTTCAACAGCTCGATCACCCAGTGCGAAGACGAGAAAGAATTGGCATTCCAAGTGATCGAGCATCATTGGAAGACCATGCCCAGTGCAAAGAAGTTCCATTACATCAGTGGTGGGCACCGTTAACCAAAAAGTTAACTTTGTTAACCGCTAATCCATTAACCAAAAAGTTAACTTCGTTAACCGTTAATCCATTAATTCGTTAAACATGTAACGGAAGTTACCGATAAACCGTTAACGTTAACTTTTATTATAAAAAAAATGAAAAACACAATATATATAATTTAATTTTCCCTCTTCTTCTCGATCTCCATTTTGTCCATGAGATGCATGTTGCCCTTCATGAAAATTAGCATATCAAAGTTTTCATCAGACAGGGATGATCTCTTGGCCCTCAGGATGTCCTTGCCCATAGAGAACAAGATAAAAAATAAAATAACCCTTACCTTTGTTATTTGGAACAGATATGGCACAGAATATTCGGGAAGTAATTGCACTGAAATTTCTTCGGTCTTCACAGCAGAGATACTAAAGAGTAAACAGCCTCTGGCGCCATACGCTCACATTTACTTCTCAACGCCATCTATTAAGTATTATCTCATAAAGAAACTAATTCACATTGGGACTTGAAAGTACCGGCAGAATCAACCGGGTAGAAAAATAATTATGGAGATTTTAAAGATGTGGTACCTAGAAGTACCGCCAGGACATAAAGGGTTAAGGTGAAAACGCTCCCATTGTAAGACATCAATTGACTTAATTTATGTCATCAAAGTGACATGAGAATTGAAATCTTACCTGATCAGTTTTATGGTTCTTGAAATGTATCAAGGAGACTACTAATAAGGTACTCACAGACATATTATAAATATACATGACTTACTTGACAACGATTATTTTTAAATATTCACTAGCACAAACATGTTGCGCAAGAGACAGACTGCAAATGAAACGAATGTAGTTATTTGTTGTAATTGTTACATATATATTATTGAAAGTGCCTTAAAATGCTCGTGATATTTCTTGAAAGAAGTTGAAACATTCAACTCAGATGGCAAATCTTTCCGCCTGATTTTACAGTCGACCATGTTTTGCTCAAACCAATGCCATAAATAACTACCATATTTGGTAAGACACAAATTGTGGCGATGGAAACAAATATATCGCCTGATTTTGCACTGCAGAAATGGAAATTCGTTCATCACTATTAACAGTGGCGGATTAATTGCGCACCTGCTCAGCACTGAAAATAATAGAAACTTTTAAACGTTTATTTATGAATTTTTTGGGTTAACAGACTTGAGTTAACGGAAGTTAAATGTAACGGAAGTTAATTAGTCCGATAATGATTTTCAAAGTTAACTTAAAAGTTAAATCGTTAATGAAAAAGTTAACTTCGTTAATTAACGATTAATGGATTAACGGTTTGTGCCCAGCTTTGCATTACATATGATCCCTATGGATATGTTGGTAAATTTTTCATTGTTTTCTTAATGTGGTGAAAAGACTAAGGTTTCTGTTAATTGTTTTGGATGTAGAGTTGCAGAAGTACATTTTTTGGTCAGCTGATTCCATAATCTCCCCAATAAGACTTGAAGGAGGCTCTTGGGGGACCAGTAAATATTACTCAAATTGAATAAAATTTTGTTTGTGTTGTTCAGTTAATAAATGAACTTGATTAAACATGTGTGTGGTATTGAATTCCAAACTTTGTACATCACCCCTATAGCCGCAGAATGCCCCAGTGTGCCTGGCTAGTGGCTATGTGCAATGGAGATTGCAAGAGAGCAACTCACTTCTCCACCAAGCCAGGTCAAGAGGCGTGGCCACCAGCATGATCTTTGTGTGAAGAGTCCAAAGCATGAAACTGCTAAAAGGTAGGTTACTGGGTATAGTTTAACTTACTTTACTTTTACTTTTTAGCCTCCCCTGGCTGGTCTATTATGGCCAGCCCGTGTTCCCCAGCCAGGCTGCCACCATGGCTGGCTGCGCCCGCAGATCTCTGACTGATGAGATGTTGTGTGTGTGTCTAAGGCAGTGATGCACAAACCCTGGCCCACGGGCCAAATGTGTCCCCCACAGGTCTTTTCAGTGGCCCCATGGGTCTTTTCAATTCAATGAAAAAGTTAGAATATAAAAGTAACCCAATTTATGACTTAGATCGAAAGTAAGTAGGCTAATACATTTAGTTATTTTCTTCGCTTGACCCTCACATCAAAAAAGTTTGTGCACCACTGGTCTAAGGTGTTGGAAGTGGGGCCATGTAAGAATTAGGTGTTTGGTGTTTTTGTTGGTGTGGTCACATCATGGACAGTTTGCATTGTTCATTTGGTGTATGAGGTGTCTAATAATGTAGGGAGGGGTGGTGGCTGGATCTGAGTCTAGAGAGGGTAACTCGTGTGTGTGTCTTGGTAATGCTGCTGCTTCTTTGGCTATGTTGGGGTAGGGCGGGTCGTACTCAGGTGACAACATGAATCTGAAGGAAATCCTACCATCAGGGTTGTCTAAATTATGTTTTTACATGGGGAATTCAAATATGAGCTTATTTTTTGGATAGGATAACTAACCTACATCATTTTGTATTTCTAAATTGCCAATTTTACCCTTTTGAACCCCTTTATAATATATTAAAAGATATAAGGTAAATCATTTATATTGATAAGGCCAAATCAACTTTACATATATTTATTAATAGGTGAACTGCATGTATATCACTGGATATAATTACAAAGATCATTCTCCTGATATCTTGAACTTTGCCAGGTTGCACAAATCCTGCTTTGACTCAGACTTGGACATCAGCTTCCTGCTGGTCTCCTGAGCCCTGATCCCTCCATCCCTCTTTTCCTGTGAGAAGTACTTAGCAGAAGCCTCAGTCACCATTTTAACAACCCTCTCAATGCTTTGTGTGTGGCAAGGCCAGTTGCGCACCTCCATGGGGGTGTTGATGAAGTTTTTCACCTCTGAGGTGCTTAGAGAGCAGGTGAGAGGTGGCTCTGACACACCTTCTGACCAGCTGATCAAGTCACCGATGCTGGAAGCATCACAATTGATGTCAGGTGTCCTTCTGCTCCTAACAGAGGAGTCCCCCAGCTGAGTGTCCAGGTCCCCCTCTCCCCTGATGGCCAGGATTCTCTCCACCCCTTCAATCCTCTCCTGATCCTCAGAGCAGAGTAGTGTTTGGAGGATGACTTCACTGTGGGCATACCAAGCAGATCTTCTCACAGTTGGCATCACAATATCCAGCACCTCCTTTCTCTGGGACTTGAGGCAGTCTAGCTGAAAGAGGATGTGCCTAGGCCCTTCGATCCAGGAGTGCTTGACCTTCACGTTGAACCAACATGGGTAATACACTCCAATGATGAATTCCACAATGAATTGCAGAATCTTCAGGTTCTTTCCTTTAAGTCTGTGCTTTGACACCCAGAGCCTGAGAAGTCTGTTCGCTGTGGTGAGCCAGCGGCTGTGGTTTACTGGTCCTATCTCTAACAGAGCCAGCCCTGCAGGAAGTACTCCATCCCTGACTGCACAGACAATTTTATAGCCATAGTATTGATCAGTTGAGAGATCTTGAATGACCTTGTCAGGAAGCTTGATCAGTGGAGGGCCAACAGAGATTCGGGTGAAGTTTGGATTGATATCAAAGTCTGTAGCAGAATCAAGGAGCTTTCCTATTGGCCCGGATAATTTTTTGTCTGACAGAGTAGGGCCATCAAGGTCAACAATGAGATGGTGCAGGGGAAGTTCAACAGTGTGCAGGTTGCACACCAACCAGACCAGCTTTCTCCCCAGGTGCAGCTCCAGCTTCCGCATTACTCCAGCTTTCACACCAGTGTTGACATTTGTTGAGTCTCCTCCAATGGCCAACAAGGTCTTATCATAACCCCTCTCTTTCAGCCAGGCAAACAGGACCTTAGCAATCTTCTCCGCATGTGACTCCTCTTTAGTTGCTTTCTCTGGGGTAAAGTGGAACAGATAGTAGCTGCCAGGCTCACTAACAACACTATAGTGTTCTTCCTTGATTTTTGCGGGAAAAGGTTGGTCACTGCCCTCAGCTTCCATCATCACATTGGTCAGGTCAATCCACCCATCAAAGAGGATGCAGGAGATCCCCCCCTCCTCCCTGCACTTCTTCTCGAACTGTTCCCCCAGCTCTCTCATCAACTTCTCCTGTGCTCTCTTGACCTTGCTCTTATCAATCACTTTACTTGTATTGTCTTCTGTGATGATTCCTGCGTCAATCAGAGCTGCTGTTGCTATCGCTGCAGTTGGCCTCAGCCCTATGCCATACCTTACACTAGTAAGGGCAATGTTTTGAATCTCATCATAGTTTTTCTGTACCTTTGCCGAAGCTGCTGGCTCAGGGTCAGTTTGAGGGAAGAGCTCAACTTCAGGAACAAACTCATCTTCATCACCACTTCTCTCCAATAGCTTCATAAATCATGAGTCACTTCAAATATTTCACAAAACGTTTTAGAATGTTCTGAAACGTTACATTCTAGCCTCTGAGAAAGGTGGCTCAGAAAATGGCCTTATGGGCGCCAGAAAACCGTCAAAATATTTCATATACCAAACTATGATAATTACAATTAAGTGGAATGGCACACCTTTTTATTCGAGTATTTAAATATTATTATTATTATATGAATTACATTATATGTGTTTATATGAATTAGTTAGAACAATGCTCTATGAGAGATAAACGTGAGAAGATATTCTGGGGTAACTACAATAGTAAAATAATCAACAATTTAATAATAATCAACTGCAAAATGATGTAGGTTAGGGTTATCAGAATTAAATATTTTCTTCAGAATTGTGTTCTATACACCAAAATATGTCATTTGAACACCCCTCTCCATTGATTTAAAAAAAATGCATAGTATGACCCGCCCTAAATTGTTGGGGGGGTCATGCTTGTAGAATTGGGTTATTTGGTAGTGTGTCAATATTGTTGGTTTATGAATTGTGTGTGTATGTTTGGTTTTGTTGTGGAGGGCATGGGGGTAGTGTGATGTTGGGGTTTCCTTTTTGTTTCGTGGTGGTTGGGGGTTATGGCAAGGTGGTGGCATGGGTGGGTTGGCACAAGGGTTTTGGCAAAGAACTGTGTGCCTATCATGTTAAGGTGTGTTTGTATTGGAAGGATGTTAGTTTCTGAATGTAGATGTGGGATGGGGGTGGTTTGTGTGCAGCCTGTGATGATTCTGAGGACTTTGTTTTGAATGATTTGTAGTTGGTTTTTGTTGGTGCTGGATATTGTGGGGTGCCAGGCTGGTGAAGCATAATTTAATGTTGTACAGATGAATTGTTTGTATAGGGTGGTGAGGGTTTTTTTGTGTTGTCCAAATGTAGTACTAGTTAGGGTGTGTAGGGCATTAAGTTTCTTTGTAGCTTTGCTGCAGATATTTGTTATGTGTGTACTGTAGTGAATGTTATGTGCATGTCATATGTGAGGCCAAGTATTGTGGGTGTCTTATTTAGTGGGAAGTGATGGTTTAGGAGGGTGATTTGTGGGTGTGTTTTTTTCTTTTTTGTGTGAGGAGAATAGTGTCACTGAGGACTTTTGTGGTGAAACTGTCATATGGTTGGTATGTAGCCAGTCCTCAAAATCTATCATGTATTGTTGTATGTCTCTAGTGGCTGTGTTTATATTATTGTGTTGAGGTCATGGTGAGGTCATCTGCATATGAATGGATGTTAACATTTGGTGTATGTGGATTTGGAATGTCATGCATAAATAAGTTGAAAAGGATTGGGGACAGGATTGCACCCTGTGGGACTCTGTTGTATAGTGACATGAATTTTGATGTTGCCTGTTTGTGTATGACTCAATTTAGGGTGGGTCATACTATGCATTTTTTTTAAATCAATGGAGAGGGGTGTTCAAATGACATATTTTGGTGTATAGAACACAATTCTGAAGAAAATATTTAATTCTGATAACCCTAACCTACATCATTTTGCAGTTGATTATTATTAAATTGTTGATTATTTTACTTATTGTAGTTACCCCAGAATGTCTTCTCACGTTTTCTATCATGGCTGCTCACGTTATCTCTCATAGAGCATTGTTCTAACTAATTCATATAAACACATATAATGTAATTCATATAATAATAATAATATTTAAATACTCAAATAAAAAGGTGTGCCATTCCACTTAATTGTAATTATCATACAGTTTGGTATATGAAATATTTTGACGGTTTTCTGGCGCGCATAAGGCCATTTTCTGAGCCACCTTTCTCAGAGGCTAGAATGTAACGTTTCAGAACATTCTAAAACGTTTTGTGAAATATTTGAAGTGACTCATGATTTATGAAGCTATTTTACCACCTTGGCTTGCAGTGAGGGGATAGATTTAGTGATTATCTACTGATATTTTTTTTGTTACTGTTCACATGTGAAGAACACTATAGTGTTGTTAGTGAGCCTGGCAGCTACTATCTGTTCCACTTTACCCCAGAGAAAGCAACTAAAGAGGAGTCACATGCGGAGAAGATTGCTAAGGTCCTGTTTGCCTGGCTGAAAGAGAGGGGTTATGATAAGACCTTGTTGGCCATTGGAGGAGACTCAACAAATGTCAACACTGGTGTGAAAGCTGGAGTAATACAGAAGCTGGAGCTGCACCTACAGATCTACAGATCTACAGAAGCTAAGGCTAACAAAGACCCTAAGATCCACTCTAAGGCTAGCCCGAGAGAAAGGAGAGAGTAGGGGGTTAAGAGAAGAGAGGAGAATAAGGGGTTAAGTAAGGAGCAACACCTATCATTCGTGGGTTAACATTCATTCAGAAAAAGAGGGAAAAAGTCTCACCATCATCATCCGCCGGCCACTGCCGACAAGTCAGAAAAATAGTCGGAGAATATAGGAGAGGGGTGAAAGATGAAAAGAAGTAAAATAAGAACGCTTACAAACCATGCAAACACAGTCTTAACTCACTGTCATACCATGCAAACTACAAACATGCAAGAAAAGAGTTAGAGACATGCAAAGTAAGGAGGATAAGAAAAAAAAAAAAGTAGGTAAAGTTAAACAAAAAGTGGGTTAGTTTACGCTATGAGCTACATCTACATTCGTGTTAGTCTAATTTTTTTTTTTTTTTATTGCTGGCATCACGCTGGCATGTCACAAGCTGGCATTCATCGTCAACAGACTCATCCTCGAGCACCACCACCAGAGCTCCTGTTGTTAACTTTCTTTTTTAATTTTAAACAACGTTAATATTTTTAAAATGTCTGTCAAGACGGTTCTTAAACACATTAACGCTGGTAGAATGAACGACTGACGCGGGAAGATTATTCCATTTATCAATTACTTTAAACGTAAAGAAGTTTTTAGCGATATTAGTAATGAAACGTCTGCCACGCAACTTGAATCCGTTATTGCGAGTATTACTATTATCGAAAGTGAACAATTTGTCAAAATTTACGTTATCGATGTTATTAATGATTTTGAAAACTTCAATAAGCTCCCCCCTTAATCTCCTAGTTTCGAGTGAATACAAGTCTAACACTTTAATCCTATCTTCATAAGGCTTATTGCGCAACCTGCACACTGTTGAACTTCCCCTGCGCCATCTCATTGTTGACCTTGATGGCCCTACTCTGTCAGACAAAAAATTATCCGGGCCAATAGGAAAGCTCCTTGATTCTGCTACAGACTTTGATATCAATCCAAACTTCACCCGAATCTCTGTTGGCCCTCCACTGATCAAGCTTCCTGACAAGGTCATTCAAGATCTCTCAACTGATCAATACTATGGCTATAAAATTGTCTGTGCAGTCAGGGATGGAGTACTTCCTGCAGGGCTGGCTCTGTTAGAGATAGGACCAGTAAACCACAGCCGCTGGCTCACCACAGCGAACAGACTTCTCAGGCTCTGGGTGTCAAAGCACGGACTTAAAGGAAAGACCTGAAGATTCTGCAATTCATTGTAGAATTCATCATTGGAGTGTATTACCCATGTTGGTTCAACGTGAAGGTCAAGCACTCCGGATCGAAGGGCCTAGGCACATCCTCTTTCAGCTGGACTGCCTCAAGTCCCAGAGAAAGGAGGTGCTGGATATTGTGATGCCAACTGTGAGAAGATCTGCTTGGTATGCCCACAGTGAAGTCATCCTCCAAACACTACTCTGCTCTGAGGATCAGAAGGAGAGGATTGAAGGGGTGGAGAGAATCCTGGCCATCAGGGGAGAGGGGACCCGGACACTCAGCTGGGGGACTCCCGTTAGGAGCAGAAGGACACCTGACATCAACTGTGATGCTTCCAGCATCGGTGACTTGATCAGCTGGTCAGAAGGTGTGTCAGAGCCACCTCTCACCTGCTCTCTAAGCACCTCAGAGGTGAAAAACTTCATCAACACCCCCATGGAGGTGCGCAACTGGCCTTGCCACACACAAAGCATTGAGAGGGTTGTTAAAATGGTGACTGAGGCTTCTGCTAAGTACTTCTCACAGGAAAAGAGGGATGGAGGGATCAGGGCTCAGGAGACCAGCAGGAAGCTGATGTCCAAGTCTGAGTCAAAGCAGGATTTGTGCAACCTGGCAAAGTTCAAGATGTCAGGAGAATGATCTTTGTAATTATATCCAGTGATATACATGCAGTTCACCTATTAATAAATATATGTAAAGTTGATTTGGCCTTGTCAATATAAATGATTTACCTTATATCTTTTAATATATTATAAATGGGTTCAAAAGGGTAAAATTGGCAATTTAGAAATACAAAATGATGTAGGTTAGAGTTATCCTATCCAAAAAAGCAGCTCATATTTGAATTCCCCATGTAAAAACACATAATTTAGACACCCCTGATGGTAGGATTTCATAATTTAGACACCCCTGATGGTAGGATTTCATAATTTAGACACCCCTGATGGTAGGATTTCCTTCAGATTCACATTGTCACCTGAGTACGACCCGCCCTAAATTGACTCATGCTTGTGTCTGCAAGGAAGTTTGTCAGCCATTTTTTGTCATTGAGGTGAAGGTTGGTGTCAAGTATGATGATGGTTGATTTGGTGGTTTGTTGGGTTTGAGTATTGGGGTGATTTTTGCTTGTTTCCATTTATTGGGGGTTTTGTTGTGCTGCCAGGAGTGGTTGAAAATGCTTGTCAGTGATTGGGTTGCTATGGGGCCTAAGTGTTTTAGGTGTATGTTTGAAATGTGGTCTGGGCCTGTAGCTGCTGAGTTTTTCAGTGTTTTGATCACAGAGAGCATGTCTACAGAGTGAAATGGTGGGTCAACTGTTTGGTCAATGTGGCTATTACGAGTGTTCTTTATTGTTATCCTATTGGTAGGGGTGGTTGGTTTGTGACTGGTTTTGGAATAGTGTTTCATTAGGAGGTTGCAGTATTGTTTTGGTGTTAGGATTTTGTGTTGTGTGAGTAGGGCTTCGTGTGTCGGGGGAGGGTTTTTGTGGGAGCTGTGTATTGTTTTGAGTGCTCTCCAGAGTTGAGAGGTGTTGGTGTGTTGGTTCATTGTTTCTAGGTATGCTTTCCAGTTGTTTATTTTCTGTGTGTTTATGAGGTTTGTTATTTGTGTATTAAGGTTTTGTATTTCCTGTATATTTTCTTGGGTGGGTCATCTGATTTGTTTTAGTGAGTTTCTTAGTCTTATTAGTTCTGTAATTTCTGGGGTGATGTTTGGGTTATAGTGTTTCCTTCTTCTCTGTGGGATATGTTTTCTACTTGCTGTGAGTATCATTTTTGTGAAATGGTTGACTGCTTGGTCTATGGAGGTGAAGTCTGTAATGTCAAAATTTCTCAGGTTGTCCTCTATATCTTGTGAGTAGTTTGTCCAGTTGGCCTTTCTGTAGTTAATGCAAGTTTGCTTGTAGGTGTGTGTTGGTTGTTGGGTGAGTGAGTTCGTGGGTGATGAGGATGGGATTGTGGTCAGATGATAGGTCATATGTGACATCCCATGTTGTTTTCATTTGTAAGTTGGGGGAACAAAAGGTAATGTCTGAAGAGGTCTGTTGCTAGTTATCCTGGTGTGGTGTCTGTGGGTTTATTTCTGTAGTTTAGTATGTTTAGAGTGGAATTGTGTTAGGAGGGTTTCCCCTTGGTTGTTGTTTTGTTGTGTAGTGAGCCAAGATGTGTGGTGGGCATGAGATAGGCTGAAGTTGGGGTGTGTAACCAGTAGGGTAGGTTGATTTTGGAACTGTGATCTTGGACTAGTCTAGATAGAAAGGTATTAATGTGTAAAAAAACATTGCACCAACTCATATTTGTGAAAATGATTGTATTTTTTGAGGATTGTTAATTATTTTTAAGTTGTAAAATTGCCGAATTTTACGCATAAAATTGCGCGCGCGGCATTCGCGCAATGTAAACAAACAAAATATCAGACCTTATTTCATCAAAATAATCAATTAAAATTCTACTTTTTTTTAACAAAATGATGCTTGAAACTTATTGTAAATGCATTATAGATGTTTATTAGTGTATTATTTTGTATTTTTAATGATATTTACCTATAAAATGTGTATTAAATTAAGTTATTTTATGATGCGTTCATTTAATTGTGTTTATTTTCAGATATTTCATAAAAATGGGTAAAAAATGGAAGTCTGCAGTGTCAACTTGAAGTGATAGTGCCAAA
This sequence comes from Bathynomus jamesi, assembly GCA_023014485.1. Classification (NCBI taxonomy): domain Eukaryota; kingdom Metazoa; phylum Arthropoda; class Malacostraca; order Isopoda; family Cirolanidae; genus Bathynomus; species Bathynomus jamesi. Next base: position 32,829 of record JAJOZX010001015.1, on the reverse strand, counting down.
AAATTCAGTGGCCAGCCTTCCCCTTTGGATAAAACAGAGCCTCCTACCCTCTGCCAAGTTATTCAGTACAGTTATTTCCTCCAAAACAGCCACCCGGACTTGAAAGACTGTGATATTGCTTAAATGATAGCAAAGGATGTGATTGAGATCTGGCAGGCAGTGAACCCACGGCTGCCCCTGTATGAGGAATATTATGTAGTGAAATTGGTGGATAAAGTGTGTTTCAAGAAAGCAAAAGAGATAAACAGGAAATCTCTCTCTACAGTCCAGGAGCAGAATCTGGAGGAAAAGCTGGATAAACTTTTTGACATTTCTGCTTGCACCTGTAAGCTACCTGTTCATCCCTGTGATGACAATGCTGTGAAGTGCAAGAAAGTGTAAGATAATAGTTGATAAATCAAAAATGGACAGGGAAAAAGCTAGAATGAAAGTGAAAAGTGATGAAAAGCACAATGAGGGTCTGGAAAAGTTAGTCTGTATTGGGGTTGATGGGAAAGTTGACAAGGACACTTTGCTGTACAGAGAAGTTAAGGATGAAAATGGGGAGACTAAGCTGAAGAAAGGAAAGGGACAAGAGCACCATTTGACTTTCACAAAGGAGCCGGGAACTGAAAGTGGAACATATCTTACTCACAGAGTCATCCCAATTAAAGGTGAGACTGGAGTTCTTCTTGGTGAAGAAGTTGCTGGTGTCTTGGAGGAGTTTAACAGTGTTCATACCCTGAAAGCTGTCCTCCTTGACAACACAAATACAAACACTGGCTGGGAGGGAGGCCTTGTAACAGCTCTGGAAAATAAAATTGAGTGGAAATTGCACGCCATTGGCTGTTCACTCCATCAGAATGAGCTTCCTTTCAGAGCTGTTTTCAAGCATCTTGATGGCAGTAACAAAAGTCCCACTGCTTTCACTGGTCCGCTGGGAAAACTCTGTGAAATTGACTACCAAGATCTGCCACAAGTGGAATTCACCAAACTCAGTGGCCCCCTGGATGACATGGAATTTGCTGAGGAGACACTGAATGATCTCAGTAGTGACCAGAGGCTTCTTTTGGAGTATGTGCTTGGAATTTCTAGGGGCAAAGTCAACCCAAGATTTGCTGCCTGGAAAATTGGACCATTAAACCATGCAAGATGGTTGACTTTGGCAATTAGATTGATGTTTCTGTGGACCAGAGGTGCTTACCCTCCAGAAATACAGGATAAGCTTTACCAGGCCATCAAGTTCATTGTGGAAGTGTATGCAGTCAGTTGGTTTGAGATCAAAAGGGACAGCAAGTTCCACAATCAGCAGCTATACATCTTCAACATGATCCAGAGGATCAAGCAGCAGTCTGAAGAAATCCAGGGTGTTGCTTTCAAGAACCTGAAGTACAATGCTTTTGCCTTGCTGCCCGAGAATGTGCTGTACTCCATGATGAAGTCTGATGACTTGGAAGTGAGAGAAGCTGCTCTCAAGAAAATTCTGTCCATCAGGTAAGCATTTATTAATTTAAAAAAATGTGAAAAAAAAAATTTGATTATGGGGATTTATTTAATAAAAAAAAAGGCCCCGACTTCTATAAATCCCCATAATCGAATTTTTTTTTTTCACATTTTCTTATCCCAATTCCCTCCTTCCCCCCTTCCCCTCTGATAATAGAAATAATCTTACCTTCTTTCTGAAAAAAAAATCGATTATGGGGATTTATAGAACTCAGGTTTTTTTGGTTTTTTTAATTTGTTTAATTTAAATCAGCAATTCTGAGACTAATAGGGATTAAATCTTAAACTGGAATAAAAAATAAATTTATTATTATTCTTTCAGAAGAGGCTGAAGAAGATCACAGCCATCAACATTGAAGCTACCCACTGGTCAGAACTAATCAACCTTTCTCAAAGTGGCATCTGTGAACCTGCTCTCACAGAAGACTTTTCTGACCAGGAGCTTCAAGAAGCATTGCTGAATGGCACCAAACTGGAGCTGCCTGATCTGCCTTCACATTCTCAGTGTTGAAAGGGCCATGAAGCTGACATCTGAAGCTTCCCATACTGTTTATGGACTCGAATCAAGGCACAAACACATTCTGGCCAAAGCCCTAAGCCATCAGATGAGGCCTTCCTTTGCTTCTAAGGGCTCTTACAGTGAAAATTATGATGATCATGGGATCTAAATGTCTATTTGACTCTGTACATGTTTTTTTTTTTTACTTTTTTTCAATAAAATTGTAACTTTTTCAGGATTTTTTTATGTAAATAGCATGTTTTTTTCGGCCGAAAATTGCGAAAATGCTGTATTTTTCGGTACGATTTTTTGACGATTTTTGAAATGCTTTCCGCAAAAAACGGTTAAAGCTAGGGATCTGAAATTTTTTGTCAGTTATTATCATATTAAGCCCTGACTATATCGACTAGTCCAAAGTCGATATCTAAAAAAATGCGGAAAATCAACCTACCTTTGTAACCAGGGGGACATCATCTGGAGGTTGAGAGTGGAATGTATATGTTGATAATGTTTAGTGTGGTGTTTTGTATTGTTTGTATGGTGATGAGTTTGGTGTGTGCATCATTGTTGATTGATTGTCTAAGTTGTGTGGTTGTATTTGTAAAAGGTATGTCTTTGTGTATCAATGTGATGAGACCTCTGGCATTTTTGTGGGAACTATTTGTGATTGTGGTGTAGTTGTTAAATGTTGGGGTGCGGGTGTTTGCTTTGATTAGTGTTTCTTGTATCAAGGCTATGTGAATGTTGTGTTTGCGGAGAAAATGATCAAGTTTATTTTTTGTTACATATTCCATTGATCTTAAGTTGTGTTAGGTTAAGAGTCATTCCAGCTCAACTGGTACAGATTTCAGAAAGTTGGTCGAGTGACCATCTCCGATTTTCTTCAAATTTTCAGGGTTGATTCATACACCATTCAATAGCTTAAATCTAAAATTTTAGCTTCCTCAGTCAAAAACGTTTAATTTTATGGTCACTTAAATGGCCCCACCTTTGACAAAAAATGCCCATGTTGGGCTTGATTGGCCAATGCCTTCATTTTGAGAGGCCTTGAAAAGTGTCTTCTAATAGGAGGAGAAGCTTCAAATTTGTCATGCCAATACAACTTCTGGTGGGCTTTTCAATTTTGCAAGCTAAAAGGCTGTGGAACAAATAGTTTCTGAGTTACAAGGGCTTAAACATGGCTCCATTTTGAAGCTTGCATCAATTCCTCCCACTTTTACGACTACCATTTTCAAAAGTTTTAGTTCTACATCAATCAATCAGCTGTTTTAATACTCCTAATAGTCTCTATGGGTTGTAAATTTATGACTGAAATAAAAAATAACCAAAAAAGGATTTATTTTTAAAAATTTCCAAAAGTTGATATTTTCACAAAATTTGCAAAATTAACATCAACTTTGGGGCTTAATATAAAGGTGTCCGAAATTAGTCAGGGAGTTGATACTTCTAGTAAAGAAAGATACATATGTGTACAAAAACATATATTAAGGAATAGATCTCAACTCAACTCCTCCATATAGTTTGGCTATTCAAAGAAAAGTACTTTTTGTGAAAAATTCTGAATTTTTTCAAAATTTTGAAATGTTTAAATTTCTTTTTACAACATTGAATTGTAATTTTACTTCCATTTTATTACTTGGTAAGTTAATTCACAAATGTTAAATTATCTAAATAAGTTTTACTCATAAAAAAAATATATACCTAGATTATTACTACATTTGCAGTTAACACAACAGATGGACCAGCTTGTAGGCTCAATACTTGGATCTACCTAAGTAAATCATGTAGAACCATGTTCTACTGCTCTTTAAGCACTTCCTAGTAATTTAAATTATGCAGTTAGTACAGATAAACTAGCAGTAACCACCATTTTCAGTACAAAACCTTAAATTTAAGTAGCTTTGTTGTATTTCCTCAATACAAGTGTACAGTACTTAGCTATATACAATAATGAATTCCTGAGTTTTTAAGCATGTGAATTATTGGCTATAAGTTCATATTCTTTTTTTAATGTGTGTTGTTTTATGTAAATTCGTATGTAAACTTATATATAGCTAATAACTCTTATGTTTAGACACTGACTCAGGAATTTATTATTGTACTCAGGCTTTAAGTCTGATTGTCTTCAACACTCCATGGCCTCACAGCCATAAATTGGCAATTTATTATTCAGCTTGATACAGGTCTGTAGTTACTTAGGCTTTTTTTTAAAATACTCCTCAATTTTAGATAAACAATCATTTGATAACTTGTACTCTCTCCCCATTTTCCCAGCAACTGTAGGTGGTTCAATTGAACACAAAACATGTTGGAATGAAATCCAGCAAACGTCCTCTTGTTCAGGCCATTTAAAAGGATTCTTTTTCATGAAATTTACTAATAGATCCTTCTCAGTATCACACACTTCAACTATGTTTCCAACAAACCAGTCACCTTCATAGAAACAGGCCACATATGTACCAGGTTTATATTGGTAAGCCACATTTTCTTGTGTAGCATTGAGGAAGGAAAGTTGTACGTTAAAGAAATTTTCATCACTAGAAATTTTGTACAGTTTAATGCCTGTTGATGGTCTAAAGCAGTGATATGAACGGGTTCCTGGGATTGTCTTAATTAAGGAATACCTTTTTTCTAACTCAAATAAATTAGCATTTTCCTCAATTTTAGCTGAATCAATGTACAGAAATTGTATACCATTAATATTAGATTTGCACCAATCGAACATCTCTCTTGGATTGGTGATGTGACCTTTACTTGTTGCTTGTAGACTTGCCCGGGCAACTAACCTTTTGACGGTGCCACCAACACCATCACGGGGGCTCTTTCCGTGAGAGGTGGCAAAAAAGTTCCATTCACGTTAGTTGGAAATCTTTTTCATGTAACACTGTATTAATGATGTTTTTATAGTTTTTATATTGACTTGCTGCGCCATCGCTAAAGTAACAAATATGTTTTAGTTTAGGATTCTGACTTTTAAGTAATTTCAAGGCTTCACATAAAAAAAGAATGAACTGCAGTTGTGTTGTGTGTAAGTGAATCTGATATTACACAAAAATTTGTAACTTTTAGTTCACCATCAACTTTTTGATAGCAGACTACCGGATGCAAGGTAGCCTGGGTATTGTCCCAGTGATGCCCTTGTACGGCATCCTGAATTATAAAACTATAGTTTTCAGAGAAGTCAACAAGCACTAATGCTGTAGAATCATTGAGGTTTTCTTTACAGTCGGACAAATATTTTGATTGGGCTTTTGCTATGAAATGGTGTACTTTCAACTTTTTTGCACTTTCACATATGTCTTCTACTACATTCGAAACACTTTGTCATTGTGACCAATTGGGTATGGTCTGTATGAAGCCACTGCTTAAAGGAAACCTCATCATCCATGTCATAATCATTGTTTTCAAAAATGGTAAGAAGCCAATCCCGTAATTCATTTAAACCAGGACATGTTTTGCAGTTATTAATCATGCAGTTTCTGGTTTCAGTGTTGCAGACTATTTTCCCTAGTAACTCTCTTAATTCTACTTTGACGGGGAGTGATTCACATAAAAGTTTAAAGTTCTGGTGTATTTCACAAATGCATACATTGTGTGATCCTTTACTCCCCACACCCATACACCATTTTGGTCTCGGTTAAAAAAACTTTGATTTGGAGACTGTCATTTGGATATTTATTTTTGTAAAGCGTATATAATTCTCTGATATTTGTCAACAACAGTATTTTCTGCTTGTGAACCTTCCCTTGTGGTGTTTTTATTGATTTGTAGTCTTTTTTACCAGGGCATTCTCTAGTATATTCATTGTTTTGGAAAAATTCTATATCTTTCCTTTATTTCATCGCTTATACCCTTGCTACTCTTTTTATTTCTCATTATAGGAAGGATACCTTCTTTTCTCTTTAAGGCCCTCACAGCATTAACCATTCTGGCTGACACTTCAAATTCTTTCATAATTCTTTCTCTGGACCAGGTTTTACCAATTGGAAGGAGTGTTAGAATTTGTATCTTTTCTTGTCTGGTACTAGTTTTACACTTTTCTTTCAGTTCCTCTATCATATGCTGATAACACTTTTCTTCCTCACTCTCTATAGGTTTCTCCGCTTCCTCATCCAAAATGCTAGGCTTCATATGAAGTACCTTTGACAGCTTTGATTTTGTTGATGTTTCAATTTGCTTTAGTTTCCTTTTTGCGTAAAACTTTCAATCTCTTGCTCTTAAATACTTAATGGGTGAGCATTCTAGTGAAACTAATGTTTCATCAAATGTCTCCTTAACTATTTCTTCTGGAACATATTCATCACTACCTGAGTCTTTTTCATCTTCAATCGTCTTGGCTCTAGAGAAGCATGTTGAGCAAAGTTTCTGTCCTGGTATCAGATTCAGTGTAGTTGCTATGTCTTTGTCAATAATTTGTAGTGATTCTTCAAATAAAGTAGGGTAATGTAAACTCTAAACACATTGGAAAATAATTTTAAAACCTCAACATTTGGTTATAGGCTATTCGTATAAAATATTCAAAACATATGCATTCAGTAGCACAGTATATAGCCTACCCTATTAAAATTAAATAGCTCATTTAGGTTACAATTTACAATATAAACTTCTTTATGAAATATAAATATATTAGTACCTATATTTACTTATTCTTTTGATGATTTCTCCATGGATCTTGGCAGCTACTGTTGCATTTGTTGGTAATGCATTCCAAACATTTTTTCATGGTGGTAGCATACAGTAGCACTATTTGGGTTGATTACAGTTGCTTTTGTTCTCCACAATAGCAGTTTCCTTGTTTCATCTGTCAGCTCGTGTAAGGTATACATACCCACCTTCCTGGTGAGTCTGTGTTCATGACATGATCATCCAAGTACATACCAAAGCTGCACTTTGATTCTTGATTAGAATAAGCCATTATTACAGGCAGTAAAATTAAGTTAATTGCTCTAGTTAAATTTTCTGAAAATAAAAGATCATGATCTATAAAATAGGCCTGGACATTAATGATTAACCATCATGTTTTACATTTATAAGAATATACAAAGCGAAATGAGCTACCCAGAGCCCTTCGAGTCGCTGGTTGTTTTGACAGACATATTAAATTTCTTGTATGTTTTAGACTTATTTACATATTATTACAATTGTAAATCAACTTAATAAGTAATAAAATGGAAGTAAAATTACAATTCAATGTCAAATAGAAATTTACAAATTTACAAATTTTGCAAAAATTTGAGATTTTCACAAAAAGCACTTTTCTTTGAATCACCAAAACTATATGGAGGAGTTGAGTTGAGATCTATTCCTTAATATATGTTTTTTTATACACATGTATCTTTCTTTACTAGAAGTATCAACTCCGACTAATTTTGGACACCTTTATATTAAGCCCCAAAGTTGATGTTAATTTTGCAAATTTTGTGAAAATATCAACTTTTCGAAATTTTTAAAAATAAAAATAAATCCTTTTTTGGTTATTTTTTTATTTCACTCATAAATTTACAACCCATAGACTATTAGGAGTATTAAAACAGCTGTGATTGATGTAGAACTAACTTTTGAAAATGGTAGAGTCGTAAAAGTGGGAGGAATTGATGCAAGCTTCAAAATGGAGCCATATTTAAGCCCTTGTAACTTAGAAACTATTTGTTCCACAGCCTTTTTGCTTGCAAAATTGAAAAGCCCACCAGAAGTTGTATTGGCATGACAAATTTGAAGCTTCTACTCCTATTAGAAGACACTTTTCAAGGCCTCTCAAAATGAAGGTGTTGGCTAATCAAGCCCAACATGGGCATTTTTTGTCGAAGGTGGGGGCCATTTAAGTGACCATAAAATTAAGTGTGTTTGACTGAGGAAGCTAAAATTTTAGATTTAAGCTATTGAATGGTGTATGAATCAACCCTGAAAATTTGAAGAAAATCGGAGATGGTCACCTGACCACCCCTGTACCAATTGAGCTGGAATGACCCTTAAGGGTTTTTGTACGAAAAAAGAAAATGTATGAAATAGTGTGAGGCAAAAAGTGGTGCAAGAGACTGCGGGCCCGAATGAGCCAGGCGACAGCTCCAGTAGGGGCCACGCCTCCTCCAGGAGGTCGGGGTGGGTGCTGTTCTTTGACAGTCGCTTCCGTGTTGACACCAATGAGGTTCCATCTCTGGTTTCAGAACCTTCCTCTGGCATCCCCTCAGTGCTTTCTCTTTGGTGGCTGTGCAGTCCCATGGCAAGCACATGAACAGTGGCAGGACTGGGTATAGTTTAATGTGTCAGTAAATAGTATCAGTTTTGTATCTTGTTATACCAGGTGTCCCATTCAAAATGAAACCACTTTGAAACCTTATATTAATTTTTATTGAATGATGCAAACAATGTAATAATCACACAGTAAATAGTCAATGTCATAAAGTTTCATATGATATATGTGAATTATAACATTTACATACATTAGAGTTCTTTATTGTATGTATTCAATATGTGCACCATTTGTAGCATGGACCAGGTTGCAATGGTACTCAATTTCCCTCCACATGTTGCCTAGCATCTCAGTGGTTCCAGAGTCCACCACTTCTGTGATGCGCTCTTTCAGTTGAACAAGGAATCTGCAGTTCAACACTAGCACGATGGATGGACTTTCTCAGGCTACTACCAAAGGCGCCGCGTATTCATTCAACATGATCTTCCAATCTTGTTCACCCTCCAGTGTGTTCCTTTAGAACACTGCCAGTCTCCTCAAATTTCTTGGTCCATGCATATAGGTTTCTTCTGGTGGGTGGTTCCTCGTGAAAGGTTGTACGGAATCGCCGTTGCACCAGAATAGGGGACTTCAACTCGGCCATCCATAACAAACATTTCACTTTTTTCTTGTTGGGTAAACATAATTCGGTCTGAAACAAACAAAAAAACATTGACAAAAACTTACGCATATGGTGTAGTAACTGGCAAAGTTTCAACATTCTCACATTAATACTTCAAAAATTATGGAGTTTCAAAGTTGTTTCATTTCGAATGGGACACCCGATATATATTATTTTTGGTAAAAGCCAAAAGCAAGATCCAGTGTGCCATTGATGATGACAACTCTGCGCTAATGATGTGATCAGAAGGAAGGCAACAGTCAAGCCCTTCATCACCAGTGACCAAATGCAGGAGCTCCTTACTCCATTCAGTAGAACAACCAGATGATGGTGGCTTCAGAATGAGTGTAATTTACTCGCAAGAAGACTGGTGAGAAAGCCTCTCCTAAATGGAAATAGCAGCGTCTTTTAACTCTTTCAAGCACAGGAAATTGGGTTAAAAAAAGACTCCAATTACACGGGGGTTTTATTTTCAAATAAACATAAAATATGTGATTGCTTTTTGACAGAAAATAAAAATCAGTAAAATAAATGTGAAAATTTTAAAAAATAGTATATTTTTTATTGGTAAAAATAAGTGTTCAAAATATGTCCCGCTGTGGCGCATGAGAAAAACAGCTCGAAATTCATGATGGGTTAAAATTCAACCCATTTCACTAATTGGCATGATATTGCTGAAAGCATGATTTACTTTTTCCTAAACACAGAGGTACATTACATACAGAACATTTCCAGTTGGTTCTTACTTCTTTCTCTTTATTACTGCACTTTGCACACCTTCGTCTACCTTCCAATCTAACTGGCTGATGCTCCGATCCCTTCTTCCGTACCTCATCTGGAATGGACCTCTTCCTCTTTCTTATTTGGATCTGAGGTATAGCTAGCTGTCCCAATGATACGTTCCTATCAGCAGCTAACCCTTCAACAACTCTGATATGGAACTGTTTGGAGCTCATTTTATCACCTGATGTCAAGTTATGCATGATGCATGCATTGATAATGCATGTATCAAGGAGGTGAAAAAATATCTTATGCCACCATTTATGACTTTTTCGGTCAATTGCATAGCTTTGCTTCAATTGATCGAACTTGTCAACGCAGTTCATGTTGAGATTGTAATCGCAAATGGCTTCAGGACATGCTACTACTATTCTTTTCCATCCTTTCTCTTCGAGTGACATTTTTGATGCTGCTTGGATCATGAAAATTGGAGAGCACATGTACACCTCGTCTATCTTTCCACTTGATAGCGGCAATTCCACTATTGCTGATGAACCATTCGTGTTCACCTCGTTTCATCAGTTTGTCCTCTTTGAAGTTTGGCAGGTTTCTGCGACTGGTGTTGACGGTGCCGCATGCTTGAATTTTCATTTCCTTTAGATCTTTCATTAGGCCATAGCTTGTGAAGTAGTTATCAAAGTATACTTTGTGATTACTTCCTCCGAGATCAGTCGTTAGATTTTTTACGACAGTCTCTCCTAGATTTTTTTGAATTTTGTCCTTAGTTTTGCCAGTGTAAATGTCAAACCGTAGTGCATAACCAGTTTTGTCTGCCAGCATCCAAATTTTGAATCCTCTCTTGATGGGTTTCATTGGTAAGTACTGTTTGAGACTGCTCCGCCCTTTGAATTTCACCATCGATTCATCTATTGCCACTACCTCATTTGGGATGAAGCACGACTGAAAGTTCTTTTGTACTATATTCAGAAAAGGACGAAGTTTGTAAAGCTTATCATAAGCTGGAGAATCACGGGAAGGCATAATAGAGTTGTCATTCAGGTGAAGGTGTGACAGAATCCATCCAAATCTGTTTACTGACATTAGTTTACTTATGTATGAATCTTGCAGAATAGGGTTTGAACTCCAGGCATCATGGTAGGAAGGATAATGTTTGATACCCATTATTATATTGATAGCAAAGAAAGTCTTGAGCTCAGTAGTTGTTACTGGGGAATACTTTTTCCCTGACTGCTGACAGTACATATTTGTTTGAAGGATTATGTTCTCCAAAATTTCATCTGAAAACAGGAGGCTAAAGTAGTTGACAGGGGTCTTATCTTGAAGTTTCTTTACCAAATCTGTTGGACCAGAATTCCGAGTAAATGGAGAGAAACTATCAGGCTTACCAGAATGCCTCCAAAGTGGATTTTGTGTTGTTGGAGTTTGAGCTACATTTGTTGACAGTGGCTCATCACTTGATGTGTCTGAATCTGATGAAGCCGAAGAAGAATAAACAGCCAAGTTCTCACTAGTTGTTTCTGCACTTTGGTTGTGTCCTGGATCAGTGTCACTATCGCTGGAGGAGTCTGTACTAGATGTAAATTGATCTAGCACACTTGTGATTCTATTACCAGCCATGACTCTGCGAGGGTGGGAAGGCTGCATCGTCGTTATATCCTGCAAAAAGATCACGTATATACAATATAATATATATATAGTAGGCCCTATATATAGCATATAGGCCTATATATGTATGCATATATTCAACTTCTAATAGCAATAAAATATAATTATAATTGAATAATTACAGCCACAATCATTCATCAGTAAAACATTTTCTGAAAAATGTATGCCACTACACTATTCGGGAAATGAAAGTATGATAATTCACAGCGGGTTAAATTTTGTACAGCTGTTCAAATCCAAATAAATAATTTGTTAATTATAGTTTTCAAAATAATGAAACAATTTTGCATAATTTATAATCTATAAAATGTAAAACAAAAGATACTTATGTCAAGTAAAGCAAATAAATACTCTGTTTACTTGAAATATAATAATCACTGTGAGAAGAACCAAAATCTTCGACCTTGGAAGGAGAAATGACATTTCAGAAGCAGATCACAGCTAATACATGGAAGTTAGCCACGCCCACAACTCATCCAACCAATAAGAAAGCACGACACCAAATGGGACAAAATTTGAGCTACTGAGCACTTTGCTGATTGCAAGTTAATAAGTGGGATACATTTCAACCCAGCGTGCAAGACGGGCCTCCTCCGAAGTGGGTTGAAAAATGAACTCACGTGCCTGAAAGAGTTCGTCTTTTAACAAAGAAATATGATGATTGGGCTGGTGAACAATGGGCCAGGATTTTGTTCACTGATGAGAGGCAGATCATGCAGTTTTTTCCCCCCATCATCATGGTTCCAAATATTGTACTGCCCTGCCACTATGAAACACCCCTCCACAGGTCATGGTTTAGTGATATTTTGGCACCCATGGCATGAAGGGAACTGGTTTTGCCCCAAAAATAGGACTCTGAATTCCCATGCCTACTTAAACATCCTTGAACAGTGTAGGAGAGTGGTTCCAGCATAGTAGTGCACCTTGCCACACAACCATAATTATGAAAAGTGGTATTCTAACTTTGGAATGGCCTGGTAATTCTCCCAACCTGAATTTGATTGAGAACCAGTGGAAACTTCTGAAGGTGGAAGTCTCTGAAAAGGAGCCAGGACTCTTTGAAAATATTTGTTTTGCTATGAAAACAGTTTGGTATCTGAAATGGCTCTCCTAATTGTGCCCAAACCTTTTTCTTGTCCATGCCAAATGGAATCAAAGCAACCATCAATGCCAAGGAAACCCCCACTATATTAAATCCACAGTGAAAATGTAATTCATTAGAATTTTGTTTGTCTAAACATTTGGCCATAATGGTGGTATATTCAGCAGTGTATATGAGCAAAATTATCTATCATATATTTACTGTTACCAATTAGATCCCAGTAAATGAACTGAAATATGTAATTGGTTATGTTTTACTTTATGATTAAGCTATGAGTGAAAAGTTGCCCCACTCTCAGTTAGTTATGATGAAATACCAAACATAAATAGAGTGGTATAATATAAGAAAGTAATTAAAAGTGGTTGATTTTAAATTATAATTATCTACAAATCATAATTAAATTACCAGTACAATTACTGTACTACATTTTTTAAGTAATTGAAATTGGTACAGTAATTCATTACTGAAGTAAAACTTGAAAAGGTATATCAGTTGGTCTTAAAAGCAAAGTAATTTATGTTTTGGCTTTTATATTGAGAAAAGATGTTAAATCATTTTTCTGAATGGATCAATTTCCATTTTTAGGTCCACCAATTACAGATTTGCGTGAGAATAATATTCACTTTTAACACTTTGGACTGAAAATCCTAGTGTGTTAGCAGATGGCAGATTCTGTTGCATTTTTAATTATTATTGTTGTGGCCTCTCCAAATAAATATGGAGGGGCCATACTTGACATGAATTGGTAAAACTTTGTACACACAGGAGTATTGTCACAGGATGTCATAAGCGAGAATCAGACCATTTCATCAAAGGTCAAATGGAGCTTTTTTGTGTCTGCACACTAAATTTTGAACTGCTTGACATAAATTAATAAAACTTTATAAAAATATGTATCATCGCAAGTGTGTCTCATGAACAAGACTCAGGGTCCTTGCATTGATGATCAGGATTGTAAATATAAGCGGGGGCATTGTTGTTGTTCCAACACAACTGTTATTATTATAATATTTCTCCTTTTTAAATTTCATTGTTCTGCTTTATGGAAGTAAACCTTCCTTTGACTTTTTCGTGTTATAATATCTGATCTTTTTCGCATTTGGTATTCCTTCCTCAAGTTACTCTTCAGTTGAATTAAATTAAAGGATATTTGTAGATACTTTCCTTTTATGGTCAGTGATTTGATGAAATAGCTATGGAGTATTTATTTATTTTGCAAGGAACATAACACGCAGTGAGAGTTAAATTTTCTTGGATTTTCTCTCTTCCTAAATGTTTCTTTTAAAAATCTTTTGTTTATTGCATCAAAACCAATTACAGTTCTCATTTGCGCACATTGACTTATTCCACTTGCCTTCAGTAATAGGTTAAGTGGACATCCTGCCAAAAGAAAATTATAATCTTTCAAATATCCTGACTCGTAAGAAATAAGTCTCATTAAAAACACTTTATTGCTCTGTATATTGTCTGTAGATTATGTATATACTATGAATATATTGTTGAAATGAGACAATAAATTTCTTATGCGTGATAGAAAGAAGAAATCAATCAAAGCAAGTACATTTTCTAGTTGCTTGATTGTATCCTTCACCCATTTTCCATCTCGCCTTTCATTCCCTCTCGATCATTCTTGACAGATGACACAAACTCATTCATGGTCACTGGAAACTTCGTTAATAAATTGCAAGACCCTTTATGTTAGTTTATGATTTGGTGCTGCAACAGAATTACTAATATTTAGTCTTAGACTAGATGTAAGCATAATGTAGAAATGTAACTTGTATCTTACTCTGGCTATTATTAATGTTTTCACAAACCATTAACAGGTTGATGCTGGAGTCACTTTTGCACAACGAAAATTTGAATGTAAATTTATGTTTGATATTAAAACTCCAAAGAGAATTTATTATTTATGTGCGGAGACGGAAGATGCGATGAATAGATGGGTGGATTGTGTGTGTCAAGTATGTGGCTTGAAGGTGATGAATCAAGAGGATATGATTGACCCTCTTGCCCAGTTGAACCCATCTGCTCCATCCACACCTCAAGCAACGTGTCCACCAATGACCTTTGACCCTCACCGTCTAATGGAATACCCCTGCATTGACTCTCCTCCTCCTTCCGCCTCACCGACCATTTCTGGCCCTTACATTCCCATTAGCGAGTGCATCACGGGTAAGAAACCCCCGTCTTCAAGCACAACACGATTTCCTTTTGCGCACGATTCTTCTCAGCCTTTTACTATTGACAATCAACGTTCGAGCATTCCAAACGAAATGGCACCCCCTGCTCCCTTCTCCTTCATCTCCAAAACTCCAAACAATTTTCAAGGTCAGCAACAAAACAGCGGTAAAGGAGCCAAGCCAAGGGAGTCCTATGATGTTCCTAGACAGTTGCGCCCCTCGGCAACTACATCAGACGATTCTTGCAGTATACAGTCTCCTTCAGCCACTGAGGGCTTTTATGTGTTCGTCTTAGATGAAGAAAAACCTCAGACACCTTCACAGAGGGAAGATAGAGTATTTATGGAGGGCAAAGATGCCCAGAAAGTGAAAGCCCAAAATGCATCTGATGCTGAGGCTCCTCCCCCCTATGCAGCTCCCCCAAGACCCCCAAAGCCTCCCCATTTGGCCGAAGCAGCGGCACAAAATTATATGAATTTAGGAACTATTATTAAAGCTAACATTCGTAGAAACAGTTCCAGTGAGAGAAGTCGAGGGCCTGTTTTACCTTCCCATTTGTCAGTTCCTGAAAGTAGTCTCTCTTCCTCTGACCCAGAACCTTCTCCTGCTTCTGTGAGTAGTTCAGCAGTTTCAAATACCCCAAAGGATGTATCTGATGATATGTATGACTTTCCTCGATCCCACCAAGCTGAATTGGTTTGCTCCAACTCATTAGCTGAACGGAATCGGAGGCATTGCTATAACAGTAGTGCCCCCATTATTCAAGGAAGGATCTTCTCTTACGACACACAGCAAGCGCAGAATAGTGAAAAATTTGGAGAAACAGACCCCAGGATATCCCCTGTGGGGATCTACTCCAACATTCCTCAGAATAACAAAAAAGGTTCCTACATCGCCCCAGCTGTAGACAGAGGGCTTAAACCCAAAAGGCAGAGCGAATCCAGCAGCCACAGTGCCTCTGAATTATCGCCCCCTCCTTCAGGAGGAATAACGAATGACATTCCAACTTCTTTGGGGGCCGTTGGTGGGATTCCCGCCTCTCCGGCCTCGGCTCCTCCTATTGTGGATCGTAACTTAAAGCCCCACAAAAAATTTTCAGAGCCTATCATAGGTTTGAATCCTCCGTTTGTGCTGGATCCAGCCCCTCGCTCTAGGCTTCGAAACAGTGAACAAAGGAAGCCCAGGGCGGCCCCATCTCCAACTCCCCCTTCATTGCGGAATGGGAGGGGTAATGGGGGCAGTGACACAGATGCAGACAGTAGTGTTTCCTCTCCTAACAGCAGAAGGGATTCAATTACCGATGAACAGGTATTTATACTCTCATTGGCTTGGAGGCCATTTGTTAGCCGCCTCCTCCATTTTTACTGACTTTTATCTGTGACTGAACACTTAATTATTAACTTCTTGTTATACCTTTTATCCACACATTACAATGAAATGTTGATATCTCTTCAGATTTTTTTCCCTCTTCATTTGGTGCAAAGAAGATCCTCCCACGAAATTCAGTACCTCGACCTTGATCTTGAGTCCCAAGCCCAGGTGGCTCCAGGAAGTCCAAAAGCATCTAAAGCAGCAGGTATGTCTAAACTAGTGCCTTCTGAGGCTTCCGTAGTGTACAAAAAAGTAGACTTCGTGAAGACTGAGGCGTTCAATAAGATGCGACAGAACGTAGAGGAAGGATATCGGACCGGGAAGTCGAGCAATTGAGGATCACGTCAAAAATTAACCCCAAAATCAATAAAATACAGAAAAAGCATTGAACACTAAAATGTCTTGTTTTTGCTTTTGGAGACCAGTTTTTGTACAGAATGTGAAGAAGGGAAAGGAGAAAGTTTATTTTTTATTTTTTTTTAATTATCGATACATTAACAAAAATATTAAGAAATTGACATTCTTGGAATGTTTTGCTAAAATTACCTTTAAGAGTGACGAAATCTTTCTCCATTTTTCTGAATTGAATTCGATATTTGTAAGATAATTGTAAATTTTCATTTAAATATTTTAATTCAGTATCATAGTTCAATTAAAACTTGAAAGTAATTCCGGGAACAAAGAACCTTATATCATCGAGGTAACTGTATTATAAAGTTTATTCCCATTCTAAACAGCCTTATTGCATCATATGATAATTGTATATTATATATATATATATATATATATATATATATATATAATATATATATATATATATAATATAGACATGTTTTTATTCTCGCCAAAGAAATTACCTAATAAAGACATTATTTTATTTGTACATTATTTTGTAATTATATTTTCAACTTTATTTCATTGAGGCCTAAAAATTTTGTTTCGTAAGCTTTGCCAATTTTTACTTTGGTAACGTTTTGAATTAGTTTTCTTAAAGTTTTAAAGCAATGTATAATTAACAATAACGAGTGTATAAACTTCAAAGATTTACTAGCCTTTATTTTGATAAATTAGTGAAGCGATGGAACTTCTACGTAAATTCATATATGTGGAATTGTAGCTTCATTATGGAAATGAGCTCAAAGTTAAATTTTTTAAGCTTAATTTATAAAAAGGTACGTAGAATAGTACCAGACCATAATTGATGGGCCTCATGCCTATGCCAGACCTATTAATTGATGGGTCTCATTGTAATTTGCTGAAGGAGTTGTGTCAGTGAATTGTGGAGGTTTAAGATGGGTTAACTAATTCTGAATATTGAAGGAAAGATTGTCTTATTGGATTTTGTCAGATTGTTTTCATCGATCAGTTATGGAAAAGGCTTTTCCTCGCGGAAGCGCGTGAAAGGCCGCGACAATTCGGCGCGAGGTCTAACTACTACTACTACTACTACTACTACTACTACTACTACTACTACTACTAAGTAACCTTTTTTAAAATCTAAGCGTATCACGAGCCGACCCAAAGTCGGCAAATTATAGAAAGGACAGCGCTCTATTGTTAGTCGGAAAATGTCGTTCCCCAATTTGCGGGAACACCCTTAAGCCAAATGCCGTCCCCATATCCCAGGGAGACTTTCCAGAATAGGAATGTTTAATATTTTTATATTTTTTCTTTTAATTCTTTGAGAATAATTCATTACGATTTTGTATTTTTAACATAGAGTACATTTTTTTATCACCATCCGATTTGCTATTGTTTGCAGAACAAAAGTTGTAACTAATTTCGCATGAGGCCTTACATTTTGATTTAGGCCCTACGTTCATCCTTTACATCTATAATTTTAACCCGCAAGTAGCCTTTAACAAATCTCTCAGAAACACAAGTTAGTCGCGAATATCAGAGACCATAAAATCCTTTTAATTCAATAGACGCGTGAAAAGAATATATATTTTGGTCCATTTTGTGACTTTGAACGAACAGCTTTAAATATCGTATTGAATTGACCAATAGTACGTAAGAATTCTCGTGCCTCTTAATGTAGAGAGATTAGCCGCAGTAAAATATTTAACTTTTTTTAAGGCATTAATTATGGTTATCGGTGCGTAATGCGCATTAATCGTAGAGTAGATATTAACCTTCGGGGTTTTACTCACTGTGCATTCATAAACCAAACACGCACGCGTCCTGTTGACGAGTTTGAAACGTTTTCAGAATTCTCGATTCCTAATTCTGCGAGAACCGTAAAGTATAATTGGCTTTTTTGTTTTTAAGCAGTCGTACGCAGTCTCGTAAAATTGGTTGCGATCCAGTTTCAAACTTCGTTTATTGCTCGTGAATGTACATTGTTTGAGACTCGGTAGACGTATAAATTCATACGTTTTAATGAAGTTTAAACTGTTTGAAGAAAACTAAAGCCTCATTGTTTTTGGCTTCATCTCAACTCGATCATTGAGTTCTTTGAAGATGTAAAATTGGGAATTAGAATGGAAAGGCTTACGTTTGCATCCCCTCTCCCCTTTACATTCTTCAAATTTATCAAATTTTGAAAACTCCTTTTATGTAGAATCACGATCGAGTCGTTTGGATGACTCGCTAGCATTTATTCCCATTGGTATGGCCAACCGACATTTGGTTCTAGAAAGTAAAGATACCCGTATTTGTTATTGCCAATGATCGGACGTTAATGAGAATTTAGTTTTATTTATCGGGACGAAGAAATATTAAAATAGGTTTTCATGTCAAATATTTCTTTGTCGTCCCTTTGTAAAAAGGTGACACTATGTCCCCACACAAAGAAGTTGGGCGCATGAACTTTTTAGGTCACTTAAGCTCAGGCTTCAGCGAAGTAGGTAGTCAACTCAGCTCAACCCGAAGCGGTGGATTGGAGTCGAACTCGGTAGATGACTTTTGAAAAAGAAAAAATGTAATTTCGATTATAAAATAAATTTCGAAAGTATTTGCCCAGTTCATATATATATATATATATATATATATATATGCAAACCCACGAGGAAAAAGAAAAATGATTCCAAGACCTTTCGTGTATTCAGAAGTACAGCTCGTCAGGGAACCCCCTGACGAGGTGTACTTCTGATTACACGATTAAGGTGGCCTTTATTTTCGAACTTTATTTTTCATTGGGACACCCCGTTGATTTGTGAGGAATAGTGAAAAACTGATCTGGACCAAATTTTTGCAAAATACATTCAAATTTAGAGGTCGCTACCAAGACAAAATTTTATCTTGTATAGTGGTTCAACCCACGCAAACGTGTTGAAAGTTTAATTTACTCTCTCCATTGAAGTGGGATTAATTTGGATTCATTTAATTTACTTTTGGGATTGGTTAACAAATAATTACTCGCTCTTCTCTCTCTTCAGATTAAATACTTTTTGTAAATTAATATAACATAAGAAATTTTTTTTTTTTGTATAAAAGGTGAAGTAAAAAAAAAAATTTGATGCCCGCAATTTTTCAGTGTAATTGTCATGGCCTTCTCCGTAATTGGGAGGACTTCCTTCTCTTTATCCGTGATTTTTCTCCGGTGTGCCTCTGCCTTCGGGAGACCCAACTCTGGGTTCACCCCTTACGCCCTCTTCATAGGTTCTCTTCGTACCTCTCCCCCCCCCCCCCCGATGCGGACCCCTGTGGAGGCACGGCTGTCTTCGTCCAGTCCGACATGACGTCTACTCCCCTTCCTCTCCGCTCCTCTTTTCCAGTCTGTTGCGGCCCGGGTTTTCTTGACCGATTATATACGATTTATTCTTTGTCTCCCCCCACCCCCGTCACGGGAAGTGTCTACTAATGATCTGCTCTCCTTTTGCGGCTCCTTCCCCCCTTCCACCTTCTGGGAGACTTCAACGCGCCCCCATCCTCTGTGGGGTGATACTGTCACCAATCAGCGGGGGTGGCGTTGTGGTCTCCCTTTTCTCGATGCCTTCTGTTTGTCTTAATACCAGCCAGCCACGCAGCTTTTCACCTCCAGATCCGCACGTTTTCCTCCATAGCGCTTTCGCTCGTTTCTCCTTCTGCCTTCCTTGATTTCTCTTGGTCTGTCACTCCAGACCTTTATGGTAGTGGCCATTTTTCTTGGCTGTTCCGCTCTTCCTACCTGATGGTCTCTCGTTAAAGCTGACTGGCCTCTTTTCCGGGTTGAAACTGAAACATTGGCAGTTCCAAGTAACTTCCCGACGGTCGACGCTGCCTCCACCTACCCCACCGATCGCGTCACTTGTGCCGCTCTGTCCTCCATTCTGAAGTCAACATTTTCCCGTACCTCCGCCTCTTCAGTTCCATGGTAGATCCCAGCATGCGCTCTGGCCGTTCAAACTAAGAAGTCGGTCTTTCGCCGTCTTCACCGAATCACCGCAACCCACCCCTTGCTAATTTAATAGCTTTCAAACGTGCGCAGGCTCAGGACCATCACACGGTTCGTGAAGCCCGCCGCTTTTCCCGGCGAACTTACGTCTCCTCTTCACTTCCCGCCCTCCTCTTCCCGAATCTGGAACAAGATTGGGAAGATCTTCGCGTCTGGTGTTGGCACCTCGAACGCCATAATTTACTTTTTCCCACACACCCGATTTTCGCAGGGGCCATAGCACCACTAACATTTTGATTCAGTTGGAGACTGCGGTCCGTGTATCATTTGCAGAGCGGCGTCACCTTTATGCAGTTTTTTTTTTTTTACTTGGAGAAAGCATATGACTACCTCGCGGTGGTGGGTCTGCCGTAAACTTTATCTCCCGAGTTTCCGAGGTTTTCTCGCTCCTTTCCTGTTCAGGTGGGTACTTCCTTCTCTTCTGTGGACTCGCAAGAGGAAGTAATTACCTAGGGTAGCGTCCTGAGTGTCGGCGTCTTCGCTTTGGCGATCGATGATATGGTGACGACTCTGCCCTCGGGGATTATAGCCATTGTTACTCCTTCTCCTGTTCCCGGTCCGCCTTCCTTGAGCGTTTCCTGCAACGGGCCCTCGAATCGGTCTCCAGATAGGCCACAGCCCACGGGTTCCGGTTTTCTCCTTCGGAAACGGTGGTGGTGCATTTTTGGCGTCGCCACCGCTGCACTGCCGTCCTTTCTGGATCGCCGCTTCTCATCGTTCCTGAAACTAGATTTCTGGGTCTCCTCCTGGATTCCCCGAAGGCTTCGTGCCTTCAGACTCGCACCCTTGTCAAGTTCCTTTCTCATACCGATTGGGGTGCAGACCGCCACACCCTTGGGCGGCTCTACCACTCCCTGGTCCAAAGTAAGTTGGATTATGGTTGTCAGGCCCCAGCCTCCCCCTTGCGTATGCTGGATCCTTTCCGGGTGTACGCATCACCACTGGCGCAATCTGTTCCCCTCTTATTGTCCATCTTTATGCGGAAAGTGGCCATCTCCCGTTGGATGTCCACCGCACCTAAGAGGGCTTAAAATATCTCGTTCGGCAGTTTTCTTTCACTTCGGTCTTCGAATCCCTGTTCGGTGCTTCTACTTCGAGCTACTTTGACCGTCGTCCCCACTTGGCTCGACCGTTTGGTCTTCGGATGGCCCCCGTCCTGTCTTCTCTGAGGATGGAGGAGCGAGTCCCTTTTACGTCTTTTATTTATTCCGATTCCCGTAGCGCTCTTGAGGCTCTGTCCTCTCGCCTCCCCGCAACCACTGGTGCGATAGATCAAGGACTGGCTTGTCCTTTCATCACGTCGCAAGTTAGTCGTCTTTTGTGTTTGTACCTCCCCACGTCAGTGTTCCGGGCAACGAATGCGCGGACGCTGCGGTGAGGGAGGTTTCCTCCCTGCCTTTCGACCCTAACACACCTTTCCCGGCATCGGACTTCACGTGGGTTTTCTGGGATGCACTCTCGCCGGTGGCAGTGCCAGTGAGAGGATGTGTCTGGGAATTTCCTGATGGCTTTGAAGCCCACGTTTCGTCAGAGGCCTTCCTCCTGTCAACGTGATCGACGTTTTGAGACCGCTCTGGTGCGCCTGCGCATTGGTTATACTCGCCTCACGCATGGCCATCTTATTTATGACCGAGAATCTTGCCCCCTTCTGCCCTTACGGCATTCCTCTCTCCGTCTCACATTACTGTTAGTTTGCTCTGCCTTTGCCCGCTCCCATTTCCCCCCTTTTTGCTCTTCAGGCTCCATTCTTACCCTTTCTCTTTTGTTGGATGACTCCATGCCTATACAGAAGGAAACACACTTCTCCTTTCTCCGTCAGACTGGCCTCCTCCTCCTCTCTGTATAGTGTGGCTCAGGTACTATAATTTTGTCCTCCCTTTGCTGTTCCTACTCTGCCTTTTCTCTCTCTTCTCACGTTCTTTCTTTAGCTGCTCCCTCTCCCGTGTTCCTCTCTCTCACCATCTTGTGTTTTCTCTTGCCTTTGGTTTCGGCGCCATATAACATCGGCAGTCGAAGCGCCAGTGAAGCACTGCTATTCATATATTTTTTTCAAGAAGGGCGACTTCATTAATTTATATTCGTCTAGTATCGATGGAACTGATACTAATAACAAAGATTTCGTTGTTCTTGGTCCCTCCACATCTAGAGTATATATGCCCCCGAAGCGAGCTCGAACAACCTTTCAGTCTTGGATTGGTAAAAACATCGCACCGCACCTAAGTGAGTGACCGAAAAGCCACTTTCCTCTTGACTTCAGTCGCGGATAGTGAGGGTCATGACATCTTAGGCTTGAGTTTGAACAGTTCGTTGATTAGAGGCAGTGAGCGAAACTCCCCGAGAAAATTACACGGACAAACAATCAAGGAGTCATTCCATCCGACCCATCCCTGACCTGTCTACTGGGATGGAAAGATACTTCCAGAAATGACTGGGAATGACACTGAATCGACTCCCGATTTTTGTGTCTGGAGGAGGAGAGGAGCAACTTCTGGGAGTTCCCAAGCTGGGACGTGAAACTGATGTGGTGATGGCTACTGCAGTGGAAAAGACAATCCGATCTTGGAAAATTGAAAGCATACTGGAAAAACGAATGAAGCCTGTCTCTTCCTTGAAAAGAAGTTGGAGAAAAGCTTGCTCCACTCCGGTTGCAGACATCACATCTTCGAGGTGGTGCTCGAGGTATTATTCTCAATTTGCATTGGGACATCAGCTGGGCCAGACATGTTGCTTTTCAAGCGATTTCGAGATAATTGAAGATTCTTGGACAAAGAAAAGTTCAAAAATTGTGTACTCTTGGAGTTGGTGACGATTTATCTTGGAGGGACAACACTTCGAGGAGTTCGGTTTATGGCTCTGGGAATGATGCATCGCGTCAGGTAAACGGCGAAAGACACCTCCGCTCTCGATGTCTTCATGTTCTAAGACCAGTTTAATCTCGCGGTCAGAAAGAACGGCGTGATGCGAAGAATTTACGTCCTCGTGTTCACCATTTACATCAAAGCATGGTACCGAGCTTCCCTCCCAATGTCCGCTCCAAGGAACGACCTAAACTTCCTCCGGGCTCTTCAAGCCTACAAGACCTCGGATTCACGGGTGGCGAATGCCACACTGAAGAAGTTCATTCGCCACCTTTTTGTATTTATCTGAGGAGCTCGTCGCTCTCACCGCCTTCGACGACGATGTGTCCGTGAAGACCAAGCGCCATATGGTTTAAGCTCTTGACAACCAATGAGGATCTGCAGAACAGAGCAACAATCGAGAACAACAACAACTATGTCGAAAGACAGAGGCCAAAATACTGGAGAATTTCCTCACGAGCAGTAGTCTCTAGTTTTTCGAAACCATGAGTTTCAATCGGACTCCTTTCCCTCCAAGGATCCAAACCAACGTGAACAAGACGAAGAGTTCTTGAAAGGAAGAGACTCGCAAACAGCTCCAGCTTGTCAATGACATCGTGGAATGCGGTGTGATCCTCATGGAAGAATTCACCGACTTCACACCACAGACGAGGACCAAACGCAGCACAGTACCTTTTGGTCGTCAAGGAGCGCAGGAAGAAATTTCCTGATGCAAAAAAGAGCACCATCATGAAAGCTGTAGGAGCGAGTATTCTTTGATTCTGGAAAATGGGAGCATACTACATAGTGTAGCTTCAGCAATTTGTTTTCCTCAGGTTCTGTAGTTAGTTTGTACTTTTTTCTCACTTTTCATTGAATATTACAGATTTTTGCATCATGTATGCGGCTTTTTGTTTGTTTTGGTAGCTCGCTATTTGTATGATGTACACTGCGCAACACGCATCACGGGGGGAAGAAACTTTAAGTGCTGGTAGCGATCCCTAAACACGCTTTGATTTCTTTCAAATTTTGCGTACTTTCGTTTTTAGCCAATCTTCATAAATGTACTGGGTGCCCCAAAAGAAATTACCATTTTCGATTTTCACCCCCTGAATAAGGGCCACCCAAATCAATATATGTATGTGGGTGTGTGAAAATGAGCAGCTGTTTTGAGTTGAGCATAATTTTTTAAGATCGATTAGATGTTACTATTTTACCCTTATTTAAATTATATGATGTGGAGGAGTAAAGTGTGCGACTTTGGGGTAGAAATTATTCATTGCTCAATTCCTATTTGAAAACTAATGAAAATATCATTTCCTTTTACACATTTAAAGTATCATTGAGATTTTTTGCTCTTGCTTCAAGTGTAATATGCGCATACTCTTTATTATCCTGATTTAACGTTAACTTGGTTAATATATATATATATATATAAAAAGAAAAGGAGAAATATTCGAAGGCCTTTCGTGTAAAGGACCAGGGGTGCACTGACAGCAACTTGGGCCCCTTGAAACCCGATTTTGTTCATATTACAGTTCAATTAGACACTTCACCCAATTGAGAAAACACTGTAGTGATGTCTAAATTAAGAATATTAATTTTATTAATTTTTGTTTAATAAAGATTATAATGTTTAATAATAAATGTAATTATGATAAATTAGTAATGTCTAAATTAAGATAAATGATGGTTTGTTTATTAAAATTATTAAATAAGAATGGGCAACACAAGGACTCGGCCCGCGAAGGCTGCTGGGTTTCGAAAAATACCCTCCAGTGATTCGAACAGCGCGATCTGTGTAAGGTGTAACAATGTAGTCGTAACTGTAAATTATTCTTGTGCCTCTCCGACGTAAAACTATTATATTTAAATCTTATACTCGCGGCCCCCCATTTATTAAAAGTCATTTCGGTAATTAAATAAAGTATAAAAAGTGGAATTAGTGTTAATTACCCCCCTTCCCCCTTGCATCAGGCTAACGGGTGTAACGATAAGTGATTAAGGTTATAAGTAAAACGGAATAACGAGAATAAAGATAAAGAAATAAGTAAATATAATAATTAAATAAAGTATTCAGTACAACACTCGCTGTTTTATGATGACTGCGGGCCGAGCTCTAGGTCGATGCCCGATTGCCCGACCACTCAGTTTGCCCCTGGAAAGGACTTCGAGTAATTTTTTCTTTTTTCTCGTGAGTTTGCATCATTTATTCATTTCATGTGTGTAAGTGTGAAATTCATCATATATATATATATATGCGTGTGTGTATATCTCTCTCTATATATATATGTATGTATATAAAAAAATTTATATTCTTTCTTCGAGAGGAATTATTGGTGCCTTTTATCATTAAAAAGAAAATTAAGCTAAACTATTGATTTTATAAAAGTTTTAAATGCAAAATATTTGTATTAAAGGAATAGGATTGAATGATGATGATGATGATGATATTCAATGTGTCTGTTCACTTTGCCTTTCAGATATTTCTTGTCAATTTTGGGAACGTTTTTTTATAATCTAAATATTTTTACCGTCTTATGAAATCGTCGTTTGCGGTATAAAGTTGCTGGTTACGAATGCAAAAGCGCAACAGACATCGAATCAACGTCGAAAGTAGCGTTGAAGCTTTATGTTGCCAGTCTTTATTATTATAATCGTAATAATAATAATATCTAAAGGTTGCCCTCCTTTCAGTTGTATAAATTCTGCATTTATAGATTTCTGTACACTGGCTGTGTAAAATGTGCTTCTTATTGTACATAGTGGCTAGCAGCTACTTTTTTATTGTACAGTAATCAGTCATATATTTAGTATTTTTCAGGCTCGAGCCGCGCTTTACAACATCTACAGATAATGTCATTATACTGTGTAGAATACACGTTCAGTGCTAACCAGTAAGCGTTAATGGGTTTCCCGAGGTTCGGAAGTGCCGCAAAGCGCGGTATGTCTGCGGTTGTCTTTGTTGAAGATGCATTTTGTCGTCAGATTTGCGGACTTCTACTCTATTGACACCGAGCCTTAGTTCCTAACTCCTAAAAAGGTTGGTTATGGCAGCCTACCAAATTACCAGTCCCTTTAATCTTTTTATTCATTTATTTTATTCCGTTTCCGCTTTGTTTCTAATCTCGCGTTCCTGTATCGAAATACTTTAGTGCGCGTAAAGGTCAAGTTACATAAATTAATTTTCAGTTTTTGTTTTGGGAAAGGGGAATTTTGCATTCGTGAAATAATTCCTTTAATATACCCAAATGATTACGGAAGCAAATTTGTGTATAATAAATTATAGTACGGAAAAATCTTTCGTAATTTTTTTTTTTTTTTTTAAATTGGTGCTTAACCCATTTTCAGTCAGACAAATAGTCTTCCCTTTCTACTTTATTCTCTACTTTCATTCCCTTTCCGAATAATTGAAAAAAATTTTTTTTTACCAAAATTTTCAACTGCATTCACTTAAGTTTTTTTTTTTTTAATTATATATGCATATATTATTCTGTGATACGTGGATGTAGGTTTTATATAAATTTATATATAATTGATAGGTTTCCAGTTTATAAACAATCACTGACACACACACACACAAAATAAATATATAATATATATATATATCTATAAATTTATTAAATTTTCTCATTTTGTGACGTTTCATTAAATCCTTGGAACAATGAGGCAAAGAAAATGTTATCAGAGGTACAAAAATATATTATTTAAAACCGTGTACTGTATTACAAAGACCACCCGAAATCTGAAATTTTTTTTATGGTTACAAAGACTGACAAACAGATATGGCGAGAGAATGATATGATGCTAAAAGTATTCGTCGAAAACAATATGTATCGGGTCATCCCATAAGTAATGTCGTTTTTTACGATAGATTAAGTTTAAACTAGTCGTCCTCGGTTTAAGCATAAATTTTCCGAAGGTTATATCTAAGAGGAGATCTATCGTGTTTCGCTACATACTTTACAGACCTTGACCAGTGAAGACGTGTTTTTTTGCTTTATGTGAACCCCTCATAAACATGGCGATATCAGAAGAGCATATCAGGCATATAATGCTTTACGAGTTCAAAAAAGGGAATAGTGCTACTGAAGCAACGCGAAACATTCAGGACGTTTGACAAAGATATTCTGCATGTGAGGAAATGTCAAAGATGGTTTCAAAAGTTTAGGAATGGTGACTGCTGTTTGACAGATGCAGCACGCTCTGGACGCCCCGCTGAGTTTGATGATGACCTGCTGTTAGCCGCACTTGAAGAAGACTGTTCAACAACTGTCGAAGAATTGGCCCAGAAACTCAATTCATCCCCGTCCACCATCCATCGACATTTGCAACAACTCGGGAAAGTGCCTAAGTTAGGAAAATGGGTGCCACACGAGTTGTCGGTCGACAATCTGAGGGTGCGGGTGAACATTAGCACAGCTCTTCATTCCCGTGAAGTCTAAGATCCGTTTTGGCACAGTTTAGTGACTGGTGATGGAAAGTGGATACTGTACCAGAATGTTAAGCGCCGTCGACAGTGAGTTTGTGCCAGAGAACCAGCGACACCACAGCCAAAACCAAATCTTCACCCTCGGAAGGTGGTGTAATACACTTTGAAACCTTACCACACAACCAAACAATCACCGCTCAAGTTTACTGTCAACAACTGGATCGATTGAACACCACTAAAAGAAAACAGAGACCTTCTTTGGTTAATCGGAAAGGAATCGTGTTCCACCACGACAACGCACGTCCTCATACCGCTCGGATCACTTCTGCAAAAATTGAGGAGCTTGGGTGGGAGAAACTTCCACATCCTCCAGACTTTGCGCCTTCAGATTATCATCTCTTGAGGAGTCTGCAAAACTATCTTGACGAGAAACAGTATACTTCTTTAGATGACCTGCACACCAGTCTTTGTACGTTTTTTGCCTCAAAACCGCCTGAATTTTATAAACATGGCATTGAAAAGCTTGTAGGACGTTGGCAGGTGTCATTGATTCCGATGGAAAATATATACTAGATTAAAAAGTTTGATTTTTTTTTTTTGTCCTTCAAATTCCGATCTAATAAACGACATTACTTATGGGATGACCTAATACATATAATTACGAAGTGAAAACGATACAATGACAATGCCAGCAATGAACGGACACCACTTACGTAATCATTATCAAATACCATTAATGGTGGCGGCTCGCTGTAAAATACACTGCCCGAAGATCGTGCGCGACCAATACTAAGCCCTCGTTAGTGGTAAACATCCCCCAAGGCTAAAATTTTTTTTTTTTCAAAACGATTTTAGAATGGCATTTAACTTTTAAGTACGATGCGAGTATAAATGTTTTCGAAAAAAAAAGAATAATTCTGATACGAAATGACTTCTCCCTATTACGAACAATTTCTACTAATTATACGTTAAAATATATGAAGTATTTAAAGAGCAAAACTAGTCTCGGGAAATTACTTTGTATTCCGTTTCTCCCGCAGAGTTCTATTATTTTAGTGCATATACTGAATGTAATGACAGTATTTGACAATTTAATCAAATTCTTACATTTTTGTTATCCCAAGTTAAAGTTCATGGACAAATCTAAAAAAAGGAGGGGGGGGGATTCAAACTTGGTTAAGGATTGGACGAGTCCCCGATGAAGGGGGATTTGTTGCGCGAGTTTAACAATAGGTTTGGAGTTGTAGAATTCCAAAAAGGATTGGAAAACGCTTATTATAAAGCAATTACTTTAGCGTTTCTTACGAGATCTTAATATTTTAACTCGCTTTCAACATACAGACCCCTCAAGAACTACGCGATGTCATTTGTTTAACCCATTAGTGCCCATTGATAGAATTTGGGCTACGTCATAGCCAATGTCGTAACGCCGCTTCCCGTTAAGCGACATTGGGTCTGGGTAGTAGTTGGATGGGAGACCGTCCTCCGCATCGAGATTACGTAGCGACCCCCGGTTCGGATCCTGCGTCATACGACCTTAGATGTCGCGACAGAGGTTAAACAACCCCAATCATTATTATTATTGTACGGTATTGCTATAGTGCCTTCGATGGTGACGTCGCGTCAGTAGTGATAATTTGAGATTAATACGCGTTTTAACTATTAATAAATATTTATTTAACAACAACAACAACTAGCTGGTCATTTTTAATAAGAGCCCAGTAAAGCCTAAAGCTTAAGGGCCAAATTAAATTATATAAATAGTCGAGCTTCGCAACTATTCGTGTCATTGTAAAACGAATGTATTTATTTTATTAACAAAAGTTATTTAATATTCAATTCGGTACGAGTCATTGACATGACGCGCTCTAAAAGATCGCGTCATATCAATGATTCTTACCGAAGATTACGCGAATACGAGAAAGTGATGCAATGACACAAACAATTTTGTCGGTAGGAAATTCTACCAATAGGCACTGATGGGTTAATTTTCAAGTAACTAAGTTAGAGAAGCAACTACGGAAGTAGAATTTAATGAAGAATCGAAACCATATCACTCTTTTCGAACGCACGAACCAAATTTCAAGACTCGACTAACATCTTTATTAAAAGTTGTATGGTAGTTTTCTCCAGTCCAGACGGGTAAGAGACTAAATCAAACGTTTATAAAGCCATCAAAACTATTAGTAAGTTTGTCTCGTTCGAGAATTGTGCTTAAAACTGTGATTCCAAATAAAATCTAATCGACAAATGGTACAACTAAACCGTAAATGTAAGAATCCCTCGTTTCATAATGGTTCGCTAACACTGCGTATCACCACTCCTAATTTTACTACTATACCCGCCTTCATTTCTTACAAAAACCATTTATATAAAGAATTATGAATCTGGTGGTTAAGAATTTTAATCAAACGTTTTATCACAATCACGGATTTTTTTTTTACTTCCAATATTGCAGCGAGGATGCAATATTGAAATTCAATAAAATTGTACATTTCATGATGCATGAATGTAAATACGTTCGCGAATTCAAACTTACGTTGTAAAATTTTAAAATTAAGAGAAGGCAAAAACTTTTAATGAACAGATTTATAAAGCGAGACAGTAAATGGTAGAAATTTACCAGATGGAAATGATCACGAATGAAGATTAGCAAATCGAAAAAAAAAAAGGAAGATTTAACCTCATTCCGAGTCGCATTCTATTGAGGAACACCACCAACAGGGAATTTGAACGGCTATAATTTATTATAGTGCGGGACTGGAAAGAAAAATCACCGGGGGTGGGGGGTCTGCGTGATGCATTATCAACAGGCATTAATGACGATACTACTTTTTAATAGGAAATCCTTAATTTTGGATAAAAACAGAGCACAATAAAGCGAAAAGTTGGTGACAAATTTCGAAGTACGAACTGAAAACATTTTTTTATGGCAACTCCTCAAATCCCTAAATAAATCGACAGTTTTCCTAACAATGGCAAACAACCGAAAGTAAAAGATTATAAACCAGTCTAGAGTTAGTCCCTCTTTTCTGCATACAAAAACATTTCACACTTTTATTCTGGTATAAAACATTAGTTAAATTATGTCACTAACGTTAAAAAACTGAACTTCGACAGTGACTAGACGCTGCAAAATGTAGCTTTGAATATGAGTAATATTTGACCTTTTCTCCTAATCTCTCTTCTTTACGCAACTCGATCGATGGATGAAGTACGAGACTGAGCCTATTATTAAAATGACGACTTAATTTCATTCGGGAGCAATTTAAAATGCAAACAATAAATTTCTTCTCTTTATAAATACAAAACTCGCATCATTTATTTTTAAGGTTTAAATGGAACATTAAATGGCCTCGATTCATATTAAAACCCGAGTCTAGAATTACTTCAAGAACTTCATTGGCCCCAACGAATAAGAATGCTCGAGATAGATAGATAGATAGATTTGAATTACCCGACGGTAAACACCCTCGAAGCACCATTTTAGATACTGAACCCCGATGATATGTTCCTCATTGGTTTTCTGTATTAAATATTAAGGCCTTAATGAAAATTAGTTTTACGGCTGAGTGCTTGAATGCGCGAGTAACCCTATTCCCTATCAGGGAATAAGAGTAATGACACTCGTCTTCGGTTTCTTTGGCCAGGGGCACTAATAATAATAATAAACCTCAAAGTTCTTTCAGCATCAAAGCGCGTGTCTGTCTATGAAAAACATTTTATTTATGTAGCACTTACGAAGAATTTATGAAATTTCGCCTTTGGGAATCGATGTCTGACCAAATGAACCACAACTGACACCACTCAAAATTTCCTGTGCCAACCCCGGATGAAAATATAGTTATTACAATTCCTTTGAAAGGACTCTGGACACCTTCAGCAGCACCCAATGGTGTCATCTACTCTCTCCCTGTCCACTGACGCCACTTCCGCTCTGCGGAGGTCACTAGGAGCGAAGTTTGTGGGATCAAAAGACATCATAGGTTTTGAGGCCTTCAGTTTGTGGGCGAGAGTGAGAAAGATGGAGTCCACGTGATCACAGTCGCTGTCATCCTTAGCAGATGTCTCAAACGACTGAAAAACATTTTATTTATTTATTAAATTGAATAACCTTTATGAATAATAAAATGAGTACATTGGTTTTACAATGACAAATAATTGTGAAGCGGGACTATTTATTTTATTTAATTTGGCCCTTAAGGGATTTACTACTAATACCGAGTAATAATCAATCATAATTAGTTTTATGACAAACAACGAAACGAGATTTCAAAAAGAGAAAAACTAAGGATATTAATCATCCTACCTTTGGTACAAAGTATAAAAATTCCTTTCTCCTCGTCCCACACAAAACATTCGAAACCCACAGTAGAGGGTAGAAATGGGTTCGGAGTAAGTGAAACGAGCGACCTACTCGTTATACTCCATTTCTGAAGGGTTAGCAAATGTGTTGCAGTTTCAAATCGAAGTAAACGACGGGGGATGTCAGACACTAGTAAACCTACGCCAAAGCACGGTGTCCCTGACCCACTGGCAAGACCCGGGAGAAGAGTCACGGAGCCCCTTTACTCTTCGATCATCATCATCATCATTATTTCCTCTATCTGAGACCAAGGCCTCGGTGTTTGACACTTCATACACCCTTTCTCCCGGGCCCTGCATTCTGGAACTGACACGTTGTGGCACTTTATCTACTGGCAAAAAGTGAAGAGGCTATATTTTGGAGTTTTTTTAACCTCCTTCGCAACAGCAGCAGCAGCAGCAAAGGTCATATGACGGAAGAAATCTACAGCTTTACGTTGGATCCAAACCACGGGTCGTTCCATCCTCTAAACGCGGAGGACGGTCATTCATGCAACTACTACCTAGAGCAAATATCGGGTAACTTCACTAAATACAAGATGGCTAAGACGTAGCAGGACGATAAAGTAAAGGAAGGCGAAAAATTCACAGTTTAGAGGTCAGTGCAGAATTTAGAAAGACTATACAAGTCCGTGAAAACGGGCGAAATGGTCGAATTTTCGTTGAATAACGGGTCCTGCTACTAAAATAAATACGTACATGCGCAGTTACAGAAAAAACGTTCGCCTAAAATCAAAAGAATTTTAAAAACAAAAATTAATTAGTAATGACTGGGTTTTGTTTTTTGAAGTTTCATTGACGTCACTAAAACGAATACAATATCCAAAGAAAAACGCAATTTTACCAATTATTAATTGGAAAGAATTAAAAAACATCAATACTGTAGTACCATGCCTCTTCCTGCAAACACTGAAAATGTAAAC